>JAJGRW010000415.1:123806-175531 GCA_025461045.1 Carex parvula
TTAAATTTTGGTCTTAAGAATAAACATTAGAAAGTAATTGAGATGGATAATAATTCACCAAATTACAGACAAGCACATTACACAAAAAATAACCAATATTAGCCATCTTCACGGATTCATTGTCGAGGTAAACCAACCAAGTCATGCTCAATTTCATGCATGTCATACTCTTGTTCTATGTCATAACCTTCATCACCTTTTCATCTTCCTCATGGTTTTGTTTCCGCTAAGTTGTGGTGCATGTGATATTGGTGAAATCATATCTTAACATACCCTTAGAAAATTTTTCCTGCTTTCTTGCCATTATCGGCCATAATTGAAAAAATCCAGCATTGGTTGTTAATTTTCAGATTACACAAAAGGTCACTTTAATTAGGCTAACCAGACCTTGCCATCAATATACAAATCAAGCCAATCCTTCACTTAACAGGAGATGCAAAGAAGACAGCACAATTTCAAGCTTATATATTGGACCGTATCACAGGACAAGAATAGAACATCTAATTCACCTTCAGAAATAATATTTATTAACTTACAATGATTTTTGCATTAACCACAAAAATTACAAAATAGCCCAGTGAAAATAATATGTACCTCTTGAGGCATCTGGTCAAGAGTTCTCACTAATGAAACAAGGGTAGTGACCATCTTGAAGTTAGCTGCACTTTTTTTGTTTCCATTGCAAGTCATGATCATGTGGACCTCTTCTTCACTGGTATTAGGATAGCTGAATGAAACTGTGCAAAATGTTAAACAAAATATAATTAAAATAAAATTCCTATCTGTTCGACAGACTTTACACACATTTGATCTTTTGGGCATCTCACCTAGCATACAGTTAAAACAAAGAATTAGGATACTTGTACCTTCCATTTGTTTTATCCTTTTTTCGGCCTGTTTGGTTTTCATTTGCAAAGCTGATTTTGTTTAAGGACAGTGGAAGATGAGTTCGGATAATCATATTGGGGCTAGTTGACTAGTAACTACAGAACACATGCTATAACTCATAAACTTGCTAATTTTTATTATAATAAATTAACCAATAAATTTGCTTAGAAGAATATTACCAACTGCATGTGATGATAATATTGTGTCACTAAAGAACTAGACTCTGTGCAAATACCATTGAGGCATTCCACAAATACCTTTTGTGCAACAATTGTTTTGACTAAAGAACTAGACTCTGTGCAAATACCATTTAGGCATTTCCGCAAATACCTTTTGTGCAACATTTTTTGAGTAATATGCTATATAGAGATTTAGAAATCTCAAATGTATTAGGTGCCTGTTCAGGTGCTGACCTATTTGTGTTGATAAAATTTCAGAATAACATACAAGTTGGTAGATTGATCCAAATTATTTCACTCTGATGCTATATAACTTGTATCTCACCACAAACAAAAGGGTATAAGCTATTCTGGATGTCAATCTATTGCAAACCAACCTGGTATGGCAATTAAAAAGAAGCACCATATGTATAATCACACCTTTCTGGCTTTGCACACGCACGGTATCTTTGAAGGATCGCATGAAACTGCTTTGCATTCACAAATATCAGCCCATTCACTGTTGAAATTATCTTATATTGCAATTGGGAATCCTAGGTTTTGTCAGAAAAGTTGCAAGAGAAAAAAAAAAACAGAATTAGTATGCAAATCAGGGTACAATAATTAAATAAAGCATCTGAACAAACTTTACATATTGTCCATGAGATAATGGTTCTTAATTCCATAAGAAATGTGCCTACTTAGTCAGGTATCATTGACTTTTAGCAAAACAATAAAATGCACCACAATGATTTGAAGTTTAAACTAAGGAACTAATAACATATTCAATCCAGCAAATAATTTGAAGTTAAAACAAAGGAACTAACTAATTAACATGTTCAATTCCAGTTGTTTGACCTCTAAAAGTCAAGATTTACGTTATTTGGACAAAGATGTCATTAACTACACAAGTTGATTAATTAAAGGGTCAATCACGCTCTAATTTGACACAACACCACAAAATAGGAAATGAAAATCATTAAATCAAGTTCATGATTAAAATCTACTCAAATAATCATGAATTTTGGTGAAAGGCACATTTCCTAACTCAAAATGGTTGAATATATATTAAATTTACAAAATAAAGGATTCTGATTGGAGCCACGTGGCACAGGGTACCCATAGCAATTACCCTGACCAACTTGGGTACAAAATGGGGTGCATTAAGCAGAACCCATGCAAGCAGGGCCCACAAACAGTGACTCAAAGCAGAAAATCGCTGGACAGCCGAGATGGGTGAAAATGGTTCATAAAACTTGAACACATGCACCGAGTTGTCAGCGCTCCGGTTCATGATAAACCGGTCTCACACGAAAACGCCTATATGTCGCTGAGTTAAAACTCGACCTCTTCGTCTGGCTTAGACGCGGCTCAAGAAACACCGTACAAAGGGGTATACATGGTTCATGGTGAAACGGGTACATGCTGCTTTAGCGAACCCGACGCGCGTACCCTCTGATTTGAATCAGAGTGAGAGACTGACAAGGGGTCCCACTCGTCAGATCCCTCTTCCCTTCTATGCCGCGCCACAACCAAAACTACAAATGAGAAATTCACATCAATGGCTAAAGCTCTTAACGGGCTCTCACCTGAGGTTGAAAGAAGTCCCCTTCCTCTTCTCCCTGCCCGAGGGCTCAACGACTAAAAAGCCTTTCGCAAGCTTCAATTACAAGGAAAATTGGAGTAAAGGCAAAGAGGGGAACCCGAACTCTAGAGAAAATTGGATTCTATAAATTTAAAAGGAGGTTTAACAAGTCGATATGACCCCACCTAAACCCTCAATTTAAGCTTTAGAAGTTCATAAAAGAGACACGATAAAGATGAACTCTGAATCGGGTCGCTATAGGTTAAATGCACCTGACGCATTGATCAGATGGTAAGATGTACGCTGGGTCATGATAAGAAGGGTTTTATTATGAAAAATATCCCCTTCTCGATAGCCAAAGCGCAATGACCAAGTAAGAGTGCTTTATGATGTGATATACCGCCGGTTCAATGATTAATCGGCCAATACAGCTATTCAATTACTGTCTGGTCCCCATGACACGCGTCAAGCATCCCCCATGAGCAACCAAAATAGAAGAATCTTCTTCCCAGACGCTGGGAACACGTGAATTAATATTTCCATTCTTGGACCGGTTCACCAAGGGCTATGATACAAGCCTTTACAGCGGGATGAAATCCAAAGGTTGAGATTACTCCAAATAGGGATAAATGACATGTTAAATTCCTATTGGGCAATCCTTGCCATGTAAGCAGATATGAGAGCATCGAATCAATCAGGACCATTGATCAAGCACTTGGTGAGCATGGTGAAAGAGCATCATAGAGGCAGCAAGCCAAAACCCTAAACCCTGCCCTATATAAGGCACCTCAAATCAAAGTTATAGACACATATAGACAGACAAACATATACACATAGGGATAGGAATACAAGCATAGAACAGTAGCAAAAGCTCTCTCCCTCCTCCATTTTTCATATAGGCTAGCTAATCAAAAAGGCTTTGTTCTTCTTCTCCTTCAATAGCAGCAAATTTAATAGGTAATAGGAGAGTTAGAGATGTAAGCATTGAAGGGATCATGTTATGTACATAGTTCATGTTGGAATGAAGTTATTCAAAGAAAATTGAAATCCTTTTTTTTTTCTTTTTTTTTATTTGATTGCTTTTCTTGTTTGGAGCTTCTGGATTGATGCAAATGTGAAGGCTAAAGAAAAATATTTGATTGCTTTACTGCCTTTAAAAGAAAAAAATATAAAATAAATAAATATTTTCTCTTTTAATAAAGAAATTCATTAGTTTTTCCTTAGTTAACAGGATTTATTCTTGCTTATTGAGATTCATCACTATTTTAGTATATTGCAAATATGAGAATATATAAAAATATAAAAATCTGATTTTTTTTCTTTCTTTTGTTCTTTTGCTGCCTTTAAACCAATCTTTTTAATTCTTTTTAAAATGATTGAATAACAATAATATAGGAGTTGAGCCAGCTGGCTTCCTCTTATATTGGAGTTATTTAATTATTTTAATAAAGGAATTAAAGAGCATAAAAGTGACTAAATAAAAAAAATGCACACAAGAGTTAAGAATGGTTGAGCCAGCTGGCTTCCCATCTTAATTTCTTTTAAATGGCCAAATGGACCTATGTTATGTAGAAGGGAGCTTGATTTTCTTTGATACATAAGTGTACCAGATTACACTATTTAAAGGAATTCAAGGGACCTCTATGTAAATAGTGAAAGACAAAGGGCATAGATGCAAATAAGCACCAGTCATGGTTGTTCTAGCTATTTGTATTCTTGCCCAATGATGTCTTAATGATTTGTCCAATAATCAAGTGAAAAGAGCATATAAATCATGATTTCAACAAAAGGCAGGGACCCCTCTGCACAAAATTGAATTTTAATAGCTTTTGGTGTATATAGAGTAGTGAGTTTGGAGCTTTGAATTTCTTTTCTTCTTTACTAGTACCAATCCAGTAGCTCCAGAATTACCAAGAGCTTGTTTGACACTAACTAGTCAGTGCCTCAGTTGGTTTTCATCCCTAACCAGTCCCTGGTACAATGCCTAATTCAAGCTCAGCAGCCAAGCATGAGCTAGAAGTCACTGGTACATGGGTACCCCTCAAAGTGTCAAAATTGACCCCTGTCAGCAAACTGGACAGCATAAGTCACCTCAGAACTCAAGATGAAAAACAAACTATGCAGTTAAATAAAGGACTCCAAAACACATAAAATTGACATAAATTTCACATTATTTGAATTTATTTCAATTTTATATGAATTTCTGAAGTTCAATATTAGAAATAAAAAAATCAGCAATTTAAGTAATAAAAGACCTCTGCTGGTAAATTGAACAGTAAAAATTGATTCAAGGACCAAATTAAAATGAATATCACAGTCAGATAGAGGACTTCTCAATATACAAGATGGACACAAATTCCATATTTTTCTGATTTTATTTGAATTTATTATGAATTTCTGAAGTTCAGCATTTAAAACAACAAAAATCAGCAATTAAAAATAGAAAATTACCTTTCATACCCCTCTACCTAAATAAATGTTTAAAAATGGTAATAAAATCACAAAAATTATGAATTATGTTCTGAGCATGATTTAAACCTTATCTGTGATCTAATAACAAGGAAACATATATTTGTCAATCAAAATAAAAAAATTAAGTGACTCAGTGCTGTAAAAGATACAAGCTTTATGTGACTCATATTCACCAATACCTCAAATCCAAAATTCATGTCATGACCAAGCCTCTGTCATCGTTATAGTACTTTGAAGAGCTTAAATGAACTCTTTATGTGCTCTAGTTATGATTGAGAAGGTTTGCTAATTCAATTAATCCCAAACCGAAGCTAAGTCGAAGTATTATAACTCGAATCATGCTTAAATCTCGATTAAATATCAAATTAATGTTATGGCTAGCTCTTATGTCATGATATAACGATAAACAAACAACCAATTGAAAGAAATTGTTAAAAGAAGACAAAGAAATCCAATCAAAGACTAAGTCTGATGCCGAATCCACCCTTGGCCGTGAATTGCCACCTCCGGCAATCAATAGCCGCCGACAACAGGTGCTATGAACTCAGGAGGTTGAGGCGACTTCAACCATGCCCCCCTCACCTTGCCGTGACCAGGAGATCGCCGGAGCTCAAACCCTGAAATCGGGAATCAAACCACAGTTCATCAATTTTGCACGATCTTTGAGGCAACATGAATCGATTGATCTCGGCGCCAAATCAAACTTCAAACAGAAAATCCAAATCTTAAGATTAAAAGAAATCCAAAGGTCCAAGATCAAGTGTGATGGTCGAATGGCCCACTGCCTAGAGGGCCCCACATGTCAAATTAAATAATAATTTCTCTTGAGTGAATCTCCAAGTTTAGCACCTATCTTAAAGTTTGATGATCAAATCCTAAAAGCCATGATCAAATCCAATTTTCAGCACAAATCATAAAGCCCAAACACACATCTCAAAGCCCAATACGTGAATCTTAGAACCCAAAATTATTAAATCAAAACCCTTTTACAAATAAGCCCTTCTGACAAAATTTAATTCACAGCACAGTCCTATTTTAATTTTTAAAGTTCAAACATTCGATCTGTATCACTCAACATGATATCTAAATGAAAATGTGTTTGGTTGTCAAATTTTACATTTTTTTTTACTATTTTTTTTAAATATGTACAAAATCACTTAATCTAAAGATTCATGACCATCTGAAAGTAGTGATTCTCTCCCTATCTAAAAAAATAGTTAAAAGAATTGAAAAAATGTAAAATTTGGACTCAGTACATTTTCATATGGAGACCATGATTATCGGTTCGGATTGACTATTTAGACTATGAACGTAACAATATAAATCCGTAGTACGAACTGAAGTGCGCTATGCATAGTACCGTACTCCATATTTTATCCATCAGAAATTATATTATATTATTCCAATTTTATGAGATGATCCGAAACATCGTCGCAAAGGGGTTAGGATCCTCTGAGTTAACTTAAATTTTGAGTTAACATCAGAATCCTGACCAATTCGGCTCGAGGTAAAATGCAGGGGCTTTAATATTTGTACCAAAACAGATCGGACGTTCAAGAAATCAAGTGCACTAGAATTTTTTTAACATGTAGATAATAGATAAATGCCAAATTATGAAATACAAGTTGGACTGTAGTATAACAAGTTGTGAAATTTCGCACTACATTTACCGATTATGCTATTTTTTTAATTATAGTGACAAACATTTTATTAATAATGAGTATTTGTGCGGTATTGTCAGCAAACATTTTCACATATTTTGTAAGCAGTATTTTCGTTGTAGGAATGATATTTTGTTAGAAGTATTATGTGCGTACTTGTTTTTGACAGGAAACATAAATAAAGAAAAACATTTCATAAAAAAATAATCAATAAAATGTTACATATGAACGAAACAATATTTAAATGATAGTGTAACAATTGTAACTAATAAAAAATTATTGTAAAAACCTATAATATAATCAATGAGAACCCAAAAAATTATTTAATTCACTGAAAAATTAATTTCAGTAATTTCAAATTATTCTTGTAAAACAATAGAAATTGGTAATATTTTCTTATAATTCTCAATAATTCAGTTCAGCACAAACATTAAAATAGTGATTTAGCAATATAATCAAAACAACAAATTTATAGCGAACTACACTAATTTAATATATTTTTGCAATTAAGTTTTGATTTTGTAGGAAGTAATTAATCCCCATTTGATTAAACAATAAATTCTCTGCATCTTAAAAATAAGAAATAGAAATTCTGTCCCAAGAGGCAAGCATTAATTTATGATAACTTCATAATTGGAAAAATAGTGAAATGTAATATACAAATGTTTGAAAATCCTATCAACAAATATTACTAGAATTCAAAACGATATACATATAATTTTAGATGATTTCTAAAAATATACTTATATTTATAGAGATTGATATTTAGAGAATAATGGAAGAAACTATAAAGAAGCTAACAAAATATACAAATTAATTATTCAACATTTATCGTATTTTACTTGTAATAATCAGATAAATAATCATAAAAAAATTAACTCCTTTGCAATGAGTACAATTACAATTATAAAAAACGGAAAATACATAACAATTGAAAATAAAAACTGATAGTACATAACAATAGAAAATAAAACCTTAAAGTACATGACAATAGAAAATAAAACCTGAAAGTACAGAACAATAGAAAATAAAAACTAAAAGTACATAACAATAGAAAATAAAAACTGAAAGTACATAACAATAGAAAATTAAACCTAACAACCATTTCAACGGACAAGGATGAAAAGCTGAAAAAAGGGAACTTAAAAAATTATAATGAGACTCAAATCTGACCGTTCGTCTCTAAGCAGAGAGAGAATATGTATGATTATGTGATGTCTTCTTCTTGCATTTTTTCCTGTAGTCTCTTTTTATTGTCGGTAGTCCCTGCTCAACATAATCCATATTACAATAATTAAGAGTAGTTAATTAAAATAAAAAAAATATATATAAAAAAGTGATGACAATCGAAAATGAAGTCTTGCAGCCATGCAAAGTAATATGAACAAATCTAGATGGGTTATGACGACAATCGAATTAAAGCTGTAAAAAAATCTTACAACAAATTAAAGGTGCATGAGATTTTACCTTATACGCACAGATGGGATATGCTTAACTTTGTGTACATCTTTTCCTTGCATTTGCATACCTTCCCACAGCTCACGTGAGGACATATAAACTGTTAGTTCTTGAAGAGTCCGCACCTTTTGTAGCTCGGGAAGTACAGCCAGCTTTGGACAGTAACTAATTTTGAGGTGACGAAGGATGGGCATATAAATAAAGTATCCTGAGGTTCTGCAGCCTCTCCAATACGGGCATTGGATCTTCCTGGAGTTTAGAATCTACGAGCTGCAATTTGGTGAGGTTTGTTGGGAACATCTCAACACTTGGAACACATATATTTCTTTCCCATTTTCCCCCGAGAAGTAGTTTTTGTATCTTCCCATGACAAGGTAAGTCTTTTGTACCACCAAATGGTAGAAACCCATATGTTTCAACAGAGAGGTGGACCAACTGTTCTGTCCGTCTCAGCACACTCTTGAGGTTTTGCCACTCTTTTATAGCCCTTTCATTATCTAGATTAACCTTCATGAAAATCAGTAACGTACGCAAGTTGATACAAAATCCTAATTCAACAACTGATTCTATCTGTATCTTCACACCCATAATTGTTTGTAGATTTGTATGCTTACCCCATTTTAATGGTAAACGGAAACTGAAGTCACCATATACATGTCTTAGAGTTGGGATTACGACATCACACAAATCTAGTGTTTCTTTGTCTTTACTATCTACTTGCGATCCACTTAAATCAATGGTTTCTAGATTATAGAAGGAAAACTTCTGAAATAGATCATGTGGAATGCAACAGTCTCTTAACCCCAAGTACCTCAAGTGTATCAAGCCCTTCGGCCACTGTCTCCGAGGAAATGTGGCCATATTGACACTCTGCAAGGTTAACACTCTAAGTAATCTAAAGTCACTATAATTTAGTAGTCCAAAGCAACTATTACTATCTGAGTATTTTCCAAAACCAAAACAGAGTAAAGAACGAGTGTTTTCTGAATAAATGCCATCCTCTGTGGGAGTGCAAAATTGCAGTGCCGCACGGCGTGGCTTGCTAGCAGCTAGGTTGTTAACATCTTCTTCTTTTGAGAATACAGTCAAAAAGTTCTCATCCTAGCTTTGCGGATAGCTAGGTCCAGTAGAAGATCGTGCATACTACAATATTTGCAGTAGCCATTCCAAGATTTTTTAGTAACTTGAATCAAGCACCTACAACAGTATTTTATCAAAGAAGAATCGAAGTTTAATAAATAAGTAGGTATTTCGTAAGTCAAATTAATATGAAAAATAACGAATGCTTGAATATATCTTTCATCGATACAAAAGGAATTACAATATAAGAAAATATATTTTCACTATATTTCATTGGATAGAGAATTATATCGACAAAAGCATAATTTACAATAATAAGAAATTACAATATAATTAGCTTTGGTTACAAATAAAATATTTTAATTGTCTTTTTCTTTTAAATTATATTGACTGGAATAAATTAAGTAATTATTTTCCTACATATTTTATGTTGTTAGAAAGTAGTAGATAAGTATAATTGAATTTTTATGTTTGACAATCTGATTCAATCAAAGCAAAAACAAGTTCTTTTTTACTATGTTTCAGAGGATAGAGAATTACATCGACAAAAGAATAATTTGCAATAATAAGGAATTACAATATTAGCTTTGGTTACAGATAAAATATTTTAATCATCATTTTTTAAATTATATTGACTATAATAAATTAAATTATTATTTTTCTACAATATTTTTTGTTGTTAGAAATTAGTAGATAACTCAATTTTTGAACTGAAATTTTCTCTGATATCAAATTATTTAGATACATTTTTTGGGAAAAATAACATTTTTCTTTGATGATGGAATTTATAGCCAGTCAAGTAGTCAATGAAGCTGTGAATGAAAATGAAGACCTTAATATGACCATTGAGAATAACGTTGTTACTACTATATGCTTAATTTAAATGATTTTTAAAATTTTAAAGTTGTCAGTTAATTATTAGAATAGCAACAAAGTGTCCATTAAAAACCATGTTTGAGATTCTATTGTTAAAATAAAATTTTTAGGAGTAATGACTTTTGCTTTTTATGGTATGGTTTTCCCATTATGTTTTATTTCCTTACTTTTATGTTTTATGATTCAAAAGAATATCTACAAAAGTATGACTTCTAGTGTAATTCACAACTCATTACTCACAGTTTATTAAGCGTCTCGTTACTAATTTAAGTTTTAAATTTTTTTAAGCTATATTGAGCACATTTGACAAAAGCTCCATATTTTGCTTTATTAGCTTCTTTTTTGAAGCAAAGCGCAGTACGGTGAAAATCAAAATTTTCTCTTACCTTAGCGTTGCCCGAAATTATAAATATATTGTTGTAGTATATGAAAACCAGCTTACAGTCTATTAGCAAAAAACAATGATGTATGGGAAGTTACAAGTTCGAAATCCGGATAGAAGTATTATTTATGTATATTGACATTTTGAAAATAAAAATCTGTAGACATATATCACCAAAGCTAATTAGCCAGTACTTACGCACTTAGTTTTATTTTTTAAAATAAATAAATTTCGGACTATCTTAATGCTTCACTCTTTCAATTGTTTTTGTCACTTGTGGATTTCTAGATCTACTATTATGTTTTTTTTATTATTGAAAATTTAATAGATGAGTAAGTGTTTTCTTACAACTTACTGTAATTGTTTAAGTTTATTTTTTTACTCTTCAAATTATAGTGAAACGGAAGAAGACAACATCAATTAAATAAGATGATGAAAAAAATAGTAACATACCTCATGCAAACTAAACATGTTGTTAGTTATTGCCCTTTTTTTATTTTATTAGGTGTCGTCCTTATTTATTTTATTATTAATTTTGTAAACCAATTAATTTAGGTTAGTATGTATGCAAATTTCTTTCTCGTTACAATTAAACTCTATCTGAATATATTATTGTAATTTTTCAATAAAATCTTAGTAAAAATTAATTTTAATATAATATATTGGTTTAGAAAAAAGGAAAGCTTAAGTGCCCACCCATGTACTTGACTCCTGCATACACCTTACGCATGCTCCATATATCTACTTATGTCGTATCAAACTTATAACTATGTTCATGGCAATAATGCAACGTTATATCTAGTTCTATAAAACAATGACAAACAACAAAATATCTATTTTTAAATCTTTTTGTAACAAATTTGTTGCCTAAAAGTTTGTAATTGAGTTTCCACCATTTCTTAAACAATTAACGATCATATACGTAAGTCGCCAAAAACCGCTGCTAAAATATATATATTGCTGAATGGTACAAAATTACCAGATCAAATGATTTTCTACCTATCTAAAAAAATAGTAAAAAAATTCTAAAAAATATAAAATTTGGTTTGCAAGTACATATTCATATGGAGATTATGTTCAACGGTTCGGATCGACCGTTAGAAATTTGAAAACTCAAATATTGAGCCGTAGCATGGAGGCCCTCTATAAAAAAAATATCCCAATAAAAAAATACCTAAGCGAAAACCTCTGCACATAAAAGGACCAAATCGCGGCATGAGTGAAATTGTCTCGAGCGAAAAGTGAGGTTCCCCAACTACCCACAAAATCCAAAAAGGCCTCTCGCCATAAAATGGGTTTTGTTAAGTTTGTACCCTTAAACAATTAACACTGGCAAATTTGTCCAGCCAGTTCTGAATATGGACAAACAAGTTTTATATTTTGTACTTTGAACAAAATATAGGCTTTGGTGTTGTGCCCATTTGAAACAACTATCACTGGTTTTGTCTTTCCTCCCAGTTCGAAAAAAGGAGAGACAAGTTTTCTTCATTGTCCTTTAAACAATGGAGTGCCTAATGATGATATCTCAAGTAAAATCAAAAGATTAAAGAAAGCGGTCGTTTAGACTATTTAAATTCTGAAGGCACAAAATCCCTTTTAAAACAAAGTTTTCAAAAACAATGGTGTTCGCATTTCCCGCGTTACCCTCGCCTAAGGATTGATGCCATATAGGCTATTCAAGAAGGCACGAGAGGAGTGAATAAGATGCCACCCTCAAACAAGTGCATGCATGCACCTGAATCCCATCACAATATAAAAAGAATGGAGAGATGTAAGGCCCACAAAGAAAGGCTCACACACAAAATGGGCTTTGTCAAGATTGTGCCCTTAAAACAATTGTCACTGGTACGCTCGTCTAACCAGTCATCTAAAATGACGAGCAGGCTTTATATATTTGTGCCGAACAAAATAAGGCTTTGATGTTGTGCCTAGGCCACGCGAGCACTAAAACAATTATCTTGGCCCAAAACAAGAAAATCGAGAACCCAAAAGCAATGACCATAATCGGGTTCTCACTACACCAACCTCTGCGAAAAACCATAATGGACCTATAGATCAATGTCCTCCGGGCCATAATCAAATCAGAGCTCGAGAACAAGAACCCTTGGCTCTAAACATTGAAGTCCTACATAAAACTAAAGCCCACGGTTTGGCACCCCTCTCTACAATAGTCCCACCGATAACAATCGGGGACTTCTCAAGCTGGAGTTAAAGAATTAACCAGCCGTTCAACACAAGTCCCACGGGTGACAAGCAAATACCCTAAAGCCCAAGCATAATTTGGCATACCCTGTTGATATACGTCCCACGGGTGACATCTGAACCCAAACCACATAATAAATTCCCTTTGGCGTCGAAACCGATATACAAAGACCAAAGAACCCTGCTTAAGCCCTATATAGGCCAGAGTCCATGATAGACTCTTGATTGAAACCTGTGTCCCACCAACCTCAAACCCACAAAGCACATAGGCAGGTCGGTTATCGAGATGCACAACAAGACCGTGAGGGACCGCACAACGCTGCAAATGTTCCTTCACACAAGTCCCACAGGCGAGTCCTTAAACATTTTTCACAGTCGGTGCGACGTATATACACCATATGGGCTAGTCAGCTACCGAGAAGTAAATTGAGACTGTGAAAGATGACAAGCAAAAAACCCCAAGCTAGAGCCTAATACCAAAAATCTTCGGCTCTAAATACACTAGAAGTCCCACTCAAAGCGAAAACCTACAATTTGGCATGACTTTAAATCTACCTTTCGATGATACCCAGACTGGAGTCAAATAGTCGAATTCCCTGACTCCGTAAAAGCCCAAGCCCACAAGTTGGCAGGCTCTTCAATGTATGCCCCGCGGGTGACAAGCAGAACCCTCAGGCGGTAGCCCAATTTGGCGCGCCCTTTGAACACTAACCCTACCGATAACTAGAAATTCCTATGCATGTCCCACGGGTGACATCTAAACCCAAAACCAGATAATACTTTCCGAGCACTAGAATGAAACCTACAACAAGCAAACCAAGCTCCACTCATAAGAGAAGCATTGTTTCACTAGGCCGCATCAATCTCATGGAGATGCGTGAACATCTAACCTTAACGGGTTCCGTATGACCGATGAAGCCTCTGAGCAGAACAGTTCTACGAAGTCATGCAGCTGATGTAGCCTTTATGCAGGACAGCGTGCGTGAACATCCAACCTTAACGGGTTCCGTATGACCGATGTAACCTTTAAGCGGGACGGTCTTACGAAGTCATACATGCTGATGTAGCCCTTATGCGGGACAGCGTGCGTGAACATCCAACCTTAACGGGTTCCGTATGACCGATGTAACCTTTAAGCGGGACAGTCTTACGCAGTCATACATGCTGATGTAGCCCTTTTGCGGGACAGCGTGCGTGAACATCCAACCTTAACGGGTTCCGTATGACCGATGTAACCTTTAAGCGGGACGGTCTTACGCAGTCATACATGCTGGTGTAGCCCTTATGCGGGACATCGTGCGTGAACATCCAACCTTAACGGGTTCCGTATGACCGATGTAACCTTTAAGCGGGACAGTCTTACGCAGTCATACATGCTGATGTAGCCTTTTTGCGGGACAGCGTGCGTGAACATCCAACCTTAACGGGTTCCGTATGACCGATGTAACCTTTAAGCGGGACGGTCTTACGCAGTCATACATGCTGATGTAGCCCTTTTACGGGACAGCGTGCGTGAACATCCAACCTTAACGGGTTCCGTATGACCGATGTAACCTTTAAGCGGGACGGTCTTACGCAGTCATACATGCTGGTGTAGCCCTTTTGCGGGACAGCGTGCGTGAACATCCAACCTTAACGGGTTCCGTATGACCGATGTAACCTTTAAGCGGGACGGTCTTACGCAGTCATACATGCTGGTGTAGCCCTTTTGCGGGACAGCGTGCGTGAACATCCAACCTTAACGGGTTCCGTATGACCGATGTAACCTTTAAGCGGGACGGTCTTACGCAGTCATACATGCTGGTGTAGCCCTTATGCGGGACAGCGTGCGTGAACATCCAACCTTAACGGGTTCCGTATGACCCATGTAACCTTTAAGAGGGACGATCTTACGTAGTCATACATGCTGGTGTAACCTTTAAGCAAGACAGCGTGCGTGAATATTCAACCTTAACGGGTTTCCGTATAACCGATGTAGCCTTTGAACGGGACGGTTTTACGAGGTCATGTCGCCGATGTAACCTTTAAGCGGGACGGCGCATGAATCATGGAGATAGAAGACAATAAACCCAGGGCTAGCTGAAGACGTTTGATCGCTTAGAACCCGATTGAATGGATGCAGAAGGTTTGAGGTACAGCTTGAGTCCAATGAAGATGCCTTGTCGCTTAGAACCCGATGGGGGAGATTCAGAAGATTCAGGATTAAACCCTGACTCTGACAAGTATATCTGGTCGCTTAGAACCCGATTGGAGAAAACTTGAAAGGTTCAGGAGAAAAACCGAGCTAAGCAAGTTTATCCGATCGATTAGAACCCGATTGGAGAAGGCTTGAAGAGTTCGTCGACAAAAAGAGAAAGAAGGAGAATGAGGAAGAAAACCGATTTAGACGAATTTATTTAATCGCTTAGAACCCGATTAGAGAAGATTCAAATAAATCAACCAAAAAGAGAAAGGAGAAGCAGAATAAATTTACGAGAGGTCACAAGATCATATGGGATCGATCTCTCATTTACCCTTTTCAGATTCAGAGGTGCGACGAAAGTACATCATATGGGCTAGTCAGTTACCGAGAAACAGAATAATGATGTGAAAGATCTGAAGAGCCTATGAAGCTGATCTTTCAAGGAGTTTAACGACTTCTTCTGCATTCTACGCATGACATATATACAGCATATGGGCTAGTCAGTAGTCGAGAAGCAGAGTAAGACTATGGGAGATCTGAAGAGCCTATAAAGCCGATCTTTCGTTCTTACAAACGGGCCCTTAACGGGGTCGCAGGAAATTTCTAACCCTTAACGGGGTCTCGTAATTCTGCGTGCAACCCATATATAAGCGTATGAGCAGGGACAGTCGCGAAGAAAACGATGTGGGAAGACGAAGGGGCATATACAGCTTTTTAGCTATCTCTTCATGTCAGTCCCAAGAAATTAGCACCCTTAACGGGGTTTCCGTGTTCTACGCAAGACCTATAAAGACGGGTGCTTGCTAGAAGGCGATGCAAGGATGTGGAAGAACCGTAAGAAGCATATGAGCTGGTTCTTCATGACCTTGAGATCACTATACATGTGGAGCCATGATGATATTCGAGTCGGTATCCATACACTCACCGTTCACTGAAAGTATACAGCCATATAACGGCTGTCCAAGGTGGACAAAACCCAAGCCAACTGGAGACGTTCGATCGCTTATAACCCGATTGGAGGAATGCGGAAGGTTTGAGGTACAACTTGAGTCTAATGAAGATGTCTTGTCGCTTAGAACCCGATTAGGAGGATTCAAAAGATTCAGGATTAAGCCCTGACTCTAACAAGTTCGTCTGATCGCTTAGAACCCGGTTGGAAGGAATTTGAAGGATTCAGGAGAAAAAGACAAAAAAAGAATAAATGAGAAAGTCAAGTCAACAAGACTATCCGATCGCTTAGAACCCGATTGGAGAAGGTTTGGAAGGCTTGAGAAAAAAACCGAATTAGACGGGTTTATTTGATCGCTTAGAACCCGATTAAAGAAAGCTCAAAGAAATTCGGCCCCAAAAAGAGAAAGAAGAAGAATAAGGAAAAGAATCGAGCTAATAAGTTTATTTGATGGCTTAGAACTCGATTGGAGAAAACTTAGAAAGTTCGATTCCAAAAAAGAGAAAATCACAAAAAGAGACACATAAGGCACGATGATCAAGAAAGGTGTAGCCACCGCAAGAACACCCTGGGGGCAGTCAAGAATCCCTCCGGTCCTGTGATTAAGCACGCATGTTACAACCTGACCTGACTCTGCATGGAAGATAAGGAGTCAAGAGGAGAACACATCGAATTCATCGGGCAATGAAAATTGTGAGTACTACTCTGTCCCTTGTTCTCCTTAAAATTTCTCAGTTTATTTCTAAAGCAGTAGAGAAAATTGAATCTGAGAAAATAAAACAAAGCAACCCGCAAATGGAAAATTATGAAAGTAGTTTGCAAAGTGAAGTTTGAAAGAAGCTTGGGCAAACTTTGAAAATTTTCCAAGAACATTTTGTGATATTTTGAATAATTTTGACTAATCCCATATTAAATGAAAGAAGTCCCTTATATAAATAGCTTACTTGATAGGTCTTATATAAATTCCTGAAGATTAAGGGTGTTGGGATATATCTTTCCTTCTATAAATTGATCCCGGGAAAATGATTCAATTTCATGCAAAGAAAAAAAAAACACAAACGTATAAAAAAAAAAGAGAGAAGTGAAGAAAAAGAAAAAGAAAAATACGAGAAAGAAATAAAAAAAGAGAGAGAGAAAGGTAAATAATGAAAAGCAAAAAAAATAGGAGTTATTTTCTCGACACACTACTCCGCTGATTTAGACCTGATAAAGTTCATGGGTACATTCGTGACGCATCACCCCATGTTTGTATCCGTGCAATGGAAAGGTTTTAAGTCATGAGTATGCATAGCACCCTATTCTACGTGGTAATACTAGGATGAGTAGGGAAGAGTCATTATGTTTATTCCAGCAAATAAAATTGAACAACTTCCCGAGCATTGATATATAAAGAAAAGGATAAATTTTGACACCTTCAACCTAAGAAGATTTATAAAACATATTGATTAAGCGTTTTATTCAAGGGACATTGAGTAAGATACTTTGTGGGATGAACATAAAATTTTTCCAAGGTATAACCTAAATGTTCTTCCAAAAATTTACAAGTCATGTCCAAAATTTCATGTTAAAGTTCATTTCTGTGAACATCTTTAACAAATTTCTTACGCGAATTTGCTTAAAGATGAGATAAAAAAAAAATTTCAAACATGATAAATATGATAAATGCAAAATGAATATCCAACAAGAATGAAGTACTGTAAGACTTGGATACTGCCGAGGTTTAGAATGTTTTGATTACAGGATCCACGACTTCGTCCATGGATAAGAAGGAGCCCAAACTGAAAGCAAAACGAAGAAAGGTGCAAGCTCTCACCTCCCCATGGAAAAATGCAAAGGCCGGCATAGGCTTGTGTTGGGTGAACAGAACACCTGCATGATCAATCAAACGATGATGAAATGGTCCGAAAAGACCTTAAACTACAAGCCAAAACCAAATCCCAACCAAGCATGGTCCGAAACGACCTTAAACTACGCCAATGGTCTAAGAAGACCTTAAACCACATCAACAGTCCGAAAAGACATTAAACAACCAAAACCAAATTCCAACTTGACATGACCTAGAAAACCCCGAGATACAGCCAAAACCAACCCTGGTTAACCAAAGACCCCACCGAGAATCACACGAGACAAACTGGATCAAAACCCGAGATTATGCCTACAACCAGAAGGCCATTTTATCTAAACCCTCAATTTTGCAAGTTACCCGCATGGTTCCCGTACTAGATCAGAGATAAAATTCCCCTGTTTGTAATCCCTCCTCGGTTAGACAGGTTTTCCCATGAGTATGTTTGCAGAGTATGGTCGTTGCCTAGGTCCCCTGATATGAAGACAAGGGATTAAGTACTTAGGCAAGCTCTGAAGGATGCATACTCAGCCCTCACCCAACCATGCAAGTATTAGCAAGATGAGATAAGGATAACATACCTTTTGAAGTAGATGTGATCGAAGAAGATGATCAAACCCGCTTCCGAGCTCAACGCCCAATATGGAGTTCCAATACCTGAGATTCAGACAAGAAAAACAACTCAGAAAGAATTCCATAAAGTTCAAGAGGAACACTGGGGGCACCTGGCTAAGCCGTTCAATCCCAAAGTCTTCACACCTCACCCAGGTGGGGGGTATTTGTTTGACCCTAAAAAGTTGCTACTTAAATTTAACATATCAAATGGCAATTTCTGAGGCAATTAAAATGCCAAAGATGCACTCAAACCCTTCATAGCAAATTGAGTACAGCATATTAAAATTCCTGGAGGTATTCTGCATGCAAAACCATGAATTTTAATGTGTAAAATGGTCAGAAACATTAAGGAATTAATTTTCTACAAATAAACAATTGCTGGATAGCATGTTGGGTGCAAACAATGAGACATGCTTAACAAATCACCCCCATAAACTCTTCTGGGTACAACTTGGGGATGCATAACGGTTTCCTGACATCAAAGGCCCACAAGTCAGTGACTGGGGATGAATTTCGCTAGACAGTCAATCTTGGTGAACATGGCTCATCAGATTATAACCTGTGCACCTTGTTGTCATTGATTCAGCTTAGGGTGAACCGGGTCCATTCAAATACAAAGGGTCTCAAGTTAAAATTGCGCTGAGGCGCTCTGACCCTTTCGCTCGGCGTGCACCTGGTATTGTATGCACCGCACCCTACTCACCGTATGGTGCATAGACACCAAGCGCAGCCAACCCTAAAAGGGAAGCTTAAAACCTGATTGGCCAGACCGAAGAGAGGCTGACAGTGGGCCATACCTGTCAGTCCTCTCTTCTCCCTTCACTCTTCCCGTTTCCAAGCAAAAAATCAAACTCAAAATCCGGATTAAAGGTCGGAGCTTTTAATAAGCTAATAACCCGAAATCAATGGGTGCCTTTTGCCCCCTCTTCTCTGCCTAAGCTCCCAATCATTCCCTTCTCCCAAAGTGTTAATTTTAACCGAGAAAGGAATAATAGAGAAAATAGAAAGCTTGAGATTAAATGAAAATTGGGCTTCGGGGCTTTGGATGCATATTAAATAGCCCTTTATGATGCTATATAGGCTATCAATTTGATCAGAAAGGGGCCCGGAATAGTATATGGCCGGCATGGCACAAGCCCGGCTTTTACCTTAAATTGAAAATATCAAATCGATTGCTCAAATGGTCAATTGACCTCTGGAGCAACTTAAGCAAGCATAGGCTACACTAGAGGCCATGTTTCAACTGACAAAGGTGCAGAAATCATAGAGGATGCATTTTTACCTCTCGGTGTACCGCCAAGGCACCATACCTCATACCCTACAGCTGTATTGAGCTCAGTGGTCCCTTCCAACACGTGTTACACTCCCCCTGGAAGAAGCCAAGAGTGGAATATTCCCCTCCCAGGGTGCAGAAGCACGTTTATCCATCTTACCATAATAGGTCGGTTTGTGGAAGGCTAAGATGCATTCTTGATGATTAAACGAAATCCAAAGGCTACAAATGCTACAGCCAATCATAGATGATGTGTGTGAGTGTGATTGGTCAAGCCCTTGCCATGTATACACCTCTAAGTGAAGCAAATGATCAAGACCCTCAATCAAACAGCTGATGTGCATGATGAAAGCCACATCAGCTGAACCCTAAACCCTAGACCCTTTCTGCCCTATATAAGGCACCCAAAATGAAGAAGAAAGGCGAACTCAACAAGCATACAACTTACTCAAATCTCTGCTACTAGGTTTAGACACAAGAAATACTAAATTTCATAGTTAGAGAGCAAGTTTTTCAAGCTTTTAGCAAAGTTAGAAAGGTAATTCATACCTGAAAAGATGTAAGCTCAAGATGAGCAATGGTCTGTACATATTCTACTTTAATCGAAATAAAGAAGGTTTTTTTGATGATTTTCTTGTTTGTTCTTTACTGCCTTCATCTCTTCATTTCTTTTGATTTTTAAACTTTCAAAAATCATGAATGTGAGAGTTATATAGTTTCTAGTTCATCATAGGATGAAGAATGAAACATGTAGCTTGATGATCAAATAAAATGTTTTATTTCCCTTTCTTGCCTCTTTAATGACCTTTATGAAAATAATGATAAAAGCATCAAAAATATGGTTTCTTCCTTCTTTTCTTCTCTGCCTCCTTTCTTGAAAATCAAATTAAATATTTTATCATTTCTTTCTAATAGAGCTTATTAAACAAAAAAAAAATGATAAATGACAAAGTTTTGGTCTTTGATGCCTCTTTTCTTTCTTTCTTTAATTCTTTTAGTTTTCTTCTAAAAATGGTTAAGTAGTAGAAGTATGAGGGTTGAGCCATGAGGTCTTCCTTCATATGAAAGCTATATTAATTATTTTGTGAGGAATTTAAAAGAAAAATAAAGTGACAATAAAAAAAATTAAACACAAGAGGTAGTAGGGTTGAGCCATGAGGTCTCCCCTATTATTCTCTCAACCTAAATGATCAAAGGGCCTATTTGCACAAAGGGATTGATTTAGTCAATAATTAGTGCATTCACATGCATAAATATTGGCAAAATTAAAAACTATGTGCAAATAGTGAGAAATTGAGGTCTAAAGTATAAAAAGACATTAGCATTAGCTATGATATGTCATTTATGCTTTAAACCTATGATATTTCAATGACTTGCCCTTTTGGACCCATTTGTGTATGAAAGAATATTTGATTTCTTGAGCAAATATGCTAAAAAGAAATTAAATGTCTCAAATATATAAATGGTGAGAGATAGAAGGTTTGAAATGCAAATAAACAACAAGTTATGCTTGTCCATGATGTTTGCATCTTTAAATCTAAGGAAATCTCAATGATATGTCCTTCAAAATATCAAAAACACGATTTTAAACAAAATCAGGGACTTCCCTGCATAAAACCAAGTTCTTGACAGATTTCTAATGTTTTAAATTGAAACAATGATTTTTGGAGCTTCCTTTTGTTTGTTGGTACCAAAGATATAGCAAAAAGGCTATGAAAATTCATTAAAATGGTGTTTATACTTCAAACCAGTCCCTAGTACCCTCTGGAACAGTGGACCAACATCAAATCACAAAGCATGTACCATTGGTACAAGAAAAGCACTCAAAAGTGCCAAAATGACCCTTTCTGGTAAACAGGACATTCTGGATTGACACAGGGACCAAAATGAAAAATGAACTTCACCATCAAACAGATGACTTCAAAACACACAAAATTGACTCAAATTTCATATTTTTCTGATTTTGTTTCGATTTTATATGAATTTTCAAAGTTCAGGTTTAAAAACAGAAAAACAGCATTTAAGCAAAATAAAACTGTTGCTGGTAAATGAACGATACTGAATGACTGAAAAAATCAAATCAAAGAACAAATGTCATGATCTGATAGAGAATTTCAAAATACACAAAATGGACATAAATTTCATATTTTTCTGATTTTATTTCAATTTAATATGAATTATTGAAGATTCAGGTGTTAAATACAAGTGGAAATCAACTAAAACACATTTCATCTGCACGGATCTTAAAGCAACATGAGACCTTTAATTCTGGCGCCAAATAGAGTTTGAATGGAAACACGGATCTCAAAGCCTAAAATGTAAATCAAACAACCAGCACAAATCCTGAAGCCCAGCCCGTATCTTAAAGCCCAATACACCAATCTTGAAGCCCAGATATCAAATAAACTCATTAAACCGAAAATTCTTTACAAAAGAGTCCCTCTGATTTTTCTACATTTACAATAAGGCCCCTACAAATTACAGATTAGTCCTTGACAGCATAAAACTCTCTCAAACAAGCCCTTAAAGGCCCAATTTTCACATAAAACCTTGTCTAAGACCCAAATCACAAGTCCACATCTTTCCAGCTTTATAAATAAACCCCTGGAGAAAATATAATATTTACAAATAGCGACTCCTTTTCAATCATTTTCAAGCATAACTTTTTCGTCTCAAGTCCAAATCGACTCAAACCACCTCCAAATGAACCCAAATCAAATTCTCTATGTTTCTAAATCAAAATTGAACATGTTCAAGCGTCAGCAAAATCCTGAAATGACCAAAATACCCTTTTCCAAAATTAAATGATTTCTTAATGGAATGTAAATAATTAATAAAAATGTAAATAAATATGTTATAAATCAAATATAAACAAATGGTGTACATACACTTCTCAAATATCCAAGTTCCTATTTTAAAATGCGATAAACATTATTTTAATGTAAAATCACACACACACATATATCCAAATGCATAGAAAACCAAATCAAATCCAAATCCAATACATGAGTTCCCTTTTAGCCCCTTTATTCAATTCACAACAAATAGGCACAAATCCCGGAATGGACGAGGTATTCAGTATGGCTTGGAAGGGTCATCTGATGTAATTAACAGCGGGGGCTTGCGCCCGCTGGGAGTTAAACGTCCCCACAATCAATAAACTCTCTCGATAGACTGATTATGAACAGTAGGTCTGTCGAGGGTGAACCGAAGGAATTGTAGAAAGAAAGTAAATGTTTCAAATTCGATGTTCTCCCCCATGACTTAAAAATCGAGAGCATTGAACCTTGAGGCATTTAACGCATGCACACACCTTCCACCGCTGTGCAACTTTCTGCGCCCTACACTAACAAAATATACAAACTAATTATTCAGTATTTATCTTATTTTACTTGTAATAATCAGTTAAATAGTCATAAAAGAAATTAACTCCTCTGCAATGAGTACAATTACAATTATAAAATCTGAAGTACATAACAATAGAAAATTAAACCCAGCAACCATGACAATGGCCCGGGAACAACAAACTGAAAAAAGAGAATTTATAAAATTATAATGAGACTCAAATCTGACCGTTCATCTTTAAGCAGAGAGAGAATATGTATGATTATGTGATGTCTTCTTCTTGCATTTTTTCGTGTAGTCTCTTTTTATTCTTAGTAATATTTCCTGCTCAACATAATCGTAGTTAATTAAAATACAAAAAAAATATAAAAAAGGTGATGCAATCGAAAATAAATTCTTGCAGCCATGCAAAGTAATATGAACAAATCTAGATGGGTTATGATGACAATCGAATTAAATCTGAAAAAAAGTCTTACAACAAATTAAAGATGCATAAGATTTTACCTTATACGCACAAATGGGATATGCTTAATTTTGTGTACATCGTTTCCTTGCATTTGCATACCTTCCCAGAGCTCACGTGAGGGACCATAAACTGTTAGTTCTTGAAGAGTCCGCACCTTTTGTAGCTCGGGAAGTACGTGCAGCTCTGGACAAAAATTAATTTCAAGGTGACGAAGGATGGGCATAGCTCCCTCTTTTATGTCCCAATGATATAGGTTGCACAGCCATTGAAGCTTCAGTTTTTCGAGGTTAGGAAACCCTCCGGTTGAACAGATCAACTCTGTTCCCACATATGAGTGCCAAGATAAATAAAGTATCCTGAGGCTCTTCAGCCCCTCCAATATGGGCATCGGATCTTCCTGGAGTTTAGAATCTACGAGCTTCAATTTGGTGAGGTTTGTTGGGAACATCTCAACACTTCGAACACACATATTTCTTTCCCATTTTCCCGAGAGAAGTAGTTTTTGTATCTTCCCATGACAAGGCAAGTCTTTTGTGCCACCAAATGGTAGCAACCCATCTGTTCTAATAGAGAGGTGGACCAACAGTTCTGTCCTTCTCAGCACACTCTTGATGAGGTTTTGCCACTCTTTTATAGCCCCTTCATTATCTAGATAATTAATAATGTCAATCTGTAACGTACGCAAGTTGATACAAAATCCTAAATCAACAATTGATTCTATCTGTATCTTCACACACATAATTGTTTGTAGATTTGTATGCTTATCCCATTTTAATGGTAATTGGACTTTCCAGCTGCCATATACATGTCTTAGAGTTGGGATTACGACATCACACAAACCTAGTGTTTCCTCCTCATTCTCTACTTCTGACTTTCTCAAATCAATGGTTTCTATATTATAGAAGGAAAACTTCTTAAATATATCCCGTGGAATTTTGCAGTATCTTAACCCCAAGTACCTCAAGTGTGTCAAGCCCTTCGGCCACTCTCTCCGAGTAAGTGTGGTCATATCAACACCCTCCAAGGTTAACACTCTAAGTAATCTAAAGTCACTATAATTTAGTAGTCCAAAGCCACTATTATTATCTGAATATTCCCTAAAACCAAAACAGAGTAACGAACGAGTGTTTTCTGAATAAATGCCATCCTCCGTGGGAGTGCAAAATTGCAGTGCTGCACGGCGCGGCTTGATGGCAGCTAGGTTGTTAACATCTTCTTTTGAGAATACAGTGAAGAAGTTCTCATCCTTAGCTTTGCGGATAGCTAGGTCTCGTAGAAGATCATGCATATTACAGTATTTGCAGTAGCCGTTCCAAGATTTTTCAGTAACTTGAATCAAGCACCTACAACAGTATTTTCCATATAAATTGACATCAAAGAAGAATGGAAATATTTTTTTAATAAATAAGTAGGTATTTCGTAAGTGAAATTAATATGAAAAATAACGAACGCTCGAATATATCTTTCATCGATCCAAAAAGGAAGTTTATATAAATGATGAACGCTTGGCTATATAGGTAGGTATTCCTTAAGGATGTCCCGCTTATATAGCCGATGGTGCAGTGATAAAATATAAAATATATTTAGGCACCTCGAAATGCTGAATTTAAAAAAAAATTCTTACTCGGCAAATATATTAAGTTGCATATAAATTTGTTTTGAGTGGCTCTATTAAGTTGCATTATAAATTGTTCTATATGGATAAAATTAAGAATGTTGGTATTGCTTTACGGTGAAGCAATTAATTAAGAATATGTCTGTTCTCTTTCATTTAGATATCAAGTCTAAAAATAATACTAATGGCAAAAATTTGTTATTTAGATAGTACGTAGTACGGCCATATTTGTCGATAGGCTCCGTACTTTACGCCTTTGTTATAGTTGATCAATGTATTTATTGGTAAACCTAGCATACGTGTGCCGAGTGGTGCGGATATCAACAACAATATTTTTAGGAGCGTCAACGGGTACGATAAGAATTGAGTGGAAGCATTTTCGTACCTGTACCCGTTATAAATTATCCTTATTCATATCTTCCGCTTGCCCGCTACAAATTACCTTACCTTTATCCTATTCTCACTGTCGAATAAGGAAATGGTAACGGGTAAATAATGGGTAATCCTAAAATAATAATTATTCAAACTATTTTAATCAGTTTTATTATTCAAACTATTTCTCTCAGCTTCAAAATTTCTCTCTGTTTAATTAATTGTGTACGGGAGTTTTATTTTTAATGAAGTTTTGTAGGCAAGTATAATTGAATTTTTATATTTGACAATCTGAAAAACAAATGAATAAAGGGCTTAGTGCAGTGCCACGAGCCCGCCTCTCTCTTCAAGAGGGCACAGATTCAATTCCCGGTTATAATATCTACAAAATACTAGAGTGTAACGGAGTCCTTTAATAAAAAAAAAACAATATGATCCAATCAAAGCAAAAATAAGTTTTTTCACTATATTTCATAGGATAGAGAATTACATCGAGAAAAGCATAATTTACAATAATAAGAAATTACCATATAATTAGCTTTGGTTACAAATAAAATGTATTAATCGTCTTTTTTTTTAAATTATATTGACTGGAAAAAATTAAGTTATTATTTTCCAACAATATTTTATGTTGTTAGAAATTAGTAGATAACTCAATTTTTGAACTTAAATTTTCTCTGCTATCTAATTATTTAGATAATTTTTTTTGGGAAAAATAATATTTTTCTTTGATGATGGAATTTATAGCCAGTCAAGTCAATGAAGCAATGAATGAAAATGAAGACCTTAATATGACCATTGAGAATAATGTTACTACTATATGCTTAATTTAAATGATTTTTCAAATTTTAAAGTTGTCTGTTAATTATTAGAATAGCAATAAAGTGTCCATTAAAAACTCTGTTTGAGATTCTATTGTTAAGATAAAATTTCTAGGAGTAATGACTTTTGCTTTTAATGGTATGGTTTTCCCATTATGTTTTATTTCCTTACTTTTATGTTTTATGATTCAAAAGAATATCTACAAAAATATGACTTCTAGTAGTGTAATTCACAACTCATTACTCACAATTTGTGATATACCAATTTAAGTTGTAAAACTTTTTAAGAGATATTGAGAAAATTTGACAAAAGCTCCATATTTTGCTTTATTAGCTTCTTTTTTGAAGCAAAGCGCAGTATGGTGAAAATCAAAATTTTCTCTTACCTTAGCGTTGCCCAAAATTATAAATATATTGTTATAGTATATGAAAACCAGCTTACAGTCTATTAGCAAAAAACAATGATGTATGGGAAGTTACAAGTTCGAAATCCGGATAGAAATATTATTTATGTATATTGACATTTTGAAAATAAAAATATGTAGACATATATCACCAAAGCAAATTAGCCAGTACTTACAAACTTGTTTTTAATTTTTAAAAATAAATAAATTTTGGACTATCTTAGTGCTTGACTCTTTCAATTGTTTTTGTTACTTATGGATTTCTAGATCTACTATTATTTTTTTTATTATTGAAAATTTAATAGATGAGTAAGGGTTTTCTTAGAACTTACTATAATTTTTTAAGTTTATTTTTTTACTATAACGGAAGAAGACAAGATCAATTAAATAAGATGATGAAAAGAATAGTAACATACCTCATATCCCTTTTTTCTTCACCTCATGCGAACTAAACATGTTGTTAGTTATTGCCCATGTAGGTGTCGTCCTTATTTATTTTATTATTAATTTTGTAAGGCAATTAATTTAGGTTAGTATGTATGCAAATCTCTTCCACGTTACAATTAAACTCTATCTAAATATATTATTGTAATTTTCAATAAAATCTTAATAAAAAATAATTTTAATATAATATATTGGTTTAGAAAAAAAGGAAAGCTTAAGTGCCCACCCATGTACTTGACTCATGCATACACCTTACGCATGCTCCATATATCTACTTATGTCGATATCAAACTTATAACTATGTTCGTGGCAATAATGCAACGTTATATCTAGTTCTATGAAACATTGACAAACAACAAAATATCTATTTTTAAATCTTTTTGTAACAAATAATTTGTTGCCTAAAAGTTTGTAATTGAGTTTCCACCATTTCTTCAACAATTAACGAGGATATACGTAAGTTGCCAAAAACCGCTGCTAATATATATATAGGAGTTGGCTATGGTGTTATGCATAGCATAAAGGGCCTCCGTGCTACGGCACAATATTTGAGTTTTCAAAATCTTAACGGTCGATTCAAACCGTTCAACATGATCTCCATATGAATATGTACTTGCAAACCAAATTTTACATTTTTTAGAATTTTTTTACTATTTTTTTAGATAGGTAGAAAAACACTTGATCTGAATGGTACAAAATTTTCAGATCAAATGATTTTCTACCTATCTAAAAATATAGTAAAAAAATTCTAAAAAATATAAAATTTGGTTTGCAAGTAAATATTCATATGGAGATTATGTTGAACGGTTCGGATCGACCGTTAGAATTTTGAAAACTCAAATATTGAGCCTAGCATGGATGCCCTCTATGCTATGCATAGCTTATTAGCAATTTCCTATATATATATATATAGAGAGAGAGAGAGAGAGAGTGGCTAATATCAAAACGTTTGCACCAAGCCCCTCGTGCAACCAAGTCGTTTTTGGATTTTCAAAGTCCAAACGGTCGATCCGAGCCATTAGATGTGATCTCTATATTAAAATCTGCTTGGAGACCAAATTTTACATTTTTTGGAATTTTTTTACTATTTATTAAGCCACTTTGAAAATTGCTGATCCGGATGAACAGTAAAAACAGTGCAACTAAATTCTGGACCATGTGATCAGTAATTTTCAAGTGGCTTAATAAATAGTAAAAAAATTCCAAAAAATGTAAAATTTGTTCTCCAAGCAGATTTTAATATAGATTGAATATCTACCGGTTCGGATCGACCGTTTGGACTTTGAAAATCCGAAAACGACTTGGTTGCACAAGGGGCTTGGTGCAAACGTTTTGATATTAGCCACTCTCTCTCTCTCTCTCTCTCTCTATATATATATATATATATATATATATATATATATATATATATATATTGTTGTCTTTTTCTAAAGTTAAACTTAATTTCAATTCCTTTCAGCGAGAACCGGAACATTCTACATACTAAGCACACTTACTATCTCGCGAAGTGGCACATGGATGCAACAAATTAAGATATACATCTAAAAGAAGCTTCTGGTTGCATAATTACTTGAACATGACTTTTCTTTTAGACTTCTATTTGGAGATTAGAGAATTTCTAACAAATTATTTCTATGAGGTACAATCCTTGACCTTTATGCATTAAAAGATACTAACTTTAGTGCAAATATTCTTATGTAAAATAAAATTTATTTGGTATTATTATTGGAAATTCTTTTTTTTTTATGCATGGGGGAAATAAGGAGGTAAAAAGGAGATGATCATGTCTGTACCGGGCATTGATTAAATTTAGGGGGAGTGGTTAAAGAGGAATTTTGGAAGAGTTACTAAATCTGGTGTGAATGTGATGAGACTGGGCTGGGCCAAAAACACAACAGGACTTCTTTTACACGTGATAAGTACCTTAAAAAATAAAACTGAAAAGAGATGTACCTTTGAATGAGCTCTTGGAGGAATATCTCAGCTCTGTCCTCTATTGTTCCAGCTCCATCCTTCGGTATGAATCCTTCAGCCATCCACATTCTTGTAACGTGCTGTCCTGAAATCTTATAATCTTCAGGAAATGCAGCAAAATAAAGAAAACACGGTTTGAGATGGTTGGGCAACTCTTCATAACTCTTGGCTATGATCTTCATGCACTTCTCCCCATCTTCATTACCCCAATCCATGGTCTCGTCCAGCATGTTCCAAGCAGTGTAGTTGCGGTCCCTCCTTGCGAGGATACCACCTAGAACAACCAACGCCAAGGGTAGCCCACCACATTTTTCCGTTAATCTTTTGGCCACATCCAGTAGATGAGGGTAACTCTCAGGTTGAACAAGTTGTTGAAAAGCATTTCTGAAGAGGAGAGTTAGACCCTCAGAGTCACTTAGGTAACGGAGCTTGTACGGTTTTGTGTTGCAATCTGCTGCTTTGGCAACATCAAGCGATCTGGTGGTAATGATCACGCGGCTCGCATTGCACACATCGGGTAATGCCATTTTCAATTGCCCCCAAAGATTAATGTCCCACACATCATCTAAAATAATCAAATATCTCTTGCCTATCAAGGAGCTCTTTAGCTTCACCGGTAAATCCCTATTTGTTACGGGTGGATTTTTGTTTTCCATTTTAGGTTTAACTTTGTAAAGAACTTCTCTCAAGAGATCATTTAAATTGTACGTTTGAGAAATGGACTGCCATGCGCGACAATCGAATTGTCCCTCCAATTTATCACTGTTTTTACAAAAACAAAATGTGTTACATCAAGGAAAAATAAGGAACAGAACATTTGGAGTACATGATTTGCAACAAATATATTGTTAAGAGAAGACTCTTTCAAGTTTGAACCATAGTGACAAAATTCGCGTATAATTCATGTATAATTCGCGTATAATTTATTTTTTTGACGTTACCGTACCGAACTCCAAATAAAACCTAGAAAAATGTATAATACGTTTTATTCGCGAATAAAACGCGTATAAAACGCGAGTTGACGAATTATTCGCGATAAAAACGCGAAAAAAAAAACAATTTAAATATTTTTTTTTTACGGTTTTTTTGGGTTTTTTTTTTTGCTTCATTGTTGTACCTAATCATTCCCGAATTATACCCGAATCATGAATTTTTGACCTCGCCGAACCGAACCCGAACTATTGATTTGTCACTATGGTTTGAACCACGTCTTTGTGCCTAATTTATCATGCATGGAGCTAAGAACATTTGGAGTCATTATTACCATCTTGTAAATTCTAGTAACCAAAATAGAGGCTAATTTTGATTAAGCGTACATATTACGGCGATTATTTATGGAACAAATTATCAGAACTACATATATTGGGTGTAGTTGAGTAACATTTATATTCATGTATGCAAATCATCATAATTTAATTTCATGATTCAAAATCTCTAGGTACGAATTACATGCAAAGTAATTGATTACTAATAATTCATAACAATATCTTTCTTTTCCTTGCCTGATTATCTCGAAGAATTGAATATCATCACTTCTTGAGAAAGGACAACAATCTAAATTTGGCAGTTGAGTTCTTCACAACTAGTTGGTTTGGAATATAGCAATTTTCTTGTTATAAATTAATTGTTCCACAAAATTTAGCCGCTCTATATATATAAAAAAAAAGTTTAAAAGAAAGGACATTCACCTTTTGTATCCTTTTTGGGCCAAGGTGGTCTTCCCGAGGCCGCCAGTACCCACAATCGAGAGCACCGTGCGCCTTGAAATACTGCTATCAAGCAGCTGCTCAATAATCTTTCCCTGGTCATCCTCAAGGCCAACAACTTCTGGATCATCAACATCATCAGAAGGTTCTGGATCATCAACATCATCAGGAGCACCAAGATCCTCAATTCTCAAGTCGGTTCGGCGCTGGTAAAGCCGATTGAGTTCCTCTATGATTTTTTCGAGATCGTCATGCAGGCCGAGCATGTACGTTTTATAGTTTCCTTTGACTGCCTTGGTAATATTTCCGACCCAGTTGGAACTTTCTGCACGGTTTTCTTCAATCTTAACCCGGAAGGTATCAATTACGGTAGCTATTCTGTTGGCAATTTCTCTGACCTGGTCCAGCCACTCTGTTACAACATTCTTTCTCTTACACTTGGAATCAAAATCTCTGAGCAGCGCTTGGATCAAGCGAAGCTCCTTCTGCACCTGTTCGATCTGCCCACGCACAGCCTGCACTTCCCGAACTTTCTCGAGCAAGACAGCAGCAACCTTTTTTAGCACAGAGGTCACTGCTTCTGCCATGTATTTCTGATTTTGGGAATTGTCTTTGTTTTTCTTTTTTTCAATTCCGGGGGGTGGGTTTGAAAGGAATTTATCTTTTTGCTTTGGAATGGTTGATAGAGCAGCAGTATGAGTGGGTATATATAGACTATATAAAGCTTTTCTGCAGTTTAAAATTTGAGAAACAATTGGTAGATTTTTCATTTTCTATGGGCGGTGCTAATGTTATATCTTCTAAAAATAAAATAAAATTAGTTGATAAATTAAATTTTGTCATCCAGATCTTCATGCACTCGGTTTTAACATATTTCGTTTAAGATGTACGTACAAATAATATAAAGTTGTCATTTATCGAACAACCGTGCATCAAAATAACTAAAAAAAAAAAATCTGGCAATGTCACCGGTTTGATTTTGATTCGAGATTTTTGAAAAGTAATGTTATGTTATTGTGTTTGGATTTGTGAATAATTTTTCATGTTGTGGATAAAAGTTTCGGAAAAACTTTTATCCGAGATCTTAATATTTTTCTAAAAAAATTATCTTCCATCAGAAGCAGAATTAAAATTTTCCTATTCTTTTGTAAATTTTCTTATTCTTTTGCAATTTTCTTAATGTCTATTTCCCTACTAGTTAAAGTACTAACACATCTTTGGAAGCTAGATTCTAAAATTATTGATTGGAGAAAGTTCACAAGTCTGTTTGTTGGGGCTTAAATTCAAAATCTTATAGAAAGCCACTCTAATAATATGTCATTTGACTTCTTCAAACAAATAATAAGTCATTTGAGTATCTTAATAGTTTATCATTAGCGCTAATATTTAAGTTTGAACTTTTCATTTTTGTAAATTTTCTACGAAGAAAGTAGTAGTGTAATGAATTAAGAGGAGGGTTCAATAGTATTATATGTTCGGTTGAACTTTTAGATAATCTACATGATTCTATGATTCTATGATTCGGTATTTTCAAATATCAATATCATTTTTTTAATTTTATTGATAAAAAATTCGGACCGCAGATGTTTTTCAAAGTTTAAAGAGTCGATCTGTACCGCTCAACGTGATCTCTACATGAAAATGTGCTTGGATGCCAAATTTTATATTTTTTTGAAACTTTTTATTATTTTTTTAAATAGGTACAAAATCACTTGATCTAAAGATTATGGACCATCCAAAAGTAGTTATTTTCTATCTATCTAAAAAAATAATAAGAAAAATTCTAACAAATGTAAAATTTGGCCTCCAAGTACGGTTTCTAACAAATGTAAAATTCGGATCGACTATATATTTAGACCTAAAAAAATGAAGAAATGGATCCTTAGTACGGACTTATGTGCGCTATGCATAGTATGTAGCCTTACTCTAAATATATACCAGAACTTTTATTTATGATTAAAAGTACATAGTAATAATTATATAATTTTGCCTCACTGAGAAAAATCAAAGTTAGCAGATAAGGGAACAATTGAATGTATGGACAAGCAAGGAGGTAGATAAGTTAGCAGATAAGTGATCAATTGAATGTATGGACAAGCAAGGAGGTTGATAAGTTAACAGATAAGGGATCAATTGAATGTATGGACAAGCAAGGAGGTACTACAAAATGTTTCTAATAAATCTTGATGTGACTGTTCCAGAGCAACTCTTCAAGTCATATCCCAATTTTCCACCTGTGGAGCCCGCCACTAAATAATTTTTCCTCGAAATTTTTAGTTATCAAATTTCCAAGCTATTCCAACCAAATTTAGCAAGCCTTGGAAATTTTCTCATATCTATTCCAATAAAATTAAACTATACAGATAACACTTTGATGTTTTCAGCTACTGGTCCTGACTTTGATATGGTTCTAAATGGGTTTTAGTTGGTTTTGAACAGATATCAGACTTGAAAATAAATTTTGATAAGTCTGAAATACTAGGTCTGAATTTAGATAATTATATTGCAACTCAGTATTTTGCTTTATGCAACCATACATATGTACATATGTACATGTTAGCAATGCATAAGTCTCTCAAAAATGTGATTAAAAAGATAGATAAAACTAAAAAATAAAATTATGTTGGATTCTTTTTCAGGTGGAAATTATATTGGAATCTTTTAATGTGGTCCGCTCAATGATTAAAGTCAGATTGATCCCATTTTATATTCTGTAAAAAAATTGAGATTTGAATCACTAGATTTTATCAGGAGCCTAATATAATCTAGTGATTCAAATCTCAATCTTTTTTAAACTCTGCTCTATATATGACAAGAAAAATGGAAAAGGCAAAATCACCAGAGGTTAAAATAGCATCGATTCGAATTACTTGTCTAAAATTGAAGTGTAGTGAAAATGAAAATTGTTCTGTAAACATTTCTAAATATTGCAGGAATATCATAACAAGTAATTTTCATATAAATTTTGATTTATAATATTTTTCTGAATTTTTTTTAAGTTTTTTACTGATTAAAATAGACATTTTACAATAAAAAAAACAGACCCTATAAACCGTAGCGTCCGCATAAAAAATATTCTTTCAACTATAACATCCGCAAAAAAAAAAAATCACTAGGCTGCTAAGTCGCTCTAAAGTACAACTTTCATGCTATGTTTCGATATTTTTCGTAAACGATGGTACTTTTTTTTATTTTTTTTAAATGCTACAGACAAAATAAAATCAAATGTACCAACTTTCTTTGAAATAAGATCAATGTTTTAAATGCGGCCGCCTATGCAGTATGCTACCGCGTTCAAAATTTCATGCAGTCACATATATACAGATTTGAATATGCAGCCGCATAATACTACATGCGAACTATGTATGCCATTTATGTGGACACATAGTGCTATACATTACCTTATTGGCTTATCATAACTCATAACTGTGGAAATTGATGGTGCGTATTGACAACTCATTTTAGAATCACTATATATATATATATATATATATATATATATATATAGAAAATTGCTAATATGCTACGCGTAGCATAGAGGGCCTCCGTGCTACGGCTCAATATTGAGTTTTCAAAATCCTACGGTCGATCCAAACCATTCAACATGATCTCCATATGAATATGTACTTGCAAACCAAATTTTACATTTTTTAGAATTTTTTTACTAATTTTTTAGATAGGTAGAATATCACTTGATCCGAAAATTCTGTACCATTCAAGTCAAGTGTTTTTCTACCTATCTTAAAATATAGTAAAAAAATTCTAAAAAATATAAAATTTGGTTTGCATCTACATATTCATATGGAGATCATGTTGAACGGTTCGGATCGACCGTTAGGATTTTGAAAACTCAAATATTGAGCCATATCACGGAGAGTCTCTATGCTATGCATAGCACCGTAGCCAACTTATATATATATATATATATAGAGGAGGGTTCAAATGCACCATAAATTTTGTGCTCCAATATGCTCCACATCCTTTATCTCTATTTTCAAAGTCCGAACAGTCGATCCAAACCGTTCAACATGATCTTCATAATAAAATATGTTTGGAGACCAAATTTTATATTTTTTAGAATTTTTTTACTATTTTTTTAGATAGGTACAATATCACTTTATCGGATGGTCCAGAATCTCCTTAAAAAAGTGATTTTGTACCTATCTAAAAAAATAGTAAAAAAATTCTAAAAAATATAAAATTTGGTATCCAAGCATATTTTATTATGAAGATCATGTTGAGCGGTTCAGATCGACTGTTCGGACTTTGAAAATGGAGATAAAAGATGTGGAGCATATTGGAGCACAAAAATAATGGTGCATTTGAACCCTCCTCCATATATATATATAAGAAATTCATTTTGGTCAATCAATTTTATATGCTTATTTTCTATATACATGCAATGACAAGTAATGTCTGGACAAAAGTGTTCTGGCACAACACACGTGTTCACGTTATGTTAGGGAAGTAAGTTTGGAGCAAATTTATTGGATGGATTTCAAATGATGAATCCAAACCATTGAAACCGATCTACTTCACGAGTGATGCATGTGCATTTGAACCCTCCTCTATATATATATATATATATATATATATATATATATATAAGAAATTCATTTTGGGCAATCAATTTTATATGCTTATTTTCTATATACATGCAGTGACAAGTAATGTGTGGACAAAAGTGTTCTGGCACAACACAGGTGTTCACGTTCTGTTAGGGAAGTAAGTTTGGAGCAAATTTGTTGGATGGATTTCAAATGATGAATCCAAACCGTTGAAACCGATCTACTTCGCGAGTGATGCATGTACGTGTAAAATTTTAAATTTTGAATTTATTTAGTACAAAGTCAAGCGGTAAAAAAATGATGAAAAATAAATGCATAAAAGAACTTATAATTAAAAAGTTTATTTTTTTACCACTTGACTTTGTACTAATTGGATTTGAAACTTTCAAAATTTTGTATATACATGCATCACTCGTGAAGTAGATCGGTTCTAACGGTTTGGATTCGTCATTGAAACCAATTCCATATAATTTTGGAGTTGTTCTCATCAAACCCTTTTGGTGAGCACAACATATACTAGCTTTGCTCAGTAAATTTGTGTCGTGCCATGTCATACCCTAGCATGTCATGACTTGAATCACGTGCTATATCGTGATCATGTCTAATTTTATCACCGTGACAAAAATAGAAGAAAATAATGGCGGCATACAAATGGTCATGACATGTTGGTCACAACGTGATCAAACTTTGAAATTCAAATTAAACGGCAAGCTGACCGGAGAAATTTGCTATGCACGTATAAAAAAAAACAACGAAATTGGATTTGTTTGTAGCCAACGAAATCTAATCTGATTGGATTTGATCTATCGATCTGGTCAGAAAAATAGCAAATCGACCATATCAATCAAGACGAAACATTTACCGCAAAGCAAGGATAAAGGATCCACCGGAGGTATTCCTTTTGCGGGAAGAATTTTAGAGGGACCAATACGCCTAGACACATTTGAACAAATTTTACCTGTAGTGTAGGATACGATATAGACACCCAATTTAATTTGGTCAACTTAATTTGGTCACTAATGTCACAATGTGTGCGAAAGTAAGCAGGCAATGTGGGATTGGTAAGAAAAAAAAAATGGACGACTTAGTGAATTTACTCCTTGAAATGAGATAATTTTCTTACAATTTGTTGTTACAAATTTAATAATTTTATTTTCATAATACAAACTACAAAAAATAGTTTAAAATTAGGCTCCAAATTTCTGGTAATTTTTTTCGAAGAATTTAATTGCTGTTCGGCTTCCGATGTAAAATAGAAAAACTCATATTATAATAAAGCCACCATATTTTTCGGCGGCTCATTTTCTTTCGGAACTGCCAGGATATCTGTCGGGCCTAAAAGAAAATGGGCCATCGAGAATCTCAATGGTTTGAACATTTTTATAAAATTAAAAAAAAAACATGAATATATTTGTAATTTTCTATTTAATGTTGGATATTAATAAAAAAATCGTTTTTTTATTTGCAGACCATGGTCCGCTATAGCTGCTGCGGCTTTATTGGTCATTGGGGAAATTATATTCAATCGCATGTAGCGAAATCATAACACAACATCAAATGGCTTCTTAGGTGGGCAGTGGAGGGCCCACACAATATCCATAGATTTTTCTGCTTCATCCGACTTGGAAAGGTTATGTAAGACTGGGTTGGACCCATGCATAGATATATACCAAAAATAGGTTTTCTATGACTAGGCCCATGTATATGCAAAAATGGGTTCTCATGAAACATTAATTTGAAGAAACTTGTTGGGACTATTTAAAATATTGATCTAATTTCAAATAGCAGCTTTAAATTGGGCCTACTGATCACTATAATATATTTGGGCCCTTAAGCACAATGGTGGCGTAGGTCCAAAACGGCCCAATTGAGCGGATTTGGGACTACAGAACAAAATTTACTTCTTTTTAATTTCATAAGAATTTGGTATAGGGAGTTGTATTCGCTCTATCATACTACCTAAGAATGCTCCAGCTTATTTGTCGCATAACTAAATTATCAAGGGCAATTTTGTCATATAGCAAGTGCATAAATTCTAAAGTAAATTGCAATTTCGCATATTTTTAGTTATGCTTCTAATCGTGACATAGTGGTGTTAGAGTTGTTAGTACAGGGACATGAATGTATAGAAAGATACAAAAAAGAGCAAGCAAACAAGAACACCAAACCATGGCATTCCTTATTAGCTTATAAGCTGTAGTGTGTTATGTCACAACAAAAATAAATACACTCAATTACATTGCCAGTTCTCATTGTAACCATTTGTTTTCTAAAAAACACTGTATTACTAATCAAAACAGCTCTTTTGAAGAACAACTCTTTGTAGCTAGAAAGCATCAAAATGCACAAAGCATTGATAGTTCATATCCAAGTTCCCCCACAATAGAGCTGAAATAAATAAGTAAAAAAAGTTATCAAATTGACTATAGCAAGTCTACAGTAATGACAAAACACTTAAAGGTTCTAAACCAACTCCAATAAATATTCATAAATCTAAAACAGTAAAACCACATATAAAGGGAGAAATAAAAAAATCTATATCAAAATTTCTTAATAATTGAACACATAACAGTACATACCCGAGAAGATAATGAAATTCAAAGATACTGGTAAAGGAATAGTATAAGGCCACCAAATTCTATAAGTACCTAGCTACATGCCTCATGTTCTAAATAAAGCCCTTGAAAATTCATAAATTGACCATTAAGAGCTTTGATATTGATTTGGTACCGAATTACTTTAACTGGTTGAGGGCATTGGCCAGGAGAATGGGGAATATATCAGGCATCTGCTTCTAGAATTTTTACTTTCATTCGTCCTTATAATCTATAAAAGGAAAGTAAAGGGGAATATATCAGGAAGTTGTCAGGTTTATTGAGTAAACAATAGGAGTCCCTATTAAACAATTAAAGTACAGGCAGGCTAAAAAAAAAGGTAGAACTTTTTGTTACCACGCAACTTTATTTTCTTGTTTTATTTAGAGCAAATTCTATCTACGAGTGAGAAAAATTGTTAGTTAATAATGCTTTCTGAATTATCATAATTGAAATTTTGAATCAATCAGAGCCTTTATATATAATTGTAAAGTTGATAATAAAAGAAAGCATTAGCATTTGATCACAGTACAACATATTTTGGGCTCAGCCCATTAGATTACTTTTAAATTTGATTTCCCACATTACTTTGAGATAGATTCAGAAGTTCAACTAAGTTAGACAACATTATTTATAGAGTGAGGCTAATAGTATAGCCCACTTTGGTCCGTACTATGGATGCATATTTTATTTTTAAAGTTCAAACATTCGATCCGTACTGTTGAACATGATATCTAAATGAAAATGTGCTTGGATGCCAAATTTTACATTATTATTATTTTTGTTACTTTTTTTAAATATGTACAAAATCACTTGATCTAAAGATTCTAGACCATCCAAAAGTAGTGATTTTCTCCCTATCGAAAAAGAAAATAGTAAAAAAAATTGAAAAAATGTAAAATTTGGACGCCAAGTACATTTTGATATGGAGATCATGATTAACAGTTCGGATTGACTATTTATACTTTGAAAGTTAAAATATGAATTCGTAGTACGGACTGAAGTGCTCTATGCATAGTACCGTACTCCATATTTTATCCATCAGCAATTATCTTATATTATTCCGATTTTATGAGACTGTCTGAAACAACGTGGGCAAACATCAAAGGGGTCAGGGTCCTTGAGTTGAGTTAATATTTTGAGTGAAGATCAGAATCCTGACCAATTCGATTCGGGTGAAATGCAGAGGGGCCTTTAATATTCGTACCAAAGCAGATCAGACGTTCGAGATCTAAAACCAAAATTTGAGTTAATTAACTCAGAGGATATGAATTCGTGGCAAGTACCCTCGGATACGGGATTATATATATATATATATGAAGCATCAGGGAACATAGCCTCAAGTGAACCGTTGAAACCTGTCTATCAGTTAGGTGTCACCAATGCACATTATATTACAAGAACAGGGCAAATTGCCAATATGCAACAACAAACCTACTTTTGCCTTTTGTCATGGCATGATGCATATAATAGAAGAAAACCATGCGCTATTTTTTCTTTCCTAACACCCCAAGTATTTCGTAAGTCTTACATTGACCTCTAGAGGTACCGGTTTGAATAAAATTATTGGCATTGGCGTGAGAACCCGAAACATTATTAATTCACTGCAAAATTAATTTCAGTAATTTCCAATTATTCTTGTAAAGCAATAGAAATTGAGAATATTTTCTTATAATTCTCAATTGTTCAGTTCAGCACAAAAATTAAAATAATAATTTAGCAATATAATATAAACAACAAACTTAATTATAGTGAACTACACTAATTTAGTATAATTTTGTAATTATTAAGTTTCGATTATGTAGGAAGTAATTGAACAAACAACTAAAGCTATGTACATAGTTTAAAAATAAAAAAAATATTATTGTAATATTAATAAAAAATAAGAAATTAATAGAAATTCTGCCCCAAGAGGCATGCATTAATTTCTGATAACTTCATAATTGGAAAAATAGTGAAAAAGTAGTATACAAATATTTCCTGTCAACAAATATTACTCGAATTCAAAATGATATACATATATTTTTAGATGATTTCTAAATATACTTAGATTTATAGAAATTGAAATTAAGAAATAAAGAAAGACATTATAAAGAAGCTAACAAATGTAGAAATTAATTATTCAACATGTATCTTATTTTACTTGCAATAATACTATAAATAGTCATAAAACAATTAACTCATTTGCAATGAGTACAATTACAATTATAAAAACAGAAAGTACATAACAATAGAAAATTAAACCTAGCAATTACCATGACAACAGGCAAGTATGAAAAAAGGGAACTTATAAAATTATTATGGGACTCAAATCTGACCGTTCGTCTCTAAGCAGCAAGAGAATATGTGGTATCTTCGTCTTCGTCACTTAAATCCCTGCTCAACATAATCCATATATACAATAATTAAGAGTAGTCAAATAAATTACAACAAAAATAATAAAAAAGTGATGACAATAGAAAATTAAGTCTTGCAGCCATGCAAAGTAATATGAACAAATCTAGATGGGTTATGATGACAATCGAATTAAATCTGTAAAAAAAATCTTACAACAAATTAAAGATGCATGAGATTTTACCTTATACGCACAGATGGGATATGCTCAATTTTGTGTACATCTTTTCCTTGCATTTGCATACCTTCCGAGAGCTCACGTGAGGTACTAGTAACTGTTAGTTCTTGAAGAGTCCGCACCCTTTGTAGCTCGGGAAGTACCTGCAGCTTTTTACAAGAACCAATTTTGAGGTGACGAAGGATGGGCATAGCTCCCTCTTTTATGTCCCAATGATGTAGGTTGGGCAGCATTGAAAGCTTCAGTCTTTCGAGGTTAGGAAATCCTCCGGTTGAACAGATCAACTCTGTTCCCACATATGAGTAGTTATATAAATAAAATATCCTGAGGCTCTAGATCTGCAGCCTCTCCAATACGGGCATTGGATCTTCCTGGAGATTAGAATGTACGAGCTCCAATTTGGTGAGGTTTGTTGGGAACATCTCAACACTTGGAACACATATATTTCTTTCCCATTCTCCCTGGAGAACTAGTTTTTGTATCTTCCCATGACAAGGTAAGTCTTTTGTGCCACCAAATGGTAGCAACCCATCTGTTACAATAGAGAGGTAGACCAACTGTTCTGTCCGTCTCAGCACACTCTTGAGGTTTTGCCACTCTTTTATAGCCCTTTCATTATCTAGATTAGCCTCAATGCAAATTCCTAACGTACGCAAGTTGATACAAAATCCTAATTCAACAACTGATTCTATCTGTATCTTCACACCCATAATTGTTTGTAGATTTGTATGCTTATCCCATTTTAATGGTAATGGGACTTCCCAGCAACCATATACATGTCTTAGAGTTGGGATTACGACATCACACAAATCTAGTGTTCCTTCGTAATTATCTACTACCGATCCATTTAAATCAATGGTTTCCAGATTATAGAAGGAAAACTTCTTAAATATATCATGTGGAATACGGCAGTCTCTTAACCCCAAGTACCTCAAGTGTATCAAGCCCTTCGGCCACTGTCTCCGAGTAAATGTGGCCATATTGACACTCTGCAAGGTTAACACTCTAAGTAATCCAAAGCCACTATAATTTAGTAGTCCAAAGCCACTATTATTAGATGAATATTGCTCAAAACCAAAACAGAGTAAAGAACGAGTGTTTTCTGAATAAATGCCATCCTCCGTGGGAGTGCAAATTGCAGTGCCGCACGGTGTGGCTTGCTGGCAGCTAGGTTGTTAACATCTTCTTCTTTTGAGAATACTGTGAAGAAGTTCTCATCCTTAGCTTTGCGGATAGCTAGGTCCAGTAGAAGATCGTGCATACTACAGTATTTGCAGTTGCCGTTCCAAGAATTTTCAGTTACTTGAATCAAGCACCTACAATAGTATTTTTCATATAAATTGACATCAAAGAAGAATGGAAATATTTTTTTAATAATAAGTAGGTATTTCATAAGTTAAATTAATATGAAAAATAACGAACACTCGAATATATCTTTCATCGATCCAAAAAGGAAGTTTATATAAATGATGAACGGTTGGTTATATAGGTAGGTATTCCTTAAGGATGTCCCGCTTATATAGCCGATGGTGCAGTGATAAAATATAAAATATATTTAGGCAACTCGAAATGCTGAATTTTTTCAAAAAATTCGTACTCGGCTAATATATTAAGTTGCATATAAATTTGTTTTGAGTGGTTTAGGATTGCATTATAAATTTACTATATGGATAAAATTAAGAATGTTGGTATTGCTTGACGGTGAAGCAATTAATTAAGAACATGTCTGTTCTCTTTCATTTAGATATAAAGTCTAAAAATAATACTAATGGCAAAAATTTGTTATTTAGATAGTAGTACGGCCATATTTGTCGATAGGTTCCATACCGCACGCCTTTGTTATAGTTGATCAATGAATTTATTAGTAAACCTAGCATACGTGTGCCGAGTGGTGCGGATATCAACAACAATATTTTAGGAGCGTCAACGTGTACGATAAGAATTGGGTGGAAGCATTTTCGTATCCATACCCGTTATAAATTACCCTTATTCATATCTTACTCTTACCTACTACAAATTACGTATCTTACCTTTATCCTATTCTTATTGTCGAATAACTAAATGGTAGTGGGTAAATAATGGGTAATGTTAAAATAATAATTATTTTTATTATTTACTAAATAAAAAATTAAAACACATTGTGTGTGCATGCGCGCGTGTTTTTATTTACGTGTTTAAATAGTTAATTAAGTCTAACGCAACTACAAAAAGTAGTTGGAGAATGAATATTGATTGCTCATTAATTTATTTACGTGTTTTAATAGTTAATTAAGTCTAACACAACTACAAAAAGTAGTTGGATAACAGATACGGAATAGGTATTACCCGTACCCTTACCCGTTTAGATAAAAAAAAAAATCTTTACCCGTACCTATACCTATATCCGTACCCGATAAATTTATGCAAAAAAATCTTACACATACCCGTCTTATCGAATATGGTACGGATCGGGTAAATGGATAAAAGGGTGCCATTGACACCCCTAACTATTTTGAGTCAAGCAAACGTGAGGTGAGAGAAAAATTTAAAAATAATTGTTTTGACCTTCTGATACCTCATTAATTGTGTAGAGTCTCATTGCAGTAAACTTAATCTTAAAGTAAAGGTAAAACCCTGGTTGGCCTTTTCTCTCTTTGACATAGCTAGGTTATTACAAGTTATCAAGTTCGAACTCAATAAAGATAAATTAAAATTTTTTAATCAGTTTTATTATTCAAACTATTTCTCTCAGCTTCAAAATTTCTCTCTATTTAATTAATTGTGTACAGGAGTTTTATTTTTAATGAAGTTTTATAGGCAAGTATAATTGAATTTTTATATTTGACAATCTGAAAAAAAAAAAATGAATAAAGGGCTTAGTGCAGTGGCACGAGCCCGCCTCTCTCTTTCAAGAGGGCACAAATTCATTTCTCGGGAATAATATCTAAAAGATACTAGAGTGTAACGGAGCCCTTTATTATAAAAAACAATATGATCCAATCAAAGCGAAAATAAGTTTTTTCACTATGTTTCATAGGATAGAGAAGTCAATGAAGACCTTAATACGCCAGTTAAGTCAATGAAGCAATGAATGAAAATGAAGACCTTAATATGACCATTGAGAATAATGTTACTACTATATGCTTAATTTAAATAATTTTAATTTTAAAGTTGTCTGTTAATTATTAGAAAAGCAATAAAGTGTCCATTAATTAAAAACTATTTGAGATTCTATTGTTAAAATAAAATTTCTAGGAGTAATGACTTTTGCTTTTTATGGTATGGTTTTCCCATTATGTTTTATTTCCTTACTTTTATGTTTTATGATTCAAAAAAATATCTACAAAAATATGACTTCTAGTAGTGTAATTCACAACTCATTACTCACAATTTGTGATATATATTAGGCGTCTCGTTACCAATTTAAGTTGTAAAACTTTTTAAGAGATATTGAAAAAATTTGACAAAAGCTCCATATTTTGCTTTATTAGCTTCTTTTTTGAAGCAAAGCACAGTATGGTGAAAATCAAAATTTTCTCTTACCTTAGCGTTGCCCGAAATTATAAATATATTGTTGTAGTATATGAAAACCAGCTTACAGTCTATTAGCAAAAAACAATGATGTATGGGAAGTTACAAGTTCGAAATCCGGATAGAAGTATTATTTATGTATATTGACATTTTGAAAATAAAAATCTATAGACATATATCACCAAAGCTAATTAGCCAGTACTTACGCACTTGTTTTTAATTTTTAAAAACAAAATAAATTTCGGACTATCTTAGTGCTTCACTCTTTCAATTGTTTTGGTCAATTATGGATTTCTAGATCTACTATTAGGTTTTTTTAGTATTGAAAATTTAATAGATGAGTAAGGGTTTTCTTAGAACTTTCTGTAATTTTTAAGTTTAATTTTTTACTCTTCAAATTATAGTGAAACAGAAGAAGACAAGATCTAAAAGATAGTAACATACCTCATATCCTTTTTCTTCACCTCATGCGAACTAAACATGTTGTTAGTTATTGCCCATGTAGGTGTCGTCCTTATTTATTTTATTATTAATTTTGTAAGCCAATTAATTTAGGTTAGTATGTATGCAAATCTCTTCCTCGTTACAATTAAACTCTATCTGAATATATTATTGTAATTTTTCAATAAAATCTTAGTAAAAAATTAATTTTAATATAATATATTGGTTTAGAAAAAAGGAAAGCTTAAGTGCCCACCCATGTACTTGACTCCTGCGCGCATACACCTTCCGCATGCTCCATATATCTACATATATATGTCGATATCAAACTTATAATAACCATGTTCATGGCAATCTTGCAACGTTATATCTAATTCTGTGAAACATTGACAAACAACAAAATATCGATTTTTAAATCTTTTTTTAACAAATAATTTGTTGCCTAAAAGTTTGTAATTGAGTTTGCATCATTTCTTCAACAATTAACGATGATATACGTAAGTCACCAAAAACCGTTGCTAATATATATATATATATATATATATATATAGAGCTGGGCTATGGTGAGTTGTGAAGTAAGAGGTCATTTTTACTTCACGCTCATATTTTCATTTTGAAAATTCAAACAACCAATCCGAACCGCTCAACATGTTCTAAATATTGAAATGTGCTTGGAGACTAAATTTTACAATTTTTGGAATTTTTTTACTATTTATTAAGCCACTTTGAAAATCGCTGATCCAGTGGTCCAGAAAATTTTACTGTTTTTACTGTTCACAGTGGATCAGCGATTTCAAAGTGGCTTAATAAATAGTAAAAAAATTTCAAAAAATGTAAAATTTAGTTTCCAAGCACATTTCAATATTTAGAAAATGTTGAGCGGTTCGGATCGGTTGTTTGGATTTTCAAAATGAAAATATGGCGTGAAGTAAAACGTTATTTTACTTCACAACTCATCATAGCCTATCTCTCTCTCTCTCTCTCTCTATATATATATATATAGAGATATAGATATATATATTGTTGTCTTTTTCTATAGTTAAACTTAATTTAAATTCCTTTCAGCGAGAACCGAAACATTCTACATACTGAGCACACTTACTATCTCGCGAAGTGGCACATGGATGCAACAAATTAAGATACATCTAAAAGAAGCTTTTGTTTGCATAATTACTTGAACATGACTTTTCTTTTAGACTTCTATTTGGAGATTAGAGAATTTCCAACAAATTATTTCTATGAGGTACAATCCTTGACCTTTATGCATTAAAAGATGAGGAGGGTTCAAATGCCTCCATTTTTCATGCCTTCACCATGCCTCTATTTTTAAAAACTTTAATAACTCAAAATTTAAAACTTCAAAGTCAAAATAAAAGCGTTAGATATGATCTACATCCTTTTATCCTAACATGTGTAAAAAATTATGACATTTCAATTTTGTTTTGGTTGTCATCAAGAGCTTGTAAAAAACGTACTAAGAAAAATTTCTAGACGTTGATTTTTCAACTTATTGATTCACATAAAAATAAAATCGAAATGTGATAATTTCTTATGAGCACATAGATAAAATGATGTAGATCATATCCAACGGTTTTGTTTTGACTTTTAAGTTTTAAATTTTGAGTTATTGAAGTTTTTAAAAATGGAGGCATGGTGGAGGCACAAAAAAGGAAGGCATTGAACCCTCTTCTTAAAAGATACTAACTTTCACTAGTGGAAAAAGTACAATTAGTGTCGCCCCATCAGTGTCGGATTTAAGTCCTACCCGATACGGATATAGATCAGCAACGGGCACATTACGAAGCCGACCTTGATTTCACTTATCAGGAACGGTTGTATTTAAAAATGCGTTCTTGATAGTGCTGGCCAAAATAGGAACGGTCCTTTATAAAGAGGCGTTCCTGATTGTTTCTTAATAGGATCGGTTTTATAACAGGCGTTCCTGATAGGTAGTATTTTGTATCGGTCGTTTTAGGTGCGTTCCTGATTAGTAGTATTTGTATCGGTTGTTTAGGTGCGTTCCTGATTAGTAGTATTTTGTATCGGTTGTTTTAGGTGCGTTCCTGATTAGTAGTATTTTGTATCGGTTGTTTTAGGTGCGTTCCTGATTAGTAGTATTTTGTATCGGTTATTTTAGGTGCGTTCCTGATTAGTAGTATTTTGTATCGGTCGTTTTAGGTGCGTTCCTGATTAGTAGTATTTGTATCGGTTGTTTAGGTGCGTTCCTGATTAGTAGTATTTTGTATCGGTTGTTTTAGGTGCGTTCCTGATTAGTAGTATTTTGTATCGGTTGTTTTAGGTGCGTTCCTGATTAGTAGTATTTGTATCGGTTGTTTTAGGTGCGTTCCTGATTAGTAGTATGTTGTATCGGTTGTTTTAGGTGCGTTCCTGATTTACTATTTAATTTGACATATCATCACCATAATTTTTGTGTGTTAATTTAAATTTCAAGTTTTTAAAAATGTTCTTGAATCTTTTATCTTCTTCTATATCACATGGAGTATTTGTACGTGAATTAAAAATTATAAAATATGGAGTTTACTTGATACCGGATCAAAGGGTAAAAATATCAATATACATATTTAACTATGACTAACCTTGGATTTTTTTTCTGTTATGTTGATGTTATAATAAAGAAACTCTAATTTTTTAACAATATGTCTTACTTGTGGTATTGAACAAGATCAGTATTTTCGACTTGTCATTTGGAGCGTAAAACAAAATTATTAATGTAGCATTAGGTGTTGTCATGATGAACGTGGCATCGAAATTCAATTTGTGAAAAAAAAAATAATAACACGAGTAATGAGCTGGAACCTGATCGAATTCAATTCTTCTCTGCTCATTGCGCCACTCTTGGACTTGCCAAATCTGATTTATATATGTCCTAAACTAATTGGGACTTATAAAATAATTTATAAATAATTTATTAGGGTTGAATTTTATTTAAAAATAATAATTTATGTGTATTATGTGAATTTTATTTAACAATTATATTTATTTTTCATATTTTTGTTTGTTTCATTTTTCATTCTTTTTTTCAAATATCACAATTAAAAATATATTATTTTGGTTTGAACATTTCATTGAACACATGTAATACATTAATTTATTTAATAAAATCAAGTTAAAATTTAAAATCTTTCAAGTTTTTACAAATACGAATTTAATAATTACAAGATAATGCAAGAAAACGGAGAATCCTAAAGAAAATCACAAGTTATATGAAATGTGATTTCAACCGGGATTTTGTGTCTGTTGACAAATTTTATAAGGCAATCCAATTAAGCAATTTGTGGATATTTTACATAAACAATTGAGTCTTCCAAAATTTATAATATATTTTTAAACTTTGATTAGTTGTTAAGGAAGTACGTACATAAATAAATATGATAATTTAATTTATGTTAAACAAAATAAAAATAAAAATATGTGCATTAGAAACTTAGAATTTTGTAAATTTAAATTGTAGATAGATTTTATGTTAGTTTTGAGAGGAAAGTGAAATTAATTTTACTTGAATATTTAAAAAAAATTATTAGGGATGTATAACTATTTGAGAATAAAAATTTGTGCATTGTGTATATTTTGTAAGATATTTAATAATTAAGTTTAATTGTTTAAATTGAATTTATAGATGCAATAAATATTTTATCGTTGTAATTCATAAAATATAAAAATAGGATTGGAATTAGCAAAGTTATTGTAATTTAACGTAATTTAGTATAATTGAACATAATTTATTGTAATATAGTGTATTCAACATAATTTCAAGTATTCTAGCGTATTTTAGTATAAATATGCTAATTATACATCAAAAGAAGTAGAGGAGGGATCAAGTTACAACAACTATTTTTTTCATTTTCAAAGTCCTTTTCAAAGTCCAAATCGTCGATCCAAACCGTTCAACATGATTATCTAAATAAAATGTGATTGCAGATCAAATTTTACATTTTTTTGAATTTTTTTACTATTTATTAAGATGGGTACAAAATTCAATGGTCTGAATATGACTATTTTTTGTAAAATACTTAATAAATAGTAAACAAATTCAAAAAAATGTAAAATTTGATCTGCAAGCACAGTTTATTGTGGAAATCATGTTGACTGGTTTGGATCGACGATTTGGACTTTGAAAAAAAAAAATTTGTTGTAATTTGATCCCTCCTCAAAGAAGTAATATAACAAATAATTTAAACAAAAATTTATCGTATTTGAGAGTTATATTTCAATATTTTGATCTTCATAGTCTCTCTCTAAAAAAAAAAAAAAAAAAAAAAAAAAAAAAAAAAAAGGTACATGGCCGGCCATTTTATGGCCGGCTTAGGAAAGGAACATAGCCGGCTTGGGTATATATCGATATTGAGTTGAGTTCCGGGTATAATTAATAATTTGTATTAAACTTTGGATATTAATAAAAATGTCGGATCTTTCCGTGATGATTTCTCCAAATATGCTACTTTGGTCCCCTACATAGCCCTGTTGTATGTTTTTTTTATGCAATGCACAAATTAATTTCACTGCAAATTACCAACCATGCAAATCAGAACCTTTTACAGACCAATGGTAGATGCACGGAGTCTTTGAGATTCGTCCCAGGTTAAACTGGACGGCTGGGATTCCTCATTTTCCCAAGCACAAAACAAAATCGAAACATTACCCACCTCATCGATCCGGACCTTCAACGCAAATCCAATCCACACCGTTGATTTCGAATCGAAGAGTGTGCTCAACACAGTCCACGGATCGAGCTCCCAATTTCCCCCGTCCACAACCTATTTAGTCCGAACACACATCTCTCTCTCTCTCCCTCTTTCTTCTGGCGAAACCGATCCAGCTCTCTCTCTCTCTTGATTGCCTTCCGCCGATCACACCCCCTTACTCCTCTCTGGCGACACAAGCACTGACCCCTCTCTCTCTCCGATTTTTGCTCCGCCGACCACCCCTGCCTCTCTTCTTCCCTTCTCCGATCCCCCTCTTTTTCTTCTCTCTGCCCCCTGTTGCACTTCCTCTCTTCTCCGCCGACTCCCTTACTCTCTCTCTTTGGTGGCTCTCTACCATATCCACTTACCACCTCACCACTTTCCCTCTCCCCTTTTCTATTTTCGGGTACTGATAAGGGTGGTGGTGCTGCGATTTTTACTGTTGTGCTGTGATTGGGTTTTGTGCTGCGATTTTTACTGTTGTGCTGTGATTGGGTTTTGTGCTGCGATTTTGCTGTGCTGATTGTGCGGTTGTTCTTGTGGTGCTTTGGTCTGGTTGCTGGCCGAGAATTGAACTTTTGTGTTGTTGCTGGTTCATTCATTCGATTCGGTTGCCTTCGGTGCTCTTGTTGCTGGCTGACCGAGTATTGCCTTTTTCTGTGGTTTGCTTCATTTACGGGTAACCCTAAACTCACTATTTAGGTTTTTGCCTTGTGGCTTGCGGCTGATGCCTCGAACTGTGGCCTTCGTGCCAATTTACACTGATCAGAGACGCTGTGACCTACACTGAGCACGCCAGGAGAAAGACTGTCACTGCCATGGATGTGGTGTACGCGCTCAAGCGCCAGGGGAGGACTTTGTACGGGTTCGGCGGTTAGTCAGATCTGGTGTTTCTTGTTGTGATGACGGGGAGTATGGTGTTTGTGTTTGGTTATGGTGTTTGTGTTTGGGGTTGGATAGCAATAGGGATAGCAATAGCAATAGGGATATCGGCTTTTAATAAGAATCGCTACTGATTTAGTATTATTTGTATCACCTTTTTATAAGACCCGTTACTGATTTAGAACAATTTGTATCGCCTTTCTTAATTAACAGTTCCAGATTAAAATATGTATCGCCTTTTAATAAGAACCGCTACTGATTTAGTACAATTTGTGAACCGCCCTAGATTATAGTTAATCTGGATCGGCTTTGGAAAAATCCGTTCTTGATTGTCAACAATTAGTAACGGCTAAATATAAATACCGATCCAGATTGAGGAATATTAGTAACGGCTAAAGCAACCGATCCTGATTGAGGAATATTAGTATCGGTTATTTAGCCGACACTGATTAGTCCAACTATCTGTAACAGCTGGGTCAGTGCCGCCCTGTAGTCCGTTCCTGATGTGCGTTTTTAACCGACCCTGATGTGCGTTTTTCCACTAGTGTTTCGTGCAAATATTCTTATGTAAAATAAAATTTATTAGGTATTATAAATTCCTTTTTTTTTATGTATGGGGGAAATAAGGAGGTAAAAAGGAGATGATCATGTCTGTACCGGGCATTGATTAAATTTAGGTGGAGTGGTTAAAGAGGAATTTTGGAAGAGTTACTAAATCTGGTGTGAATGTGATGAGACTGGGCTGGGCCAAAAACACAACAGGACTTCTTTTATACGTGATAAGTACCTTAAAAAATAAAACTGAGAAGAGATGTACCTTTCAACGAGCTCTTGGAGGCATTTCTCAGCTCTGTCCTCTATTGTTCCTCCTCCATCTTTCGGTACGAATCCTTCAGCCATCCACATTCTTGTAACGTGCTCTCCTGAAATCTTATAATCTTCAGGAAATGCAGCAAAATAAAGAAAACAATCTTTGAGAAATCGAGGCAAGTCTTCATAACTCCTGGCAAGGACCTGCGCGCACTGTTTCCCATCTTCGTCGTGCCAATCCATGGTCTCGTCCAACATGTTCCAAGCAGTGTAGTTGCGGTCCCGCCTTGTGAGGATACCACCCAGCACAACTAACGCCAAGGGTAGCCCACCACATTTTTTCGTTAATCTTTTGGCCACATCCAAGAGATGAGGGTAACTCTCAGGTTGAACATGCTGTTGAAAAGCGTTTCTGAAGAGGAGAGTTAGACCCTCATCGTCACTTAGGTAACGGAGCTTGTACGGTTTTGTGTTGCAATCTGCTGCTTTGGCAACATCAAGCGATCTGGTGGTAATGATCACGCGGCTTGCATTGTACATATCGGGTAATGCCATTTTCAACTTCTCCCAAAGTTTACTGTCCCACACATCATCTAAAATAATTAAATATTTCTTGCCTATCAAGGAGCTCTTTAGCTTCACCAGTAAATCCCCATCTGTTACGGGTGGATCTTTTTTTTCATCTGAGGTTTAACTGAGTATAGAATTGCTCTCATGATATCATTTAAATTGTAAGTTTGAGAAATGGACTGCCATGCGCGACAATCGATTTGTCCCTCCAATTTATCACTGTTTTTACAAAAAAGAAAAGTTTTACATGAAGGAAAAATAAGGAACAGAACATTTGGAGTACATGATTGTAACAAAGACTCTT
>JAJGRW010000415.1:182442-331103 GCA_025461045.1 Carex parvula
CGATCAATTCAGATCCAAATGGTGTTAAACCTGAAAACCTTAGAAATTTCCCCAAATCCCACCATTTTTACCAAACCCTAATTCCCTTTCCAATTTCAACAAACAAAATCAATCGATTCAATCCAAATCAAACCGAATATCGAGTTATATCGAATCAATCGAACTTAAATTCGAATTCTTAAAGAAATACAACAAATCGAGACAACTTAGGGTTTCTCAAAAGATCACAAGGAAGGAAGATTATACCAGATTAAGCTTTAGAACTGATCACGATCGTGCCAATTAGCTCGAATCTCCGATTTCTGACAATTTCGACCCGATTTCGTGCTCGATTTCACCTTTTCTCTCTTTCTCTCTTAGGTTCGGGCCAACCCTAGCTTCTCACGAATTTTAGAGGTGTAAATGGAAATATTAAAGATGAGAAGATAGGTGTCATGTTTTAATATATGGAATTTTGCACATAACCCTCCAAGTTTATAATATTGCATAACTTAAAAATCTTCACAATTAGGCCCTTTTGTGTATTTTTATTTAAATCAAGGATTAGAATGTAACAAACCCAGTCTCATCACATTCACACCAAATTTAATAACTCTTCCAAAATTCCTAAGGACTCCCCCTAAATTCAATCAATACCCGGTACAGACATGATCTCCTTTTTACCTCCTTAATTCCCCCATGCATTCCTCCCAGTTTAAAAAAAAAAAAAAGCAATTTCCAATGATAATACCAAATAAATTTTATTTTACATAAGAATATTTGCACGAAAGTTAGTATCTTTTAATTCATAATGGTCAAGAATTGTACCTCATAGAAATAATTTGTTAGAAATTCTCTAATCTCCAAATAGAAGTCTAAAAGAAAAGTCATGTTCAAGAATTATGCAACCAGAAGCTTCTTTTAGATGTATATCTTAATTTGTTGCATCCATGTGCCACTTCGCGAGATAGTAAGTGTGCTTAGTGTGTATAATGTTCTGGTTCTCGCTGAAAGGAATTGAAATTAAGTTTAACATAGTTGTAAGTTTGATATCGACATAAGTAGATATATGGAGCATGCGTAAGGTGTATGCAGGAGTCAAGTACATGGATTGGCACTTGAGCTTTCCTTTTTTCTAAACCAATATATTATATTAAAATTAATTTGTTACTAAGATTTTATTGAAAAATTACAATAATATTTTCAGATAGAGTTTAATTGTAACGAGGAAGAGATTTGCATACATACTAACCTAAATTAATTGGCTTACAAAATTAATAATAAAATAAATAAGGACGACACCTACATGGGCAACAACTAACAACATGTTTAGTTCGCATGAGGTGAAGAAAAAGGGATATGAGGTATGTTACTATTTTTTTCATCATCTTATTTAATTGATCTTGTCTTCTTCCGTTTCCCTATAATTTGAAGAGTAAAAAAATAAACTTAAAAAATTACAGAAAGTTTTATGAAAACCCTTACTCATCTATTAAATTTTCAATAATAAAAAAAAATAATAGTAGATCTAGAAATCCATAAGTGACAAAAACAATTGAAAGAGTGAAGCACTAAGATAGTCCGAAATTTATTTATTTTTAAAAATTAAAAACAAGTGCGTAAGTACTGGCTTATTAGCTTTGGTGATATATGTCTACAGATTTTTATTTTCAAAATGTCAATATACATAAATAATACTTCTATCCGGATTTCGAACTTGTAACTTCCCATACATCATTGTTTTTTGCTAATAGACTGTAAGCTGGTTTTCATATACTACAACAATATATTTATAATTTCGGGCAACGCTAAGGTAAGAGAAAATTTTGATTTTCACCATACTGTGCTTTGCTTCAAAAAAGAAGCTAATAAAGCAAAATATGGAGCTTTTGTCAAATTTTCTCAATATCTCTTAAAAAGTTTTACAACTTAAATTGGTAACGAGATGCCTAATATCACAAATTGTGAGTAATGAGTTGTGAATTACACTACTAGAAGTCATATTTTTGTAGATATTCTTTTGAATCATAAAACATAAAAGTAAGGAAATAAAACATAATGGGAAAACCATACCATAAAAAGCAAAAGTCATTACTCCTAGAAATTTTATTTTAACAATAGAATCTCAAACAGAGTTTTTAATGGACACTTTATTGCTATTCTAATAATTAACAGACAACTTTAAAATTTAAAAAATCATTTAAATTAAGCATATAGTAGTAACATTATTCTCAATGGTCATATTAAGGTCTTCATTTTCATTCATTGCTTCATTGACTTGACTGGCTATAAATTCCATCATCAAAGAAAAATGTTATTTTTCCCCAAAAAAAATTATCTAAATAATTAGATAGCAGAGAAAATTTCAGTTCAAAAATTGAGTTATCTACTAATTTCTAACAACATAAAATATTGTAGGAAAATAATAACTTAATTTTTTCCAGTCAATATAATTTAAAAAAAAGACGATTAATACATTTTATTTGTAACCAAAGCTAATTATATGGTAATTTCTTATTATTGTAAATTATGCTTTTCTCGATGTAATTCTCTATCCTATGAAACATAGTGAAAAAACTTATTTTTGCTTTGATTGGATCATATTGTTTTTTTTTATTAAAGGGCTCCGTTACACTCTAGTATCTTTTAGATATTATTCCCGAGAATTGAATCTCTGCCCTCTTGAAAGAGAGAGGCGGGCTCGTGCCACTGCACTAAGCCCTTTATTCATTTTTTTTTTCAGATTGTCAAATATAAAAATTCAATTATACTTGCCTACAAAACTTCATTAAAAATAAAACTCCCGTACACAATTAATTAAATAGAGAGAAATTTTGAAGCTGAGAGAAATAGTTTGAATAATAAAACTGATTAAAAAATTTTAATTTATCTTTATTGAGTTCGAACTTGATAACTTGTAATAACCTAGCTATGTCAAAGAGAGAAAATAAGCACGAAGTTCCAAGCAATTTTCTGTGTTGAGCCGTAAAGGCCAACCAGGGTTTTACCTTTTTTTTAAGTGTTACTGCGACCAACGAGATCTACACAATTAATGAGGTATCAGAAGGTCAAAACAATTATTTTTAAATTTTTCTCTCACCTCACGTTTGCTTGACTCAAAAGCTAGGGGTGTCAATGGCACCTTTTTATTCATTTACCCGATCCGTACCGTATTCGATAAGATGGATATGTGTAAGATTTTTTTTGCATAAACTTATTGGTACGGATATAGGTATAGGTACGGGTAAAGATTTTTTTTTTTTATCTAAACGGGTAAGGGTACGGGTAATACCTATTCCGTATCTGTTATCCGATCGAGTAATTATAAAAAAAGTTATATATTATATATATTAATGAGCAATCAATATTCATTCTCCAACTACTTTTTGTAGTAGTGTTAGACTTAATTAACTATTAAAACACGTAAATAAATTCCAACAAATTCCAATAAAGTTAAGACTTTTAAACACACGCGCGTGCACACACAATGTGTTTTAATATTTTATTTAGTAAATAATAAAAATAATTATTATTTTAGCATTATCCATTATTTACCCGCTACCATTTCGTTATTCGACAATAAGAATAGGATAAAGGTAAGATAATTTGTAGTGGGCAAGAGTAAGGTATGGGTACGAAAATGCTTCCACCGAATTGTTATCGTACCCGTTGACGCTCCTAAAAATATTGTTATTGATATCCGTACCACTCGGCACACGTATGCTAGGTTTACCAATAAATACATTGACTATAACTAAGGCATACAGTACGGAGCCTATTGATAAATATGTCCATACTACTATCTAAATAACAAATTTTTGCCATTAGTATTATTTTTAGACTTTATATATAAATGAAAGAGAACAGACATGTTCTTAATTAATTGCTTCACCGTCAAGCAATACCAACATTATTAATTTTATCCATATAGAAAAATTTATAATGCAACTTCAAAACCACTCAAAACAAATTTATATGCAACTTAATATATTAGCCGAGTAAGAATTTTTAAAAAAATTCAGCATTTCGAGGTGCCTAAATATATTTTATATTTTTATCACTGCACCATCGGCTATATAAGCGGGACATCCTTAAGGAATACCTACCTATATAGCCAAGCGTTCATCATTTATATAAACTTCCTTTTTGGATCGATGAAAGATATATTCGAGCGTTCGTTATTTTTCATATTAATTTGACTTAAGAAATACCTACTTATTTATTAAAAAATACTTCCATTCTTCTTTGATGTCAATTTATATGAAAAATACTGTTGTAGGTGCTTGATTCAAGTAACTAAAAAATCTTGGAACGGCTACTGCAAATACTGTAGTATGCACGATCTTCTACGGGACCTAGCTATCCGCAAAGCTAAGGATGAGAACTTCTTCACTGTATTCTCAAAAGAAGAAGATGTTAGCAACCTAGCTGCTAGCAAGCCACGTCGTGCGGTACTGCAATTTTGCACTCCCACAGAGGATGGCATTTATTCAGAAAACATTTGTTCTTTACTCTGGTTTGAATTTGGGCGAAGATCATTTAATAGTAGTGGCTTTGGACTACTAAGATATAGTGGGTTTAGACTACTTAGAGTGTTAACCTTGCAGAGTGTTGATATGACCACATTTACTCGGAGACAGTGGCCGAAGGACTTGATACACTTGAGGTACTTGGGGTTAAGAGACTGCTGTATTCCCCATGATATATTTAAGAAGTTTTCCTTCTATAATCTAGAAACCATTGATTTGAATGGATCGGCAATAGTTGATGACGAAGAAACACTAGATTTGTGTGATGTCGTAATCCCAACTCTCAGACATGTATATGGTGGTGGCTATTATATTCATTTACCATTAAAATGGGATAAGCATACAAATCTACAAACAATTATGGATGTGCAGATACAGATAGAATCAGTTGTTGAATTAGGATTTTGTATCAACTTGCGTACGTTACAGATTGACATTAATAATTATCTAGATAATGAAGGGGCTATAAAAGAGTGGCAAAACCTCAAGAGTGTGCTGAGAAGGACAGAACAGTTGGTCTACCTCTCAATTTCAACAGATGGGTTCCTACCATTTGGTGGCACAAAAGACTTACCTTGTCATGGGAAGATACAAAAACTAGTTCTCTCGGGAGATTGGGAAAGAAATATATGTGTTCCAAGTGTTGAGATGTTCCCAACAAACCTCACCAAATTGAAGCTCGTAGAATCTCTACTCCAAAAAGATCCAATGCCCGTATTGGAGAGGCTGCAGAGCCTCAGGATACTTTATTTATATAATTACTCATATGTGGGAACAGAGTTGATCTGTTCAACTGGAGGGTTTCCTAACCTTGAAAAACTGAAGCTTAAAGAGCTGCCCAAGCTACATCATTGGGACATAAAAGAGGGAGCTATGCCCATCCTTCGTCACCTCCAAATTAATTATTGTGGAAAGCTGCACATACTTCCCGAGCTACAAAAGGTGCAGACTCTTCAAGAACTAACAGTTTCTGGTCCCTCACGTGAGCTCTGGGAAGGTATGCAAATGCAAGGAAAAGATGTACACAAAATTAAGCATATCCCATCTGTGCGTATAAGGTAAAATCTCATGCATCTTTAATTTGTTGTAAGATTTTTTTACAGATTTAATTCGATTGTCATCATAACCCATCTAGATTTGTTCATATTACTTTGCATGGCAGCAAGACTTTATTTTCGAATGTCATCACTTTTTTATTATTTTTGTTGTAATTTATTCAACTACTCTTAATTATTGTATATATGGCTTATGTTGAGCAGGGAATTTGATTCATCATTCATGAGACTACAGGAAAAAATGCAAGACGAAGACACCACATAATCCTACATATTCTCTCTCTGCTTAGAGACGAACGGTCAGATTTGAGTCTCATTATAATTTTTTAAGTTCCCTTTTTTTAGCTTTTCATCCTTGCCCGTTGAAATGGTTGTTAGGTTTAATTTTCTATTGTTATGTACTTTCAGTTTTTATTTTCTATTGTTATGTACTTTCAGTTTTTATTTTCTATTGTTATGTACTTTCAGTTTTATTTTCTATTGTTATGTACTTTCAGTTTTTATTTTCTATTGTTATGTACTTTCAGTTTTTATTTTCTATTGTTATGTACTTTCAGGTTTTATTTTCTATTGTTATGTACTTTCAGTTTTTATTTTCAATTGTTATGTACTTTCAGTTTTTATAATTGTAATTGTACTCATTGCTAAGGAGTTAATTTTTTTATGATTATTTATCTGATTATTACAAGTAAAATAAGATAAATGTTGAATAATTAATTTGTATATTTTGTTAGCTTCTTTATAATTTCTTCCATTATTTTCTTAATTTCAATCTCTATAAATCTAGTATATTTTTAAAAATCATCTAAAGATATATGTAAATCATTTTGAATTCGAGTAATATTTGTTGACAGGATTTTAAAAATGTTTGTATACTATTTTTTCACTATTTTTTCCAATAATGAAGTTATCAGAAATTAATGCATGCCTCTTGGGACAGAATTTGTATTTCTTATTTTTAAGATCCAAAATTTATTGTTTAATCAAATGGGGTTTAAAAAATATTACAATAATATTTTTTATTTTTTAAACTATGTACATATAGCTTAAGTTGTTTGTTTAATTACTTCCTACATAATCGAAACTTAATTACAAAAATATACTAAATTAGTATAGTTCGCTATAAATTTTATGTTTGATTGCAAAATCCTTATTTTAATTTTTTTGCTGAACTGAACTATCGAGAATTATGAGAAATATTCCCTATTTCTATTAGTTTTACAATAATAATGTGAAATTACTGAAATTAAATTTTCAGTGAAATAATGTTTTGGTTTCTCATTGATTATATTATAGGTTTTTACAATAATTTTTAATTAGTTACAATTGTTACACTTATCATTTAAATATTGTTTCTTTCATATGTAACATTTTATTGATTATTTTTTTTATGAAATGTTTTATTTGTTTATTTTTCCTGTCAAAAACAAGTACGCACATTATTTTTCCTGTAAGATTTTTTTGACAGATTTAATTCGATTGTCATCATAACCCATCTAGATTTGTTCATATTACTTTGCATGGCTGCAAGACTTTATTTTCGATTGTCATCACTTTTTTATTATTTTTGTTGTAATTTATTTAACCACTGTTAATTATTGTATATATGGATTATGTTGAGCAGGGACGGCTACAATCAATAAAAAGAGACTACAGGAAAAAATGCAAGAAGATATCACATAATCATACATATTCTCTCTCTGCTTAGAGACGAATGGTCAGATTTGAGTCTCATTATAATTTTTTAAGTTCCCTTTTTTCAGTTTGGTGTTCCCAAACCGTTGTCATGGTTGCTGGGTTTAATTTTCTTTTGTTATGTACTTTCAATTTTTATAATTGTAATTGTACTCATTGCAAGGAGTTAATTTTTTTTATGACTATTTATCTGATTATTACAAGTAAAATAAGATAAATGTTGAATAATTAATTTGTATATTTTGTTAGCTTCTTTATAATTTCTTCCATTATTTTCTTAATTTCAATCTCTATAAATCTAAGTATATTTTTAGAAATCATTTAAAATTATATGTATATCATTTCGAATTCGAGTAATATTTGTTGACAGGATTTTTAAAATATTTGTATACTATTTTTTCACTAATTTTCCAATAATGAAGTTATCAGAAATTAATGCATGATTTGGGACATAATTTGTATTTCTAATTTTTAAGATACATAATTTATTGTTTAATCAAATTGGGTTTAATTACTTCCTACATAATCCAAACTTAATTAAAAACATATACTAAATTAGTGTAGTTCGCTATAAATTTGTTGTTTTGATTATATTGCTAAATCATTATTTTATTTTTTGTGCTGAACTGAACTATGAGAATTATAAGAAAATATTCCCAATTTCTATTGCTTTACAAGAATAATTTTAAATTACAGAAATTAATTTTTCAGTGAATTAAATAATGTTTCGGGTTCCCCACTGGATTTGCTAGCATTCAATCTATTGCATTAGATATTGTTGTTGACAAACGGATTTGCTAGCATTAAAATATTTTGTTTGATAACATAAGATAATGTTGTTTTCAGACGGTCTCATAAAATCGGAATAATATAAGATAATTACTGATGGATAAAATATGAAGTACAGTACTATGCATAGCGCTCTTCGGTCCGTACTATGGATTCATATTTCATATTTGAAAGTTAATCCGAACTGTTAATCATGATCTTCATATAAAAATGTACTTGGAGTCCAAATTTTTCATTTTTTCAATTTTTTTTAATATTTTTTTAGATAGGGAGAAAATCACTACTTTTGGATGGTCCAGAATCTTTAGATCAAGTGATTTTGTACATGATTAAAAAAATAGTAAAAAAAACAAAAAAAAATGTAAAATTTAGCTCAAGCACATTTTTAGTTAGATATCATGTTGAACGGTAGAGATCGAATATTTAAACTTTGAAATAAAAGATATACATCCATATTACATATCAAAGTGCACTGTACATAATACCGTAGCCTCAATCTGTAAATAATATCATCAACTTAGTTGAACTTGGGAATCATCTGAAAGTAATGTCGGAAATCAAATTTAGAAGTAATCTAATGGGCTGAGCCCACAAACCGCACAAGGCCCAAAACAATCAGGGCCAGCGTGTTGTATAACATGTGGTGTGATCAAATGCTAATTATTATAAACTTTATAATTATCAACTTTATAATTATAAAGGCTCTGATTGATTCAAAATTTCAATTATGATAATTCAAAAAGCCTTATTAACTAGCATTTTTCTCACTCGTACATAGAATGAGTTCTTAAAAAAAAAAACCTGCTTGTACTTTAAACAATCAATTGATAATGAAAAACAGTATCCATTTATACGCTACAAAAACGGTTAAATATTTGAGTACAGTATCTCAGCAATGCCTAACTGTAACTAACATGCTATAAACCGAAACAATGAGATTAAAAATCCCTCAACCGGAGCTAAACCATGTATTACTGTGGGTCCCACCTGCTCCGGCCCCTCTTTTTTTTGCTTAGATTTCAGAAGAATACATAAATAGTTACAAAATTCATTCTTCCATTTTGCTATCATCTGCAGAAGCATCATTTTCTTGTGCGACACTACCAGATTCGGGTTCGGGTTTGGCTTCGGGTTCGGGTTTGGGTTCCCCACTGGAAGCAAGGGGCATCTCTACATCTTGAACCCCATTCTCTGTGGGACCCGCTTCGTCAGTACCATTTTGGTTGTCAGGTTCCTCAACTGGTCTGTATTGGTTCATCATTTGCATCTGAAAGACAGAAAATGAAGAAAAGATTTAAGGTCATATGGTACATACACATGGCAAGCTCGGGTTATAGAACAATTCGCCAAATTGTAAAGAATAAACACCATTTCTTGTCAAATTTTTAAAGCTTTTTTGTGACACTGTTAATCGATCAAAATCAACGGCAAAAGCTTTGCAGGTGTTATTTTGTAGGCCCATAATATGCATATTACAGATCGACCTATACTTTGGATCCATATCTATGTTTTCAAAATCCAATCAGTCGATCTGAACCTTTCAATGTGATCTCCATATGGACCATATCAATGTAGTTGGAGACCAAATTTTACATTTTTTAGAATTTTTCTACTATTTTTATTGGTAGAAATTCACTAATTTAGGATGGTCCAGAATCATAAGATCAAATGATTTTCTATCTAAAAAAATAGAAAAAAAATAAAAAATGTACAATTTGGTCTCCAACTATATTTTCATTCGGAGATCAGGCTGGACGGTTCACATCAACTGTTGGGACTTTGAAAACGAAGATATGAATCCATAGTATGAACCAATCTGTAATATGCATATTACCATAGCCTCACTCAAAAAGGACAGCATGACTAAAACATGGTCTTCTTGTGTCGATTAAGCACAGCTTATAGAACAATTTTTGAAGCTATTTTGTGACACTTACCATTATTCGATCAAAATCATGCAACGGCCAGGGGCTATAATCGATCAAAACTTTTACAGGTGTTATTTTGGAGAAAAAGAAAAAAAAACAGGACAGCATGACTAAAGAGTCAGAAAGTACCTGATAGAGTTCATGCATTCTAAAACTAGCAAGCTGTTCCATATCCTCAACCCCCTCTACAAACCGCACCATGCCGGTTACTCCAACCGGTCGATCTGTGAAAGGTGTCGTCTCTTGCAAGTTCAAACTGAGCTTGTCTGGCCTCTGTAATAGGAGTCTGAAGGTGGGTTGCAACTCAAAGCACTGCTCAAAAAGGGCTCGCCGACAGAACACGTACAGCCCCAGTCGTACACGCGACATGGCCACGATCAATCTACGGACGTCACGTAGGTGTCCCACTGTAACAGCCTAGTTTTAAATACTAGGAAATATTAATTGACATGAGGTAAAAATACATAATCGATGAAAAAAATTATTACATTGGTATTGTAACATCTCAATTTTGAACATTTGAAAATTTTATTAGATACAAAGTAAAACATGCCATTGAATAAATTTTTTATAAGGTCCTAATATGTTTAGATTCACATTGAACTTTTAATAAATAAAAAATAACTATTTAGTCCTGAATTGATCATAAAGTCACGTAAGTAAATATATAGGTTTGTAGTTAAGTTTGGAATATCTTAATATTTCTTGAACAATTTGTAATTCGAATCTTAATATTTAAATGACAATGTTTTATTATGAAAGATATAAGGGGCTTATTGCAAACTTACTAATTATTAGATAAGAATAAAAATTAGTGATTTATTTTTTTTTATAAAATAACTTGCATGAAAAGGACACATGTAGCTACCTTAACAACTCACTTTTCTTACCTAACACCATTTATTATTATTATTATTCAATAAATATTAACTTTTCAAAATTGGAAATACGGAGAGAGAGTTTATATTATTTTATTCTTTACTTTTTCTAAAGGAACCGCTTTACCCCTCATTTCATTATTTCCTTTTTATCGGTGGATATTGGAGAACCGTTCATTTGGGGGGATTTCACTCATCCAGTATACCCTGGAACATAGAAACTAACGAAAAGAAAAAGAGGGGATATGGGGAAGAAAACAATGGAGAAAAGAGAGGAGAAAGGAGTGTCGGCAGCCCAACGAAGCGGTGAGGAGAAGGAGACTTTAGGTGAAGGAATCTTCTCGGGTTGCTTGCTCGCTTGCTCATGATCCTGTGGCCACTCGTCGAATGACTCAAGTAGTTGATCAAGAATAACGGGCTTGATTTCGAGATACGTCGTGTCGTCATTAACAGGTGCGGATTTCGAGTTATTCCTAGCCCCTTCTAACTTGTTTAATTGTTGTTGTAAGCTCGTGGGTTTCTTTGCTTGCTTTTGATCGCATGTTGATTTCTTGATGATTGTGATTTAATTGAGCGATTATTGTACCATCACTGGTACGGGTCTGGTGTATTGCTGCACACCAGCTGCTCGGTGAAATGCCTAAGAGAAGTAAATTACTGGAACGGGTCTGGTGTGTTGCTGCACATCAGCTGTTCGGTGAAATGCCTAAGAGAAGTAAATTGTTGGTAATCTTAAGGTTAATATATGGTAGTGATTTGGTTTGCTTGATTGTTATTGCCTTGATAATTGCTTGTTGATTTCTAGTTTGTTTGTCATACTATAGATAGTTGTTATAGTTTTTCAATTGTATGATATGACTGTATGAAATGCCTTAGGAAGCATGATCATACTTTTCTAAAATTGATGCATGACATGATATAAAATAATTTGATTGAATCATAAGTTTGATTTAAGTGAATGATGGCATGATAAGGATGCATAGTCTCATGAAGCATAGTATATAGTCATATGTGTAATTGATTAAAGTCAACAGTGGCATGCATGATAGGAATGCATAGTATAATTTCTCATGAAGCATAACATATAGTCATATGTGTAATGGATACTTGACCGGTCATGTAGGCGCTGTCTTTTCGTGGTAGCGCATGACCGTGGTAATGTATTGATTGAACATTGAATTTGGAAACTTGACCGGTCATGTAGGCGCTGTCTTTTCGTGGTAGCGCATGACCGTGGTAATGTATTGATTGAACATTGAACTTGGAAACTTGACCGGTCATGTAGGCGCTGTCTTTTCGTGGTAGCGCATGACCGTGGTAATGTATTGATTGAACATTGAACTTGGAAACTTGACCGGTCATGTAGGCGCTGTGTTTTCGTGGTAGCGCATGATCGGGGTCATGTAGGCGCCGTTAATTCGTGGAAGCGCATAACAGAAATTGCGTAGGTGCCGTATTCGTGGTAGCGCGTGAGCCAGTTATGTAGGCGCCGTTGATTCGTGGAAGCGCATAACTGAAGGCACGTAGGCGCCGTATTCGTGGTAAGCGCACAATTTCAGGTTATGCGCATAACAGAAATTGTGTAGGCGCCGTATTCGTGGTAGCGCATGACCCGTAGTCAGAAAATTGTCGAATCTGGATCGCAAGATAGAAATGTTAAAAGAATTTCTTTACAAGAATATTTGTGTATTAAGTAAGATTCATGATCATTGCATTTGGGTACCTAAATCAGATCATATGCATGGAAAAGAGATTGAATTTTGTTTCAGTTATTATTACTTTGTGTGTATTGTTTCTTTTATTTGGATGTGAGCATTTCATGTTGTGAATTATTTATTTGGCTTGATGATCAATGTTGCTCTTTTATAATTATGCTCGGTATTGGTTTGGTTTAGTTGGTTGGGTCTTAGAATAACTCGACTGGAACTGAATACCGCACTGGGAGATTTTCAATCTCTCATATTTCCACTTTGTGGGTTCCAGGTACAAAACACAAGATAAGGAATTATGATTTCGAACTTGAAGACTGCGGGACTTGCAACGAAAAAAAAAAAAGTAAGTTATGTCATTGATAATGTATATGTATATATGTGATTCTGTAAAATGATAGAAATCGCCTTGCGCTGATGAGCGCGGCGGGTTGTCGGCCCCGTTGTTGGGTTGTGACAAGACTGCCTATAAAAATTAAGAAAGGTCATGATTTAATTTGTTGCTAAATTCAGTGTAAATTTTAATACGTATCAAAGGTTGAGAACATTGAGGTACGTAGTACAACTGATCCTCCTATTAACTACTTCAAAATATATTATGTTTATTTCTTTGAGAAAAAGTTACAATGAGCTTAATCTCAATAGTGAAAGATTAAATTAATTATCCACAATAAGAATTGGCAAATGGTTTGCTGACGGAGTATTGATTGGGAACATTTCATTCTATAATATATATCAGGTCAAATATTGTTTTGATCTGAATTATTTGATCGATTTTAAATGCAATTTGTCTCTTCCTCGAATTAACGGGTGAAGTTTCTTTTTCAATGAACTCATTAACTATATTTTATATTTTAAATTATATTTTAAATTAATCAGTCTAGAAATATGTTTCTCAACTTTTTCAAACTATTCTTATTGAGTGAGGCTACGGTGCTATGCATAGCACGGATTGGGTCCGTACTACGGCTCAAAATTTGACTTTTCAAAATTCTAACGGTCGATCTGAACCGTTCAACATGATTATAAAATGAATATGTACTTGCAAATCAAATTTTACATTTTTTCGAATTTTTTTTACTATTTTTTTAGATAGGCTGTTTTTGGATGGTCCAGAATGTTCAGATCAAGTGATTTTCGAAAAAATAGTAAAAAAATTTGAAAAAATATAAAATTTGGTTTGCAAGTACATATTCATTTTATAATCATGTTGAACGGTTCGGATCGACCGTTAGAATTTTGAAAAGTCAAATTTTGAGCCGTAGCACGGACCCAATTGGTGCTATGCATAGCACCGTAGCCTCACTCATTCTTATTTGCCCATGTAACTCTCCAGTATTAATGTTGAAACACCGAAGTTCGTACATAATACCCATTTTACCCCTTCCTCTCCTCCCCGACCCGTTTGTATTTTCTATTTTATTCTCTCTTATGCCTCGCCAGTAAATCCACCTTTTAGATCTTTGACTTGGCTTTCTCCATTTTTTGAATGTTTTGAGTATACAAGTTGCAAGTTGTATTTTTATAGTATAGAAAAGGTTATGGTCTTTATATGGTACATTTCCTATATATGTAAGCTTGTGGTTTTTTAATTAGTTGACTTGGTGCGTGGGATGTTTCATTAATATCAGTTTGTTTGCCAGTGCATCTGCAATCCATTACGGAGCACAATGGAACCTTGCATCTCGGAGGTCCATATATATCACCATTCTCCACTGGAAGTTTTGGCTTTTCACTCATCCAAAATTGAAAAAAAAAAATAGAAAAAAACAATTCCCACCTCTGCTCCTCTCTCTTCCACTGCTTTAAACCCTAGAAAAATTCCTGTAAAGTGTAACATCTCTGGTTCCCATGGAGGAAGAACTAGAGGAAACCTCCCTCCGCCACCGCACAGCAGCATCGCGCCACCACCACCACCAGCGCCGCCGCGCCAAGAAGCCTCCTCCTCAAACGATGAACTACGATGACGTGTTTGGTGGACCCCCTAGACACGCCGTACCGTTCTCTGGCGTACCTGACTACTACACTGAGGTGTTTGGCGGCGTCTCGGTCTCTTGCTCCATCCCGTTTCTTGATCTTCCGACGGGGCAGATGGACGGCTGGGATTGTGCGAGTGGGGAGAATATGAATGGTGTGGAGTATGGGGAGATCTTTGGGAGATGCGACTTCTCTGATTTTGCTGTTCCATATGAGGAGCTGTTTGGAAGGGGAGAAAGTGATGAAGGAGAGATAGACATGCATTTCGCTTCTGCAAATGGAAGGTTTGGTTTCTATTTTTCTTTTTACTAATTTTGGTTGTGGGTTTTGTTTTCTGTGTAATTAAAGGAAGCTTCAATTTGACGAGGGAGGTTTTTCTTTTTTTGATTTATTTGGCTTTCAGACTTTCATAGTGGAAAACTTAGCAAAGTACGAAGAGTAATGTAATTTAGAATTGAGTTTTGCTGAAATTATGTTAAATATAAAAATTATTTGATTATTTCTTTTGAATTTAGTTTATTGAAGGAGTTAGAAAGCAGAAATCTTTTTATAATTTTCATGGAGGCACAAGAAATAAACCCAAAAAAGAGGCGAAAAAGGAAGATTACGACATTAGCATTGCTAATTTATGTCTTTTGCTTAAACTCTTTTGGTGTATTATTTAATTGGCAAAGAACTTGTTGGTGAGATACTGTTTAGGTTGTAGGTCCTTTTCATTTGACTCTTGAATGCAGTTTGGACTGTACAAATTCATACTAAAATGCTGTTTTTAGTCATCACTGTTACCGAAAGGTCCTAATATGCAGCTCTTGTTTTTAGAAGTTGTAAATTGCAGTTTAAATTTTAAGGGGAAAATTTTATTTGCCAATTATTCTCCATGTTTCAAAATAAAAGGCAGTTTTTAGACTGAAAATGTGCATGCATAATTTTATTGATCTTGTTTGTAATACAAATTGTCAATCAAAATTTTCCGCTGAAGTATTTTGTTTACCAATGATCTGCGTCTTTTTTATTTATAAATAATTTTCGCGCGGGAATTCCTATTCAAAAAACATGTTTTGCATTTTTACCCTTCAGATTTTGGTATTTGTATTGCATGCAGGCTGAAAATTGATTGCGTTCTCCCCCGAAATGTATATTAGAGAATCATACATTTTCTATCTGTAATCTAATTATTTACCTTGTAAAGGTGATTTGGTTGATTGATTGCCATACTCGGTAACAATATGTGCCGTCCTTAAAACACCTCGATGCAATGCGGTATACACATTTAAAATTTTCTGAAATCCAAAATTCAGGGTTTCATTAGACTTAAAATAAAACTATATGCCCATAAAGTGTTTTCGGATTTTGTTAGTGCCTTTTTCATGAAAACTTAACACCTGTAAATTGTCTAGCATATATTAATTCATCTGCCTCTTATTTTTCTTTTAAAATTTTAGGTCATCGGTCAAGGGTAGGTCGGGTCCACAGACCATAGACCCATCAGCATTTATCCAAGAGTACTCTAATGAGGATAGCATTCCATATTTGGAAGATGAAAACTTCTCTGTGGCCTCTGACGAGACCCCGAAGGAGTACAACACATCAAGCAGAACCCGGGCTTACGAATTGCTTCACACGACTGCATCTGTACCTCAGCCCCAAATGGGTTTTACTTTTGTTATTGAACAGAACAACCGATTACCTGAACATCTCGTTGTCAGTGAGGATACAGTTACTGACGAAAGCAGTGTGAAACCTAACCCTAAATCTTCTTTGAATAGTCAATCTATATCTAGCAAAGAACAAGTTTCTCATGGTGTTCCGTTTTTGGATGTAGCTGATGTCAATCTCCTAACCCGATCCGCAAACTTGCCACCTCCAGCCCCGAAAACTTCAATAAATGAGAGGCAGAGAATAAACACATTGCAAAAATCTGTTTCTGTTTTGAATTTCAGTACAGAAGCCGAACAGCCACCATTGACTCAGCAAGAGAAGCCAAAGACAATTTTGAAAAGTGATTCTTTGCCGCCAAATTTTGATTTCGTGCCTAATTTGAAGCTTGACAGGAGGGAGAAACCGAAATTGAAATCAAGGCCAAAGACATTTTCGAAAAGTGAGTCCCTTCCACCAGGTTTTGGGCCTGAATTGGATGCCATGAAGGAGGCAATGGAATTTGCACAGGCAAGACTAAAGACAGCCAAGGAGTTGCATGAGAAAAAGCGTGAGGGTAAAATTACTGAGTTGCCCCTGAAGAAAAAGCATGTTAAAGAAGAAAATTTGGAGAATTCCGAGGGGGAGAAGCCGAGAGTGTTGCGATCTATTAGTCTGGCCTCGAATTTCAGGAAGAGCAGAGAATTTATGAAGTTACAGGGAGGAGTGGCAACTCAAGGCACTCGTGAATTGGAGAAATCTGGGAAGTGGAGATCAGATGAGGAATTTCATGAATTGACTTCAATAGATCAGCCGACAAAGGAAAGAGAGAATAAAGTAGGAATGACTGTTACTGAGCCCTTTCAGTTTTGTAAATAAGCTCCTGAGAAAACATAAATATTTATAAATAAGCCCCTCTCAGTTCCTTTCAAGCATAACTTTTTCATCTAAACCCCAAATTATAAATCTATATCCTTTCAGTTTTGTAAATAAGCCCCTGAGGAAACATAAATATTTATAAATAAGCCCCTCTCAGTCCTTTTCAAGCATAAATTTTTCATCTCAAGTCCAAATTGATTCAAATCACCTCCAAATGAACCCAAATCAAATCCTACATGTTTCTAAAACATAATTGAACATGTTCAAGCATCAGCCAAACCTTGAAATGACCAAAATACTCTTTCTTCAAATTAAATGATCTTATTTATTAACAAAATGTAAATAAACATGTCGTGAATCAAATATAAACAAATAATGTATATACACTTCTCAAATATCCAAATCCTTATTTCAAGATGCAATAGACATTATTAATATAAAAGCACACACACCCTGACATATGACCAAACAAAGAGAACCAATCAAACCAAATTCAAAGTCAATACATGAGCCCCTTTTAGCCCCATTATTCAATTCACAAGAAGTAGGCACAAATTCTGGAATGAACGAGGTATTCAGAATGACTTGGAAGGGTCATCTGATGTAATTAACAGCGGGAGCTTGTGGCCGCTGAGAGTTAAACGTCCCCACAATCAATAAACTCTCTCGATAGACTGATTATGAGCAATAGGTCTGTCGAGAGTGAACCAGAAAGAATTGTAGAAAGAGATGAATGTTTCAAGTTCGATGTTCCCTCTACGTCTTAAAAACAGAGAGCATCGAATCATGAGACATTTCACACATGTGCACATACCTTCCCTAGTTGTGCAATTTTCTGCTGCCTACAGCAATAAACATGTTATAATATTAATTATTGCATAAATATTACTAATATAATTTTCATTACAAAATATTTTCTAAAATTAAAGTCAAAATTAGATGTTAATTGCCTAAATTTCACTAATCACATAAATTACTAATCATACTTATTAAATAGAATATGTTCATTCTAAAAAACAAGCATTGCAATTTTTCGATGAACAATTAATTAGTAATTTACATTGTATTAGGTTTTCCATTCCATATATCATTACCAAATTTTTAAACATTATACAACGAACGTCTGACAATATATAATTTCAATCCTATTTATGAATTACAACGATAAAATACTTATTGCATCTATAAATTCAATTTAAACAAATAAATTTAATTAATAAATATCTTACAAAATATACACAATGCATAAATTTTTATTCTCAAATAGTTATACATCCGTAACAATTTGTTTTTAAATATACAAGTGAAATTAATTTATTTTTTCACAAGGGAGAGCAACACTAATTGTTCAATTGAAAAAACAGTCGGTGTAAACTATACTATTATCACTGACGGTTATATTGAATGAGGCGTCAGTGTAGGGTAAGGCAACACTGACGCTTCCCTTAATAAAACAGTCAGTGTTGGTGAACTGCTCAACACTGACTGTTATTTAATAAAAGGGTCGGTGTAGGGTATGAGCAACACTAACGCTTCTCTTAAAAAAACAGTCAGTGTTGATGAACTGCTCAACACTGACTGTTATTTAATAGAAAGGTCGGTGTAGGGTATGAGCAACACTGACGCTTCCCTTAAAAAAATAGTCAGTGTCGGTGAACTGCTCAACACTGACTGTTCTTTAATAGAAGGGTCGGTGTAGGATATGAGCAACACTGACGGGTAGAAAAGTAAAGCAGTCAGTGTTGGTTCACTGATGGTTGTTGACAAATGAACAGTTAGTGTTTTAAGTTCTTCTTATTTACGATTTTGCCACATAGTCTTTACAATGAAGGGTTTTTTGTACTAGTGTCTGAAATATCTCAACCTTTCTGTTTATCTCAAAATCGGGCCAACAGCTTTTTCGGTGCCTATTTAGATGCATGGGGCAGGAATAAACTGGGTTGCTTTAAGATTTGGCTGAACAGCTTTTCTGGTGCCTATTTAGATGCATGGAGCAGTATTATATAATAAACTAGGCTTTTTTGGTGCCTATTGGTTCATCTTAATTTGTTGTAAGATTCTTTTACAGTTTTTGATTGTCATCATAACCCATCTAGATTTGTTCATATTACTTTTACATGGCTGCAAGACTTTATTTTAGATTGTCATCACTTTTTTATTATTTTTGTTGTAATTTATTTAACTACTCTTAATTATTGTATATATGAATTATGTTGAGCAGGGACTACTTACCATAAAAGGAGACTACAGGAAAAAAATGCAAGAAGAAGACATCACATAATCATACACTACTTTTCCAATTATGAAGTTATCAGAAACTAATGCATGCCTCTTGGGACAGAATTTCTATTTTTTATTTTTTTATAAATATTACAATAATATTTGCTTTTTATATTTAAACTATGTACATAGCTTTAGTTGTTTGTTCAATTACTTCCTAGTTCCTACATAATCGAAACTTAATAATTACAAACTTATACTAAATTAGTGTAGTTCGCTATAAATTTGTTGTTTATATTATATTGCTAAATCATTATTTTAATTTTTGTGCTGAACTGAACAATCGAGAATTATAAGAAAATATTCTCAATTTCTATTGCTTTACAAGAATAATTTGAAATTACTGAAATTAATTTTTGAGTGAATTAATAATGTTTCGGGTTCTCACGCCAATGCCAATAATTTTATTCAAACCGGTACCTCTAGAGGTCAATTTATGAATTACGAAATACTTGGGGTGTTAGGAAAGAAAAAATAGCGCATGGTTTTCTTCTATTATATGCATCATGCCATGACAAAAGGCAAAAGTAGGTTCATTGTTGCATATTGGCAAATTGCCCTGTTCTTCTAATTTAATTTGCATTGGGGACACCTAGCCGATAGACGGGTTTCAATGGTTCACTTGAGGCTATGTTACCTGATGCTTCATATATATATATATATATATATATATATATATATATATATATATATATATATATATATATATATATATATATATATAATCCCGTATCCTAGGGTACTTGCCGCAAATTCACATCCTCTGAGTTAATTAACTCAAATTTTGATTTTAGATCTGGAACGTCCGATCTGCTTTGGTACGAATATTAAAGGCCCCTCTGCATTTCACCCGAATCGAATTGGTCAGGATTCTGATCTTCACTCCAAATATTAACTCAACTCAAGGACCTTGGCCCCTTTGATGTTTGCCCATGTTGTTTCAGACAGTCTCATAAAATCGAAATAATATAAGATAATTGCTAATGGATAAAATATGGAGTACGGTACTATGCATAGAGCACTTCAGTCCGTACTACGGATTCATATTTTTAAGTAAAAAAAATATTGTTGTATCATATATATTGAATGATGTAATTTAACGTATGTGCGTTTCTTGTCAGTAGCAATAGTTTAGACTTTATATAACATTTGAGAAAATTGTCTCTTTTTGCAAACAAGTGAGCTACAAGTGTGAACCGGATTTTTATTGGCCTATGCAAATTGATTTCAAAATAAATGTTTTTAATTGGAGACTTCACTTGAAAAAAAAAACGGATTAGCTGGACGTTACGGATAACAACAGCCTGGATATTAACAACATTAATTAGGGAGGCAAATTAATTATTTGAACGTTATGTTTATAACATCCTCTAGACGTTGTAGACCACAACGTTTTTCTGAGATTTCAAATTTCCACCAAATTGTTCCCTATTATCGTTATTTATTTTTTATTTTCCTATTAATATAAAATTCGGAAAATGCGCTATACACAGTACCGTAGCCTCTATAAATAAATATCGTCAACTTAGTTGAATAATCTAATGGGCTGAGCCCACAAACCGCACAAGCCCAAAACAATAAGCGTGTTGTATAAGATGTTGGGCAACTGATACTCATGCTAATGCTTAACTTGCATTATCAACTTTATAATTATAAAGGCTCTGCTTGATTCAAAATTTCCATTATGATAATTCAGGAAGCTTTATTAAGTAACATTTCTCTCATTCGTAGAAAGAATGAGTTATAAAAAGGATAAGAAAATTGTTTCTTTTTTCGGCCTGCGTGTACTTTAAACAATCAATTGATAATTAAAAACAATATCCATTTATACGCTACAAAAACGACTAAATATTTGTGCACAGTATCTCAGCAATGAAAATCAATATTGTAGGTTTGTGTAAACCCTTTGGCAACTAGTCTAGCCTTATACCGATCAACCAAACCAGTTAAACCATATTTTATAGTAAAACCTCATTTACAGCCTACAATCTTGCTTCTTCTGGCAAACTTATCAAACGTCATGTATTGTTCTTTTCTAACACTTCCATCTCTGTTCTCATGGCTTCCAACAACTTGGTATCGCTCATTATTTTTTCAAGTCGTTTAGGAACCCTTATAGAACCACGAGTTGTGTCAAAATAACTCAAAGCAGTCCACAAATGTCTTGTTGTCACAAACTTACTAATTGCATAATAGGTAATCTGTAACCCACATTAGAATTTTCAGAATTTAAATTCTCAGAGTTTGGAACAAGTACCTCATTTCCTAGAAGATTGGCCATGTTGTGGTGGAGGGGACTGTATCATTTGCTCTTGTTCATTTTATATATTCCCCTTTACTTCCCTTTTATAGATTTTAAGGACGAATGAAAGTAAAAATTCTAGAAGCAGATGCCTGATATATTCCCCCTTCACCTGGCCAGTGCCCTCAACTAGCTAACATAATTCGGTACCAAATCAATATCAAAGCTCTTAATGGTCAATTTATGAATTTTCAAGGGCTTTATTCAGAACATGAGGCATGTAGGTACTTATAGAATTTGGTGGCCTTATACTATTCCTTTACCAGTATCTTTGAATTTCATTGTCTTCTCGTGTATGTACTGTTATGTGTTCAATTATTAAGAAATTCTGAAATAGATTTTTTTGTTTCTCCATTTATATGTGGTTTTACTGTTTTAGATTTATGAATATTATTGGAGTTGGTTTAGAACCTTCAAGTGTTTTGTCATTACTGTAGACTTGCTATTGTCAATTTGATGCTTTCTAGCTACAAAGAGTTGTTCTTCAAAAGAGCTGTTTTGATTAATAATACAGTGTTTTTTAGAAATACAAATGGTTCCAATGAGAACCGGCAATGTAATTGAGTGTATTTCTTTTTGTTGTGAGATAATACACTACAGTTTATAAGCTAATAAGGAATGCCATGGTTTGGTGTTCTTGTTTGCTTGCTCTTTTTTGTACCTTTCTATACATTTTTTATGTCCCTGTACTAATTAACAACTCTAACACAGCACTATGTCACGATTTGAAGCATAACTAAAAATATGCGAAATTAGAATTTACTTGAGAATTTATGCACTTGCTATATGACAAAAGTGCCCTTGATAATTTAGTTATGAGATAATAAGCTGGAGCATTCTTAGGTAGTATGATAGAGCTAATACAACTCTCTATACCAGATTCTTATGAAAAAGAAGCAAATTTTGTTCTGTAGTCCCAAATCCACTCAATTGGGCCGTTTTGGACCGACGCCACCATTGTGCTTAAGGGCCCAAATATATTATAGTGAGCCTTCTTGAGATAGAAAATTTTGTTCTATGTGCACCCTTAATTGTGCTCAGTAGGCCCAATTTAAAGCTGCTATTTGAAATTAGATCAATATTTTAAATAGTCCCAACAAGTTTCTTCAAATTAATGTTTCATGACAACCCAGTTTTGCATATATATTATAGTGAGCCTTCGGATGCTTAGTACGGATAAATATTTTAAATATTTTAAATAGTCCAGAAATATTTTAAATATTGTAGAAAGAAATTACAGTACTTGTCACGAATTCATATCCTCTGAGTTAATTAACTCAAATTTTGATTTTAGATCTGGAACGTCCGATATGCTTTGGTACGAATATTAAAGCCCCTGCATTTTACATCGGTCCGAATTGGTCGAGAATCTGATCTTAACTTAAAATTTAAGTTCACTCGAGGATCCTGACCCCTTTGCCACGATGTTTGCTAATACAACTCTCTTACCAGATTCTTATGAAAAAAGAAGTAAATTTTGTTCTGTAGTCCCAAATCCGCTCAATTGGGCCGTTTTGGACCTACGCCACCATTGTGCTTAAGGGCCCAAATATATTATAGTGAGCCTTCTTCGGATAGAAAATTTTGTTCTATGTGCACCCTTAATTGTGCTCAGTAGGCCCAATTTAAAGCTGCTATTTGAAATTAGATCAATATTTTAAATAGTCCCAACAAGTTTCTTCAAATTAATGTTTCATGAGAACCCATTTTTGCATATACATGGGCCTAGTCATAGAAAACCCATTTTTGGTATATATCTATGCATGGGCCTAACCCAGTCTTACATAACCTTTCCAAGTCGGATGAAGCAGAAAAACCTATGGATATTGTGTGGGCCCTCCACTGCCCACCTTAGAAGCCATTTGATGTTGTGTTATAATTTCGCTGCATGCGATTGAATTTAATTTCCCCAACGACCAATAAAGCCGCAGCAGCTAGCGGACCATGGTCTGCAAATAAAAAAACGATTTTTTTATTAATATCCAACATTAAATAGAAAATTACAAAAAAAACAACGTTTTTTCTAAAATTTTATAAAAATGTTCAAACCATTGAGATTCTTGGTGGTCCATTTTCTTTCAGGCCGCCAGATATCCTGGCAGTTCCGAAAGAAAATGAGCTGCTGAAAATTATGACGGTTTTATTATAATATGAATTTTTCTATTTGACATCGGAAGCCGAACAACAATTAAATTCTTCAAAAAAAATTACTAGAAATTTAGAGCCTAATTTTAAACTATTTTTTGTAGTTTGTATTATGAAAATAAAATTATTAAATTTGTAACAACAAATTGTAAGAAAATTATCTCATTTCAAGGAGTAAATTCACCCAAGTCGTCCATTTTTTTTTCTTACCAATCCCACATTAATTCCCAGCGATGAATTATATCATGCCTGCTTACTTTCGCACACATTGTGACATTGGTGACCAAATTAAGTTGACCAAATTAAATTGGCGTGTCTATATCGTATCCTACACAGGTAAAATTTGTTGAAATGTGTCTAGGCGTATTGGTCCCTCTAAAATTCTTCCAGCAAAAGGAGTACCTCCGGTGGATCCTTTATCCTTGCTTTGAGGTAAATGTTTCGTCTTGATTGATATGGTCGATTTGCTATTTTTCTGACCAGATAGATCAAATCCAATCAGATTAGATTTCGTTGGCTACAAACAAATCCAATTTCGTTGTTTTTTCTTATACGTGCATAGCAAATTTCTTCGGTCAGCTTGCCGTTTAATTTGAATTTCAAAGTTTGATCACGTTGTGACCAACATGTCGTGACCATTCATATGCCACGATTATTTTCTTCTATTTTTGTCACAGTGATAAAAGTAAACATGATCACGATATAGCACGTGATTCAAGTCATGACATGCCAGGGTATGTCATGGCACGACACAAATTTACTGAGCAAAGCTAGTATGTGCTGTGCTCACCAAGAGAACAACTCCAAAATTATATGGAATTGGTTTCAATGACGAATCCAAACTGTTAGAACCGATCTACTTCACGAGTGATGCATGTACATACAAAATTTTGAAAGTTCCAAATCCAATTAGTACAAAGTCAAGTGGTAAAAAAATAAACTTTTTAATTATAAGTTCTTTTATGCATTTATTTTCATCATTTTTTTACCGCTTGACTTTGTACTAAATAAATTCAAAAATTTAAAATTTTGCATGTACATGCATCACTCGCGAAGTATACCGGTTTCAACAGTTTGGATTCATCATTTGAAGTCCATCCGATAAATTTGCTCCAAACTTACTTCCCTAACAAAACATGAACACGTGTGTTGTGACAGAACACTTTTGTCCGGACATTACTTGTCACTGCATGTATATAGAAAATAAGCATTTAAAATTGATTGACAAAATGAATTTCTTATATATATATGTGTCTATATATATATATAGAGCTGGGCTATGGTGAGTTGTGAAGTAAGATGTCATTTTTACTTCACGCTCATATTTTCATTTTGAAAATCCAAACAACCGATCCGAACCGCTCAACATGTTCTCTATATTGAAATGTATTTGGAGACTAAATTTTAGAGACTTATGCATTGCTAACATGTACATATGTACATATGTTTGGTTGCATAAAGCAAAATACTGAGTTGCCATATTATCTAAATGCAGACCTAGTATTTCAGACTCATCAAAATTTATTTTCAAGTCTGATATCTGTTCAAAACCAACTAAAACCCATTTATGAACCATATCAAAGTCAGGACCAGCAGCTGACAACATCAAAGTGTTATCTGTATGAGAAAATTTTATTGGAATAGATATGAGAAAATTTCCAAGGCTTGCTAAATTTGGTTGGAAATTTGGAATAGCTTGGAAATTTGATAACTAAAAATTTCCAGGAAAAATTATTTAGTGGCGGGCTCCACAGGTGGAAAATTGGGATATGACTTGAAGAGTTGCTCTGCAACAGTCACATCAAGATATATTAGAAACCTTTTGTAGTACCTCCTTGCTTGTCCATACATTCAATTCATCACTTATCTGTTAACTTATCTACCTCCTTGCTTGTCCATACATTCAATTGTTCCCTTATCTGCTAACTTTGATTTTTCTCAGTGAGGCAAAATTTTATAATTATTACTATTTACTTTTAATCATAAATAAAAGTTCTGGTATATATTTAGAGCAAGGCTACGTACTATGCATAGCGCACATAAGTCCGTACTAAGGATCCATTTCTTCATTTTTTTAGGTCTAAATAGTCGATCCGAATTTTACGTTTGTTAGAAACCGTACTTGGAGGTCAAATTTTACATTTGTTAGAATTTCATATTATTTTTTTAGATAGATAGAAAATAACTACTTTTGGATGGTCCATAATCTTTAGATCATGTGATTTTGTACCTATTTAAAAAATAATAAAAAGTTTCAAAAAAAATATAAAATTTGGCATCCAAGCACATTTTCATGTAGAGATCACGTTGAGCGGTACAAATCGACTCTTTAAACTCTGAAAAACATCTGCGGTCCGAATTTTTTATTAATAAAATTAAAAAAATGATATTGATATTTGAAAATACCGAATAATAGAATCATGTAGATTATCTAAAAGTTCAACCGAACATATAATACTATTGAACCCTCCTCTTAATTCATTATACTACTACTTTCTTCGTAGAAAATTTACAAAAATGAAAAGTTCAAACTTAAATATTAGCGCTAATGATAAACTATTAAGATACTCAAATGACTTATTATTTGTTTGAAGAAGTCAAATGACATATTATTAGAGTGGCTTTCTATAAGATTTTGAATTTAAGCCCCAACAAACAAACTTGTGAACTTTCTCCAATCAATAATTTTAGAATCTAGCTTCCGAAGATGTGTAGTACTTTAAGTAGTAGGGAAATAGACAATAAGAAAATTGCAAAATAATAAGAAAATTTACAAAAGAATAGGAAAATTTTAATTCTGCTTCTGATGGAAGATAATTTTTTTAGAAAAATATTAAGATATCGGATAAAAGTTTTTCCGAAACTTTTATCCACAACATGAAAAATTATTCACAAATCCAAACACAATAACATAACATTACTTTTCAAAAATCTCGAATTGAAATCAAACTGGTGACATTGCGAGAATTTTTTTTTTAGTTATTTTGATGCACGGTTGTTCGATAAATGACAACTTTATATTATTTGTACATACATCTTAAATGAAATATGATAAAACCGAGTGTATGAAGATCTGGATGACAAAATTAATGAATTAACTAATTTTATTTTATTGTTGGAAGATATAACATTAGTACCGCCCATAGAAAATGAAAAATCTACCAATCGTTTCTGAAATTGAAAACTGCAGCAAAGCTTTCTATAGTCCATATATACCCACTCATACTGCTGCTCTATCAAGTATCAACCATTCAAAAGAAAAAGGATAAATTCAATTTCAACCCCCCCCCCCCCCCCCCCCTTCCCCCCGCAATTAAAAAAAATAAAAACAAAGACACTTCCCAAAATCAGAAATACATGGCAGAAGCTGTGACCTCTGTGCTGGAAAAGCTTGCTGCTGTCTTGCTCGAACAGGTGCAGGAAGTGCAGGCTGTGCGTGGGCAGATCGAACAGGTGCAGAAGGAGCTTCGCTTGATCCAAGCGCTGCTCAGAGATGTTGATTCCAAGTGTAACAGAAATAATGTGGTAACAGAGTGGCTGAACCAGGTCAGAGAAATTGCCAACAGAATAGCTACTGTAATTGATACCTTCCGGGTTAAGATTGAAGAAAACCGTGCAGAAAGTTCCAACTGGGTCAGAAAAATAACAAAGGCTGTCAAAAGAAACTATAAGAAGTACAAGCTCGGCCTGCATGACGAGCTCGAACATATCATAGAGGAACTCAATCGGCTTTACCAGCGCCGAACCGACTTGAGAATTGAGGATCTTGGTGCTCTTGATGATGTTGATGATCCAGAACCTTCTGATGATGTTGATGATCCAGAAGTCGTTGGCCTTGAGGATGACCAGGGAAAGATTATCGAGCAGCTGCTTGATAGCAGTATTTCAAGGCGCACGGTGCTCTCGATTGTGGGTACTGGCGGCCTCGGGAAGACCACCTTGGCCCAAAAAGTATACAAAAGGTGCATGGCCTTTCTTTTAAACTTTTTTTTTTATATATAAAGAGGGTAAATTTTTATCTTTCTTTTCCCTACCTGATTAGATCGAAGAATTGAATATCATCACTTCTTGTGATTTGGACAGTTGAGTTCTTCACAACTAGTTCGTTTGGATTATTTAAGTGAATCATGAAATTAAATTATGATGATTTGCATACATGAATATAAATGTTACTCAACTACACCCAATATATGTAGTTCTGATAATTTGTTCCATAAATAATCACCGTAATATGTACGCTTAATCAAAATTAGCCTCTCTATTTTGGTTAATAGAATTTACAAGATGGTAATCATAGAAGGCAAACTCGGCCGACTCGGACCGGAATCGGACAAGACCGATCCAATTTTGGACCGATTTACTCGGAAAGTGAGTTTTAGAGGAAAAAATGGGTTGAACAGTATTAAACAGTTTTAGAGGATAACGATTTATTTGTTTGAATAGACTTGTTGCATAGATTTTAACTATAGAAAATTTAAAATTACTAATGGTTCATGGTAAACCTTAACCATTTTATACCTGGCCCAATGAATTATTCTTTTTTTCGCGGTTGGACAAATTTTGTACAAAAAACTGCTAAAATTGAAGCTGAATCGAAATAATCAACCAAATTTCTTCTTAGTATCTTTCTTTTAGAGGAAAATTACACCGTTCTGGTAGTTCAATCGAACCAATTTTGCATTTTCCTTAGTTAATCGAAGGGATTTGGGGCAGAAAAATAGATGCGACAAGCGACTCAAAAAGAAAGAAAAGAGAAGAAGCTTAAAGCATTATAAAATTTTGAATAGGCATGGTGTAGGAGTGGTTTATTGTTTTGCTTTGAAAATATAACTTGATTCTTTGTAAACTATATCCATACAATTTATCAAGTAGACAGGGTGACCTGTGCTGCACATAATATTACACCACACAGAATATTACTTGTTTCTTCGTTTGACTAAGAACATTTCCCAAACGAATTTTTAATTAGTATATCAATCGACTTTATGATTATACAAGTAAAATAATTTAGTATCTCCGAATATTTTATATTATTCTTATCATCATTTATATCTATTTCAATAATTCTAAGATTTAATTTATGCACTATACTTTTTTTTTAATACATCATCAATAAAAATAATTTATTTTTTACATTACTCTTGTTTTAACATAATTTTTTGACAAATTAATTTCTTACCAATTTTTTTTCCTATTTTTTATACAAATTAAGATTCAGGCCAAGATATCTGAGTTTCCGATCCGATTCATCCGATTCCGATTTCACGACCAAGTGACCAATTCCAATTCTAATTCTGATTTTCAGAACCATGGATTTGCATACATGAATATAAATGTTACTCAACTACACCCAATATATGTAGTTCTGATAATTTGTTCCATAAATAATCACCGTAATATGTACGCTTAATCAAAATTAGCCTCTCTATTTTGGATGAGAATCGTTATAGCTTGATTTGGGGAGGACGAATCTCTTGCTATTTGTTTGTTTGAATAGACTTGTTGCATAGATTTTAACTATAGAAAATTTAAAATACACCTAGCCATGCATCCAGTAATATAAGAAAACACAAGGCCTTGTTTGTAAATAACAAAATACATAACATAAGATTAAGTCTGGAAAATACATAACAAAATACTCAGCTTTTGTTTTGACAAATTAATTTTTATCATTTTTTTTCTTCTGTTTTTTAGTATAAAACAAGTTCCTTTAAAAAAAAAATCTGAGTTTCCGATCTGATTCAGCCGATTCTGACCAATTATTTCAATTCCGATTCCATGATCAAGTGACCGATTCCGATTCAGATTCCAAGTTTGCCTTCTATATATGATGGTAATAATGACTCCAAATGTTGTTAGCTCCATGCATGGTAAATTAGGCACAAAGACGTGGTTCAAACTTGAAAGAGTCTTTGTTACAAATCATGTACTCCAAATGTTCTGTTCCTTATTTTTCCTTGATGTAACAATTTTCTTTTTTGTAAAAACAGTGATAAATTGGAGGGACAAATCGATTGTCGCGCATGGCAGTCCATTTCTCAAACGTACAATTTAAATGATATCATGAGAGCAATTCTATACTCAGTTAAACCTCAGATGAAAAAAAAAGATCCACCCGTAACAGATAGGGATTTACCGGTGAAGCTAAAGAGCTCCTTGATAGGCAAGAGATATTTAATTATTTTAGATGATGTGTGGGGCATTAATCTCTGGGAGCTGCTGAAAAAGGTATTACCCGATATGTACAATGCGAGTCGCGTGATCATTACCACCAGATCGCTTGATGTTGCCAAAGCAGCAGATTGCAACACAAAACCGTATAAGCTCCGTTACCTAAGTGACGACGAGGGTCTAGCTCTCTTGTTCAGAAATGCTTTTCAACAACATGTTCAACCTGAGAGTTACCCTCATCTATTGGATGTCGCCAAAAGATTAGCGAAAAAATGTGGTGGGCTACCCTTGGCGTTAGTTGTTCTGGGTGGTATCCTCACAAGGAGGGACCGCAACTACACTGCCTGGAACACGTTGTACGAGACCATAGATTGGCACGACAAAGATGGGATACAGTGCTCGCAGGTCCTTGCCAAGAGTTATGAAGACTTGCCTCAATATCTCAAAGATTGTTTTCTTTATTTTGCTGCATTTCCTGAAGATTATAAGATTTCGGGAAGGCACGTTACAAGAATGTGGATGGCTGAAGAATTCATACCGAAAGATGGAGCAGGAACAATGGAGGACAGAGCTGAGAAATGCCTCCAAGAGCTCGTTGAAAGGTATATCTTTTTTCAGTTATATTTTTGATGGTACTTGTCACGTATATAAGAAATCCAGTTGTGGTTTTGGCCCAGCCCAGTCTCATCATATTCACACCAGATTTAATAACTCACCAAAATTCCTCTCTAAGGACTCCCCCTAAATTTAATCAATACCCGGTACAGACATGATCTCCTTTTACCTCCTTAATTCCCCCATGCATTCTTCCCAGTTTAAAAAAAAATAAAGCAATTTGCAATGATAATACCAAATAAATTTTATTTTACATAAGAATATTCGCACGAAAGTTAGTATCCTTTAATGCATAAAGGTCAAGGATTGTACCTCATAGAAATAATTTGTTAGAAATTCTCTAATCTCCAAATAGAAGTCTAAAAGAAAAGTCATGTTCAAGTAATTATGCAACCAGAAGCTTCTTTTAGATGTATATCTTAATTTGTTGCATCCATGTGCCATTTCGCGAGATAGTAAGTGTGCTTAGTATGTGGAATGTTCCGGTTCTCGCTGAAAGGAATTGAAATTAAGTTTAACTTTAGAAAAAGACAACAATATATATATAGGAAATTGCTAATATGCTATGCATAGCATAGAGGCCTCCGTGCTACGGCTCAATATTTGAGTTTTCAAAATTCTAACGGTCGATCCGAACCGTTCAACATAATCTTCATATGAATATGTACTTGCAAACCAAATTTTATATTTTTTAGAATTTTTTACTATTTTTTTAGATAGGTAGAAAATCATTTGATCTGAAAATTTTGTACCATTCAGCAATATATATATTTTTAGCAGCGGTTTTTGGCGACTTACGTATATCATCGTTAATTGTTGAAGAGAAATGGTGGAAACTCAATTACAAACTTTTAGGCAACAAATTATTTGTTACAAAAATATTTAAAAATAGATATTTTGTTGTTTGTCAATGTTTCATAGAACTAGATATAACGGTGCATTCTTGCCATGAACATAGTTATAAGTTTGATATCGACATAAGTAGATATATGGAGCATGCGTAAGGTGTATGCAGGAGTCAAGTACATGGGTGGCACTTAAGCTTCCGATAAGTGACCAAAAAAGTTGAAAGAGTGAAGCATTAATATAGTCCGATATTTTTTTAGAATAAATAAATAAAAACAAGTGCGTAAGTACTGGTTAATTAGCTTTGGTAATATGTCTATATATTTTTATCTTCAAAATGTCTACATACATAATAATACTTCTATCCGGATTTCAAACTTGCAACTTTCTACATAGCCGATTTTTGTATACTACAACAAGTTGGTTTACTAAAAGCACATGTTGTTTTAACAACATATATATTTTTTATTTCGGGCAACGCTGAGGTAAGAGAAAATTTTGATTTTCACTGTACTGCACTTTGCTTCAAAAAGGAAGCTAATAAAGTATAATATGGAGCTTTTGTCAAATTTGCTCAATATCGCTTAAAAATATTTAAATTTTAAATTGGTAACAAGACGCCTAATATCACGAACTGTGATTAATGAGTTGTGAATTATTTTAAAAGTCATAGTTTTGTACATATTCTTTTGAATCACAAAACATAAAAGGAAGGAAATAAAAAATAATTGGAAAACCATACCAAAAAAAAGCAAAAGTCATTCCTCGTAGAAATTTTATTTTAACAATAGAATCTCAAACATAGTTTTTAGTGGACACTTTATTGCTATTCTAATAATTAACTGACAATTTTAAAATTAGAAAATTCATTTAAATTAAGCATTGTAGTAACTTTATTCTCAATGGTCATATTAAAGTCTTCATTTTCATTCACCACTTCATTGACTTGAGTGGCTATAAATTTAATCATCAAAGCAAAATTTTATTTTTTTCCAAAAAAATATTATCTAAATAATTAGATAGCAGAGAAAATTTCAGTTCAAAATTTGAGTTATCTAATAATTCCTAACATCATAAAATATTGTAGGAAAATAATAACTTAATTTATTCCAGTCAATAAATTTTAAAAAACACGATTAAAATATTTTATTTGTAACCAAATCTAATATTGTAATTTCTTATTATTGTAAATTATGTTTTTGTCGATGTAATTCTCTATCCTATGAAACATAGTGAAAAAACTTATTTTTTATTTGATTGGATCAGATTATTATTTTTTATTAAAGGGCTCTGGTACACTCTAGTATCTTTTAGATGCTATTTTCGAGAATTGAACCTGCGCCGTTTTGAAAGAGAGGTGGGCTTGTACCGGTGCAGTAAGCCCTTTATTTTATTTTTTAGATTGTGAAACATTAATATTCAATTATACTTACCTACAAAACTTCATTAAAAATAAAAATTACGTACACAATTAAATAGAGAGAAATTTTGAAGCTAAGAGCAACAGTTTGAATAATAAAACTGACTAAAAAAATTTAATTTATCTTTATTGAGTTCAAACTTAAAGAGAGAAAATAAGCACGAAGTTCCAAGCATTTTTCTGTGTTGAGTCGTAAAGGCCAACCAGAGTTTTACCTTTACTTCAAGATTAAGTTTACTGCAATGAGACTCTACATAATTAATGAGGTATCAATTAAAGAAGGTCAAAACAATTATTTTTAAATTTTTCTCTCACCTCACGTTTGCTTGACTCAAAATAGTTAGGGGTGTCAATGGCAGGTGGAATCTGCTGCGATCCGGGTACTGTGAACAGTACCCTGTAATTCCTGTTTTTCCAAATCCAGCTGTCGAATTATTTCGAGATGCGTGCACAGAAAAACTAACTGTTTTGAGATGCGTGCACTAAAAAGTTGGACGACTGGATTTGAAAAAGCAGGGATTGCAGGGTTACTGTAAGATTTTATTTTGCATAAACTTATTAGGTACAGATACAAGTATAGGTATGGGTACAGATTTTTTTTTTATCTAAACGGGTAAGACCTATTCCTAGGGGTGTAAACAGAGCCGGATCATCCGGCGGATATCCGCTCCGAATCTACATATAATACGAATTCGGATAATTCCGGATCCTTATCCGGATATTTTTTGCATATGGAGACATAGACCCGGATATTTCTTTGAGGGTATAAACGAAGCGGATATCCGTATATATCCGGATCCGAAATTTAATATTGTCGTTCGCAGTTCAAGATCCGACTTTGATCTTTAATGCTCCGGATGGAAGGTGCTTTATAACTATCTCATCTTCACTTCAGTTTTGGTTGTGGGATAATACTATTTTTCGCTGACCGACTTCCTCTTTTACGGATGGAAGGACGCATGCACATGGATTTTATTTATAAACCACAATTAAAAAAAAAATTAGGAAACCAACATGATTATTTTTTTTACAAAAACCTTAAGAATCGAAATGTCATTTCGGTCCGCTATTTTTTATTCCCAGACCAAAATGGCATTTCGGTCCCTACTAGTTTCACAGCTTTTTAGATCAGCCGCCACAAAAAATCCATAAAGGGGACCAGACCGAAATGTCATTTCGGTCCCGGTCAATTTTTTTTTTTCAAATCCGACAGCCTTAACGTAGTAAAAAAAAAAGTCCGGACCGAAATGGCATCTCGGTCCGTGAGTGTTACACCAACGACTACACACGTTTCAGCTGAAAAGCTGCAAAACTAGTAGGGACCGAAATGCCATTTCGGTCTGGGGAAAAAAATAGCAGACCAAAATAGCATTTCAGTTCTTATGGTTTTTGTAAAAAAAAAAAGTAATCATGTTAGTTTCCTAAATTTTTTTTTTAATTATAGTTTATAAAAAAAATCTACGTGCATGCGTCCTTCCAACCGAATAAGAGGAAGTCCGTCAGCGAAAAATAGAAGGTGGATTATCCGTGTCCATCCAAAAAAGAGGAAGTCCTTCCAATCTCATCACATTCACACCAAATTTAATAACTCTTTTAATGCATAAGACCTTGTTTGGATGGAGAGTAGAGGAAGGGAGGGAATGGAAAGAAAAGAAAACTTTTCATCGAATAGTGGAGAAAATTTCAGTTCCAAAATTGAGAGATCTACTAATTTCTAACAACATAAAATATTGTAGAAAAATAATAAGTTAATTTATTACAGTCAATATAATTTTAAAAAGACGATTAAAATATTTCATTTGTAACCAAAGCTAAGATTGTAATTTCTTATTATTGCAAATTATGCTTTTGTCGATGTAATTCTCTATCCTCTGAAACATAATAAGAAAAAAAACTTGTTTTTGCTTTGATTGGATCAGATTGTCAAACATATAAATTCAATTATACTTACCTACAAAACTTTCATAAAAATAAAACTTTCGTACATAATTAAAAAGAGAGAAATTTTGACGCTAAGATAGAGAAACAGTTTGAATAATAAAACTGATTAAAAAATTTAAATTGATATTTATTGAGTTCGAACTTGAAAGCTATGTCAACGAGAGAAAATAAGCACGAAGTTCCAAGCAATTTTCTGTGTTGAGCCGTAAAAAAAAAAAAGTTTACTGCAATGTGTGACTCTACACAATTAATGAGGTATCAATTAAAAAATATTTCTCTCACCTCAACTTTGCTTGACTCAAATATTGCTGTAGATATCCGCACCACTTACCACATCGTATGGTAGGTATACCAACAAAAATTAATTTAGCGGTTAAGAGAGCATTACTATGAGGTGTCAGGTAAAAATACATTGACTATAAGTCTATAACAAAGACGTACAATATGAAGCCTATTGACAAAAATTTCCGTACTACTATCTAAATAACAAATTATTGCCAAATTCTTAATTAATTGCTTCACCGTCAAGCAATACTAACATCTTACTTTAAAAACAAATTTATATGCAACTTAATATATTAGCCGAGTAAGAATTTTTAAAAATCATAATTTCAGCATTTCGAGGTGCCAAAATATATTTTATATTTCTATAACTGCACCATCTGCTATATATATAGCCAAGTGTTCATCATTTATATAAACTTTCTTTGGACGAAAGATATATTCGAGCGTTCGTTATTTTTCATATTAATTTTGACTTAAGAAATAGCAACTTATTCATAAACAAATATTTCCATTCTTCTTTGATGTCAATTTGTATGAAAAATACTATTGTAGGTGCTTAATTCAAGTTACTGAAAAATCTTGGAACGGCAACTGCAAATACTGTAGTATGCACGATCTTCTACGGGACCTAGCTATCCGCAAAGCTAAGGATGAGAACTTCTTCACTGTATTCTCAAAAGAAGATGTTAACAACCTAGTTGCCGGCGAGCCACACCGTGCGGCACTGCAATTTTGCACTCCCACGGAGGATGGCATTTATTCAGAAAACACTCGCTCTTTACTCTGTTTTGGTTTTGGGCAAAGATCATCTAATAATAGTGGTTTTGGACTACTAAATTATAGTGGCTTTAGATTACTTAGAGTGTTAACCTTGCAGAGTGTTGATATGACCACGTTTACTCGGAGACAGTGGCCAGAGGGCTTGAAACACTTGAGGTACTTGGGGTTAAGAGACTGCAATATTCCACAAGACATATTTAAGAAGTTTTCCTTCTATAATCTGGAAACCATTGATTTAAATGGATCGGTAGTAGATAATGACAGAGGAACACTGGATTTGTGTGATGTCGTAATCCCAACTCTAAGACATGTATATTGTAGCTGGAGTGTCTCATTACCATTAAAATGGGATAAGCATACAAATCTACAAACAATTACATATGTGAAGATACGGATAGAATCAGTTGTTGAATTAGGATTTTGTATCAACTTGCGTACGTTAGTGATTTACATTGAGGATGATCTAGATAATGGAAGGGCTATAAAAGAGTGGCAAAACCTCAAGAGTGTGCTGAGAAGGACAGAACAGTTGGTCCACCTCTCTATTAGAACAGATGGGTTGCTACCATTTGGTGGCACAAAAGACTTACCTTGTCATGGGAAGATACAAAAACTAGTTCTGTAGGGAAAATGGGAAAGAAATATATGTGTTCCAAGTGTTGAGATGTTCCCAACAAACCTCACCAAATTGCAGCTCGTAGGTTCTAAACTCCAGGAAGATCCAATGCCCATATTGGAGAGGCTGCAGAGCCTCAGGATACTTTATTTATATGGTGACTCATATGTGGGAACAGAGTTTATCTGTTCAACCGGAGGGTTTCCTAACCTCGAAAAACTGAAGCTTAGATGGCTGTGCAACCTACATCATTGGGACATAAAAGAGGGAGCTATGCCCATCCTTCGTCACCTCCAAATCCGTAATTGTAAAAAGCTGCACGTACTTCCCGAGCTACAAAAGGTGCAGACTCTTCAAGAACTTACAGTTTATTTTCCCTCACGTGAGCTCTGCGAAGGTATGCAAATGCAAGGAAAAGATGTACACAAAATAAAGCATATCCCATCTGTGCGTATAAGGTAAAATCTCATGCATCTTTAATTTCTTGTAAGATTTTTTTACAGATTTAATTCAATTGTCATCATAACCCATCTAGATTTTGTTCATATTACTTTGCATGGCTGCAAGACTTTATTTTCGATTGTCATCACTTTTTTATTATTTTTGTTGTAATTTATTTAACTACTCTTAATTATTGTATATATGGATAATGTTGAGCAGGGACGTCAAGTTTTCATAAAAAGAGACTACACGAAAAAAATGCAAGAAGAAGACATCACATAATCATACACATTCGCTGTCTACTTAGAGACGAATGGTCAGATTTGAGTCTCATAATAATTTTATAAGTTCCCTTTTTTCAGTTTGTTGTTCTCGGGCCGTGCAGCTTTTCATACTTGCCTGTTGTCATGGTAATTGCTATGTTTAATTTTCTATTGTTATGTCTTTCAGTTTTATAATTGTAATTGTACTCATTGCGAAGGAGTTCATTTTTTTATGACTATTTATCTGATTATTACAAGTAAAATAAGATAAATATTGAATAATTAATTTGTATATTTTGTTAGCTTCTTTATAATTTCTTCCATTATTTTCTTCATTTCAATATCTATAAATCTAAGTATATTTTTAGAAATCATTTAAAATATATGTATATCATTTTGAATTCGAGTAATATTTGTTGACAGGATTTTTAAAATATTTGTATACTACATTTTCACTATTTTTCCAATTATGAACTTGTCAGAAATTAATGTATTCCTCTTGAGACATAATTTGTTTCTTATTTTTAAGATGCAAAATTTATTGTTTAATCAAATGGGGTTTTATTACTTCCTACATAATCGAAACTTAATTACAAAAATATATTAATTAGTGTAGTTCGCTAAATTTGTTATTTTGAATATATTGCTAAATCAATATTTTAATTGTTGTGCTGAACTGAACTATCGTGAATTATAAGAAAATATTCCCAATTTCTATTGTTTTTGTGCATGTTGGAAATGAAGAAAAAATAACTTAAATTTCTATGGAAAAATCAAAGACAGTGTATATATATATATATATATATATATATATGTGATTATTTTTTAGAAACGAAAATTTTAATTATTCGAAAGAAAGGACTATTTTGGTGAAAATTTTATCCTTCCCTTCACCGAACAGAAGAAATAAATTAATAACTTTGATTGTCCAGTAATCTAGTAGGTATAAGTTGAAAGTAATAAATGAGAAAAATGAAAAATCATATTTATCAACAATTGGGGCAAGCCAGTATTTTTGTGCATGTTGGAAATGAAAAAAAAATAACTTCAATTTCTATGGAAAAATCAAAGACAACATATATGTGACTATTTTTTAGAAATGAAAATATTATCCTTCCCTTCACCGAACAGAAGAAATAAATTTAATCTAAAGAAAACGATATATGTTACAGATTTGTTAAGAAATTTGGACGATTCAATCCGGATTCAACATTTCAATCGGATATCCGAACTAACATATAGATTCAAGCATTCAATTTAATTATTGTTGACAAACGGATTTGCTAGCATTAATTGTTTTGTTTGGTAGTATCTCCTCAGATATCGAACTCGGTAAAATGAGCTGCTGGCCAACCAGTTCTGTGCCTATTTAAATTTGAATATAGGGATCCGTTTTGAGATTCGTACCAAACTATAACAGCCGTACCCATTTGCCACTGCGTCGTTAGGATTGTACATGCTGCTGTCATGGGAATCGTATTCTCTGAGTAATACAGAGGTGTCAGACTGTTCTTTTAACATGGTACGAATCTTAAAGGAAATCCCTACAGTTTAAATAGGTATAGGATTGAGTTTGACTCAGTTAGAAGTAAATCTGGGCCGTACAGTTGTGGCCCCCACCGTGTGGAACTACAGAAGATACGGATCCACTGTCATGCCTATAACATGTGTTTGATGTCGGCACCAATTGTAGAAAGAAATTACAGTACTTGGCACGAATTCATATCCTCTGAGTTAATTAACTCAAATTTAACGGCCCCCTCCATTTCATCTCGGATTGAATTGGTCAGGATTCTGATCTTAACTCAAAAAAACATATAAAATGTAAAATTTGGCATCCAAACACATTTTCATTTAGATATCATGTTGAACGGTACGGATCAAATGTTTGAATTTTGAAAATGAAAATATGCATCCACAGTACAGACCAAATTTTGAACGGTATGCATCCATAGTACCGTAGCCTCTATAACTAATATCGTCAGCTTAGTTAAGTAATTTAATGGGCTGAGCCCACAAACCGCACAAGCCCAAAATAATAAGGGCCCAACCTGTTGTATAAGATGTTGTGCAACTGAGCTAATGTTTAACTAGCATTATCAACTTCATAATTACAAAGCCTCTGATTGATTCAAAATTTCCATTACGATAATTCAGAATGAGTTATAAAAGAAATAAGAAAATTCTTTCTCTTTTTTTTTTGTGGCCTGCGTGTACTTTAAACAATCAATTGATAATGAAAAACAGTATCCATTATACGCTACAGAAACGGCTAAATATTTGTGCACAGTATCTCAGCAATGCCTAACGTTACAACTAACAAGCTATAAAAGATTCAAAAATCCCCTCAACCGGAGCTAAATACAAGCACAAATCCTTCATCTATCGTCTCGCCCCAATCAAATTCAAAAAAAAAAAAATTTAGTCGGATATTTTGTTTAGAAACTTAACCATGTATTGCTGTGGGTCCCAAATTAATTTTGAATGTCCCAAAAAAAAAATTAGTCGGATAATTTTGAATGTCCAAATTAATTTTATATAAAGAAAAAAATAAAATTAAAAAATATTAGAAAAAAATTAAAATATTTTTTTTTTTAATTCTCAAAAACTCGACATATATCTTATCGGATTAGAATTTATTTGTTCATTTTGGAATAAACAATTTTTTTATATAATTTCATTAGTAAAATTCTATCTAATTTTTTATTATAGAAAGAAGCTTAAATTTATACCAAATAAATAAAACACCATCTATAAATATCAATTCATATTATTAGTAAAAAAAAATTGTTTCAACAAGACTTCTCGAGTTCTCGTGATCCAAAATCCGAATCAAAAAAATTCTTTTACAACTTTTTTGTATTCTCATAACTTAAAATCTTGTATCGTGGACAAATTTAAGCGTCCCTCCTAATTTTGGCCAAATCAACTTCTTTCATATTCTCTTGAAGCTAAAAAAAAAAAAAAAATATTCTCTTTACCAAATGAAGTTCTGGAATACTCTTCTCAGACTCCCTCTTAAATTGTTTGGTAACTTCCCTCCACATTTTTTGACTGCCGCCAAGGCGCCAAACCAAATTTTTACTGGGAAATTGGTCATCCAGAGACCGTCTGAGAGGGGCGCCCCTCGTCTGAGGTGCTGGCGCGTCAGAGAGGAGTGATCTCCGATCGGTTTAGAGGGGTGTTGCCAGATATCGTCGGAGAAGGGACCCGCTTCCCAGTCCCATGGCTTCATAAAGCTTATTTCTTTGAAATTCGTTTGAGACCTCACATCTTCACCTATAATTCTGGCACAAAAGACTTGCATATGGTAAAGTTTTTTTTTGGATGATCAATGTCTTGATGTTAGGTTTTTTTTTTGGATGTAGAATTTAGTGATCAAAATTTGGCACTTCAATTTCATCAATCTAGGAACTAATAATGTGTTGCACATAAGGTATTTGTGGAAATGCCTAAATGGGAAGAACAACACGACCAACACTTAACCTGTAATAGGAAACTTACCATCTTTCGCAAGATGCGGTTACCTTGTAGAGCATGTAACTGTCTGAACGGAACAAGTTGAATTAATGCTAGAGGTTACCATGTCATCAAAAGCGGGATCAATTCAATACTAGAAACACCAACCTTGTCTGTTCAGTTGTGCTTGTTGAGGATGTGTCTCCTTCCTTTTGGTCATACTGTTAGGGTATGGAATCTAAGTCAAATCCTCTTAAATATTTGAGCTTAGCTTTTAAGAAGAAATAGGCTTCTGATTTTGTCAAGTATGACAGTTAAACATTTTCTATTTACATGTGTTTCTCTTATTCTTCCTTCATTGATACCGATGGTTCCCATATTATTCTGTGTTATAATACCGTTTAATGATTTGAAGTAGTTATGCAATGACTTCTATTAATTCTGATACATCCTTTCATTAGAGGTTTTAATATGTAATCTTAAATTAAAGTGACCTATTTGCATATACAACTTCCGTCTCTTTTATGAAAAAGATAACATATAAAAAATGATATTTAAAATATCAATACTCTATAAACAACTGTTATTCTTATTGATGTGACATGGTTTGGGGCCCTTCAATCCAAATGGCCAAATTTTAAATCTGCCGAATGTTTTGATCACACCACATGTCGGTAAAGTCAACTATGATTAATATATTAAAATTTTTACATTTTTCCCCAAATTATTGTGGTTTTCCATTCAAACAAGAATTGGCACTTAATTTTTTTTGTATCGTAAAATTTAGTATTAATACAACTATTGTTCTTAATGTTTTGGTTTTCAACTTCCTGAAGGGAAGCCATTTACTGGAATTGAACATGTTAATTAGTTAGTTCCTTCGTTTTAAACTTCAAATTATTTGCTGGATTGAATATGTTAATTAGTTCCTTCCTTAGTTTTAAACTTCAAATCATTGTTGGTGCATTTTATTGTTTTGCTAAAAGTCAATGATACCTGACTAAGTTAGGCACATTTCTTTATGGAATTAAGAACCATTTATCTCATGGACAATATGTAAAGTTTGTTCAGATGCTTTATTTAATTATTGTAACCTGATTTGCATACTAATTCTGTTTTTTTTTCTCTTGCAACTTTTCTGACAAAACCTACGATTCCCAATTGCAATATAAGATAATTTCAACAGTGAATGGGCTGATATTTGTGAATGCAAAGCAGTTTCATGCGATCCTTCGAAGATGCCGTGCGTGTGCAAAGCCAGAAAGGTGTGATTATACATATGGTGCTTATTTTTAATTGCCATACCAGGTTGGTTTGCAATAGATTGACATCCAGAGTAGCTTATACCCTTTTGTTTGTGGTGAGATACAAGTTATATAGCATCAGAGTGATATAAGTTGGATCAATCTACCAACTTTGTATGTTATTCTGAAATTTTATCAACACAAATAGGTCAGCACCTGAACAGGCACCTAATACATTTGAGATTTTTAAATCTCTATATAGCATGGTACTCAAAAAATGTTGCACAAAAGGTATTTGTGGAAATGCCTCAATGGTATTTGCACATAGTCTAGTTCTTTAGTCAAAAAAATGTTGCACAGAAGGTAGTTGTGGAAATGCCTCAATGGTATTTGCACAGAATCTAGTTCTTTAGTGACACAATATTATCATCATATGCAGTTGGTAATATTCTTCTAAGCAAATTTGTTGGTTAATTTATTATAATAAAAATTAGCAAGTTCATGAGTTATAGCATGTGTTCTGTAGTTACTAGTCAACTAGCCCCAATATGATTATCCTAACTCATCTTCCACTGTCCTTAAACAAAATCAGCTTTGCAAATGGAAACCAAACAGGCCAAAAAAAGGATAAAACAAATGGAAGGTACAAGTATCCTAATTCTTTGTTTTAACTGTATGCTAGGTGAGATGCCCAAAGGATCAGATGTGTGTAAAGTCTGTTGAACAGATAGGAATTTTATTTTAATTATATTTTGTTTAATATTTTGCACAGTTTCATTCAGCTATCCTAATACCAGTGAAGAAGAGGTCCACATGAACATGTCTTGTAATGGAAAAAAAAAAAGTGCAGCTAACTTCAAGATGGTCACTACCCTTGTTTCATTAGTGAGAACTGTTGACCAGATGCCTCAAGAGGTACATATTATTTTCAGGAGCTTTTGGTTCTTGAGACCACTTTATCAAGGTATTATATCACTGGGCTATTTTGTAATTTTTGTGGTTAATGCAAAAATCATTGTAAGTTAGTAAATATTATTTCTGAAGGTGAATTAGATGTTCTATTCTTGTCCTATGATACGGTCCAATATATAAGCTTGAAATTGTGCTGTCTTCTTTGCATCTCCTGTTAAGTGAAGGATTGGCTTGATTTGTATATTGATGGCAAGGTCTGATTAACCTAATTAAAGTGACCTTTTGTGTAATCTGAAAAATTAACAACCAATGCTGGATTTTTTCAATTATGGCCGATAATTGCAAGAAAGCAGGAAAAATTTTCGAAGGGTATGTTAAGATATGATTTCACCAATAATATCACATGAACCACAAATAGTAGCGGGTATGAAAAATCCATAGAGGAAGTGATGAAGGTGATGAAGGTTATGACATAGAGCAAGAGTATGACATGCATGAAATTGAGGCATGACTTGGTTGGTTTACCTCGACGATGAATCCGATGAAGATGGCTAATAATTGGTTAATTTTTTGTGTAATGTGTTGTCTGGCAATTTGGTGAATTATTATGTATCTCAATTACTTTCTAATGTTTATTCTTAAGACCAAAATTTAAAGATTCTATAATTTAAGTTTATGAAATATTTGTGTATCTCAATTATTTGTGTATCTCATTTACTTTTTAATATACTGCTATAATTCTTATTGCTGCGATTTAGAAAATATATTCACTTTGAAGGGAGAGGTCAAATATATATAGAAAAGGCCATGTCCAGGAATTCAAAACTTTTAGCATGGGTAGTCGCATCCAATTAACAGTTCTCGATAATCCAGATTAATTACATGGGCAGTGTAGTACTTGTTACAGGAACCTTTAGAATAAAATAATAAAAAAAATCATCAAAACTTGTTACATGGATAAGCCCTTGGAATTGTGTAGTCTCTATTCTGTAGACTTATTACATGGGCATGGGATGAGATTTTTGCATGGGTATTCATTAAAATATATTATCTGGCATTGCTGGCGGGTCATGGGTCTTCAATCAAAAATTTGCATGAGCAGATAAGAGACAATTGCATGATTAAATATCAAATTTTTTACATGCGTTACTTTTTCCATGGAACATCCATGCAACAGGTTTTACTATGTTAGAAATGCCATTTGTTTTGGATGGGCCCTTCACATCCATATAACAACTAAGTGTTGCCCATGTAAAAAACCAAAATTCTAATAGTGGTTGTTCACATGCCTTCTCATATCATGTTTTAAAAATTGGAAAAAAGAAGGAAAAATAATTAAAATTTGTAATATTTAGTATCTTACAATATTTGGAATATATAGAAAGTATTGAGTGGGTTGAATCGACCATTCTAGCATGAAAAACCATATAATTTAATTGGACAGTTGATATTTCGACGGACATATAATTATTTGTACAATGACCTAACTCGATAAAACTATATAAAAAATTAGTGCTCAAAAGAGTAACGCACATTAAAACAAAATTTTTTAATTAAGTGTCTCAGTTTTGCATCAAAATAATTTCTCTAATTTGCTTCATTAGAGATTTAGAGTTTAGGATTTAGTGTTGTCATTTTGCGCTTGCTTATAATATATTAAATAATTTTATGGTTGTTAAGTCATTACTAATTAGTTTATTGCACACCTCCCAGGCAACACCAGTTAATAGCTGGACATCACCCACATGCACCAATAATTTAGGGTTTACGGTTCATATTTATTATTAATTTATTATTAGCGTAACACCACCCACTACATGCATCGATTATTAAATTTAGGGTTTAGAGTTTTGCAAACTTTAAAGTGATTCAAAGAATGGCAAACTTGACTGGATCTAGCAGCACACATTATTATTCAAAGAGTGGCGAACTCCAAACCCGGCCTAGTTACATCACTATCAAGTTACTACCATAAAACCACAGCTCCTAACAATGTTTGTCCCACAGTAGGACTTCCTGCAATTATTATTATTATTATTATTCTTAACTACATTTTAATTGAAAATTTTGGATGTTTTGAAGGATTACTATATTTATTTTATCAATTTTGACATATATTAATATTTTTTTCTAAAAGTACATAGTTATCTATATAAGTACATGTACTATTTAACAAAAGCTATATATATATATATATATATATATATATATATATATATATATATATAGAGATTAGCTAATGTAATAACGTTAGAACTTCGGCCGAAGTTCTAACGAGTCGTTTATTAGTTTTTAAAATCCAAACAACCGATCCGAACCGTTCAACTTTTTTTAAATATTGAAATGTGCTTGGAGACCAAATTTTACATTTTTTGAAATTTTTTTACTATTTATTAAGCCACTTTGAAAATCGCAGATCTGCTGTGAATAGTAAAAAACAGTAAAATTTTCTGGACCACCGGATCAGAATTTTCAAAGTGGCTTAATAAATAGTAAAAAAATTCCAAAAAATGTAAAATTTGGTCTCCAAGCACATTTCAATATTTAGAACATGTTGAACGGTTCGGATCGGTTGTTTGGATTTTGAAATTGCAAAAACGACTCGTTAGAACTTCGGCCGAAGTTCAAACGTTATTACATTAGCCAATCTATATATATATATATATATATCTCCGTTCCATTATTAAGCACGTTGGGTGTCCTAATCCGCCAACGGTTACGATTGAAAGATGAATTTTCAGATTGAATATCAGCCCTCCAATCAAATAATCTGTCTTCTTTTGATTAAATACATATTTTTTATGTGTAGAGGTCTAAATTTAATTAAAATTGTACCTGCCACACATAAGGCCACACGATATGTACAATTTTAATTGAATAAACTGCCTCCCAGCGACCCAGCGATGGAGGCAAGAGATGCTACCTGTTCGACTCTTCCTTCTTCATTCTTCTCTCTGTTCTTACGCTGAGAAACTTTTTCTTTGCCGCGTACCTGATCGGAAGCGGAGGGGACGGAGTGAAGAGACGCTACGACCCTTTCTTCTTCTTCCTGTTCAACTCTTCCTCCTCTTCGTTCTTACGCTGAGAAGTAAGGTTCGAGAAAGCGTTCATCTCTTCTCCGACAAACTCACAATTTGTCAATCTTCATCTGTAAGTTCCTATTTTTTGTATTCTTTGTAAATTTCGCTTATATTTTTTTTAGCAAAAACTAAAAGCCTAGATCAGTTAAAACTGTAAGTTCCTCTTTATTTCATTTTTGAATGACATTTTTGTCAAATAACATTTTACAATGCAAATTATTAATTGTAATTTCAGATGCCCAACAGATTCTCTGATAAATATCACAGTTTTGATACATATTGTTCCACCGATGGTTGATTTCGTGTTTAGGTTAGCTTTTGTGACAGGAATATTCAGTACAATCATTCTAGATTGGGGTTTGTTGTAGGTGTCAGTCCTAAGATTCAGTAATTACTAATTACCTGCTTGATTCATTCTGGATTTTTGGTCAATTTTGAATCTTGTGTACAGTTTTGGGTTCAATTCAGTTTATGGGGTATTTTTGGTAAAGATAAACAGTTTTGGAACTTTTGTCTGGTCATAAGTATCATAGACTTCAGAAAAGATAGAGAAATGAATGATTTGACAAGTATTAGATGAATAAAACGTCAAAACCAGTAGAAAGAGAGACATAAATTGCGTAAGGGTAAAATAGGAATTCATACGTTTGACTAGTAAAATAGATAAAAACAATATATTTTGGTAGCTTAATTTACATGCATTATTGCTCTAAAAACAAATTTCCAATCAAAAGACCGTTGTATGCAATTTTTTTTTTCTAATACCAGCAGCCTCTCTTCACATTGAAGTGATAATTAAGTTATCAAGTAAAGGAGAAAAAGTAATAAGATCCACTATGGTTTGAGAAGGAAAAAGTAATAAATACAGGGTCTTCTCTACAAATTTTCCTTTGTTCTCTGTTTGACAATGTGCTCTTCTGAATTGATCTTAATTTTTTATTCTTGAAAATTTTGATCTTATTTTCCCTCTTCTGGTTTGCCAAACAGTGGTTTGATACCCTTTGAACATTAGTTTGTATTCAACCAGTCAGGAAAAAATATTGTGCTTGCCTCTAATCAGCCCCAGGAACTTAATCCAACACTGTATCAGCAATGGGATGTAATGAAAATGCTCATGGCACTTCACTGGTACAAAAATGCTCAAAATGAGCTGTCTCAGATATCTAAAAAGAATAGACTGCTACAATGACCAAATGGCAAAACCAAATCCACAGTTAAAAAAAAAGACTAAAAAACACACACTTTAGAACCAAATTTTACATTTATAGGATTTTTGAATCATTTATTATGGATTTCCAAAGTTCACATTTCAAAATATAAAAAATTGTTATTTGCTGCATCATTTTACTATACTGCCCCCTGCATTAGATTATTTGTTTAGCATAGTTACAAAACCCCGAAAATTCTGAAACTCGACAGGTATTTAGAATAGGTTTTTTTCTACATTTTCATAAAAAGAACCAAAAATATGGTGTAATAAATCTCACAGAATTTAAATCTAAAGATTGCTTGTTAGAAAAGGAAATTAGATCCACTATAGTTTGAGATATCAACATAATAATCTCCATAGTGGATCTAATACCAGAAGCCTCTTTTCACATTGAAGTGATAATTAAGGTATCAAGTAAAGGAGGAAAAAGTAATAAGATCCACTATGGTTTGAGACATCTTTAGATAAAATAATTGGAGTAAAGGAAATTAGATCCACTATGATTTGAGACATCAACATAATCTCCATCTTTCAAGTACTCTGTGTCATGTACAGCTTTGTATGCAACAAGAATACACAGCTTGCATAAGCATTGTGCATTCATGCTGATACACAACTTTGATACGCGTACCCAGAGCTTTCAAGTACTTTGGGTATCATGTACTAAATTTATATTAGGGTTTTGGACCTAGCCTTGAAAAAAAAGAATTTTAACTTAAATAAAAATCAAAATAGTGAACATATTTTTCATGGTTTTCCATTTTTAAAATAACATGATGCTATCATTTAACCCTTTTATGCAATAGACCTAGCCTTGAACTCATGGACCTTCGGAGGTGAGGTGTGAATCCAGTTCCTTCCCACTTGAGCTACTAGGTCTATTTGACATACATGGATACTATTATCATCTACCTTAAATCAAAATTATGCTATGTTTAAATGATAATATGATGTGTGCACTCTTTGATGGCTCTATATTGTATTATACTATGGTTATTAGGTGCTTGAAAATGAAGCATTTCAAAAGCAAATGCTTGAGAAGTTGATCTGGATTGCAGCTTTCATGCTGGTGGGGGGCCGCCATCTAGGTGCAACCGACGTTGCTGTCGAAAAAGACTATTGGTTTGAAGGTAATTACTAAGGCAGTTCTTTCTTTTGCAAAATTAGGCGAAATATTGGAGATGATCTCAATTGGTATTAGTCTAACAGGCCGTGTGCTTAGTTCTTTCCAAATTTCAGTGTGAATATTGAAGGTGATTAATGACTTTATTATGTTAATAAAGGTTGTGCAAAGGAGGTGAATTGCTTGATCGGATCCTTGCAAGGTACCTTTCAAAATTGTACCTTTAGACTCTCTTTAATATTCCTTCAAATTATGTTAATAAAGGTATGCAGTATGTATATTTTTCATGTTGCTCCTGCTTTCATACTCCTTTTAGAGGCCTATTGGTTAGTTTTTCTAACTTTAATTAGCCTCAGCTGTGCTTTAATAAGGGAAACAAGCAACGAAGTATGATTTACATAAAATTTATTTGGTACTGGTCTTAAAATACTCAAAACTGAGGTTTTTATGATTTTTATTTTTCAGAATTTTCTCTTTGCGTCGAAAGAAGATGATTCTACATTGAAGCCTATTGATTTCGGCTCATCTGACCTTGTATGAGATTTTTTTTTCTTGTAATATGTACCCGTTGCAACGCACGGGCACGATACTAGTATATATGTATTCTCATATTTTTAAAAATGTACGTCTCGCATTTACATAATATAATTTTTATAATTAAAACCATCTGCAGTTGTATGAAACTCGCATTAAATACAAAGTAAACTGGACACATCTCGTTCGGACGCAACTGGACATTACAAATGCTTCCTCTAGCAAATATTCCCTGCAATATTATTTCTTGAAAATATTCCCTGTGATATTATTTCTTGAAAATATTCCCCGCGATATTGTCTGTCTTGAAAATATTCCCCGCCCACTTAGCAATGGTCCAGGCAGCGGTTGAAAGAGCCATCTTGAAGTTTCTTCTACTGCAGCAGCTGCTTGACTACAAAATCTCATGTCCTTTGCATTATTGTAGAATGACAGATGCTATGTGGCATTCACAGTGTTACAATCCCTGCAGGATAGGAATACAAAACAAGTAGTTAATTGGTAAAGAAAGGCAAAGTGAAAACGTTAGTGACCCGCCACACTGAAAGAAAATGCTGTATAGAATTTGGGAGAAACACTGTTTTGGTGGAACGCTTATTTCTTCAGTTACTTTGTCCTGAAGAAAAGCACTTTATTCCAATCCTTTTATTTTATGTGATACAGATAACCTACTTTGCGTTAAAGCGGCCAATTAGTGCTTACTTTACACAAAGGTGCTAATTATTGCTTACTTTAATGTTAACCCAACGATATTTATAATTATATATTCGGTTGAACATTAGATAATCTACATGACTTATTGGTTTTAATTGCATAGCGCATTTTTAATTAGAACATTTTATGATTATCTTTAATTTTTATTAAAATATTAGAAATATTTTTATATATATTTTTTAAATAGATGGAATACTATATAATTGAATTTACTAGAAGACTACGACAAATAACCCGGATCAACATTTTTCAGTCGGAATTTTTTGTAATTGTAAGAAAAATAAAAATATTTCTTTGTGTTACTGAAAAAAATAAAATATTTTCGATCTAAGTTATTGATCCCGATTCAAAAGTAACTTCCGTGTAAATAAAGAAATTATTATGGTCCTTCTAGTACATTCAAATTCTAAGGTACTCCATCAATTTTTCTAGAAGTTATTTTAAGAAAATATTAAAATATTAAAAATATAAAATAGCTTTTCGGGAAATAAATCAATTTACTAGAAGGACTATGATAATTTCTTTATCTACCTAGAAGTGATTTTTGAACCGGGATCAATAACTCACATCCAAAATATTTTTATTTATTTCCAGTAACACACAAAGAAATACTTAAAATTTTTTTACAGCAGCAAAAAATTCTGACTAAAAGTGATTCAGATTATTTGACGCAGTCTTTCTTGTAAATTCAATCCATAGTATTCCCTCTATTTTCAAAGAAATATAAAAATATTTATATTATTTCAATAAAAAAAATAAAAACATTATAACATCTTCTATTTAATTAAAATAAAAAAATGATCAAAAATCATAAATTTCAGTATTTGGCTCCCGTATGAGGTCAAATCAAAATAATTAATTGTTGTTCGGCTCCCGCATGATGTCAAATAAAAAAAAAATCATATTATAATAGAACCATTATGTTTCTCAGTGGTCCATTTTCTTTCAAAACCGCTAAAATTCTTGGCGGTCCTGAAAGAAATTGGACAGCTGAGAATCTCCAAATAGTATAAATAACATGGTTTATTGTTTATTGTTTATTAATTTAACATACTTTTAACATATGTCTCCGGCTTTACTTGAATAATTTCAGAAACCATGATCAAAATGTTAAAATAATCAAGGTCAAATAATTCATCCTCGTTTATTTTTTATAAAATAAATTTGTTGGTAACCTCGTAGGTAATCAAAATGAAAGGAAGCTCAGGGTAAATATAACATCATTTAAACGAAGATGACAAAATTTTCAACTTTTTTTCCAATAAAGTTATAACATGTGAGCAACAAATGGCTATGTCATTAATTCACGAGGATTCAAATATCTCCATTTTTTGTTCTTTCATTGTGCTTCTATTTTTCATAAAAATTAATAATTCAAAATTTTAAACTTAAGAAATCAAAATAAAACCGTTGGATATGATCTGCATCATTTTATCTGTGCACGTGCAAAAAAAATGACATATCAAATTTGTTTTGGTTGTCATCAAGAGCTTGTAAAAATGTACTAAAGTGGATAATTTATAGATGTTGATTTTTCAACTTATTGATTCACATAAAAACAAAATCGAAATATAATGATTTTTTATGAGCACATAGATAAAATAACATGAATCACATCTACCAATTTTATTTTGACATTTGTGTCTTAAATTTTTTTGTTTTTAACATTTTAAAATGGAGGTATGATGCAGACACAAAAAATAATGGCATTTGAACCCTCCTCTTAATTCATTATACTACAACTTACTTCGTACAAAATTTACAAAAATTAAAAAGTTCAAAGTTAAATATTGCACTTATGATAAATTATTAAGATACTAGCTCAAATGACTTATTATTTGTTTGAAGAAGTCAAATGGCATATTATTAGTGTGGCTTTCTAAAAGATTTTGAATTTTAGCCCCAACAAACAGTCTTCTGAACTGTCTCCAATCAGTAATTTTAGAATCCAGCTTCCAAAGATGTGTTAGTATTTTAACTAGTAAGGAAATAGACAATAAGAAAATTGCAAAAGAATAAGAAAATTTACAAAAGAATAGGAAAATTTTAATTCTGCTTCCGAAAATTTTATCCACAATATGAAAAATTATTCACAAATCCAAACACAATAACATAACATTACTTTCCAAAAATCTCAAATCAAAATCAAACCAGTGACATTGCTAGAATTTTTTTTTTTTAGTAATTTTGATGCACGGTTGTTCGATAAATGACAACTTTATATTATTTGTACGTACATCTTAAACGAAATATGTTAAAACCGAGTGTATGAAAGATCTGGATGACAAAATTTTAATTAATTAACTAATTTTATTTTATTTTTAGAAGATATAACATTAGCACCGCCCATAGAAAATGAAAAATCTACCAATTGTTTCTCAAATTTAAAACTGCAGCAAAGCTTTCTATAGTCTATATATACCCACTCATACTGCTGCTCTATCAACCATTCCTAAGCAAAAAAGATAAATTCATTTTCAACCCACCCCCCCGCAAAAAGAAAAAAACAAAAACAAAAACAAAAAGACACTTCCCAAAATCAGAAATACATGGCAGCAGCTGTGACCTCAGTGCTGGTAAAGCTTGCTGATTTCTTGCAAGAGAAAGTTCAGGAAGTGCAGGAAGTGCGTGGGCAGATCGAACAGGTGCAGAAGGAGCTTCGCTTGATCCAAGCGCTGCTCAAAGATGTTGATTCCAAGTGTAACAGAAATAATGTGGTAACAGAGTGGCTGAACCAGGTTGGTGAAATTGCCAACAGAATAGCTACTGTAATTGATACCTTCCGGGTTAAGATTGGCGAAAACCGTGCAGAAAGTTCCAACTGGGTCGTCAGAAAATTTAATACGGCTGTCAAAAGAAACTATAAAACGTACAAGCTCGGCCTGCATGACGAGCTCGAAGATATCATAGAGCAACTCGATCGGCTTTACCGGCGCCGAACCGACTTGAGAATTGAGGATCTTGGTGCTCTTGATGATGTTGATGATCCAGAACCTTCTGATGATGTTGATGATCCAGAAGTTGTTGGCCTTGAGGATGACCAGGGAAAGATTATCGAGCAGCTGCTTGATAGCAGTATTTCAAGGCGCACGGTGCTCTCGATTGTGGGTACTGGCGGCCTCGGGAAGACCACCTTGGCCCAAAAAGTATACAAAAGGTGCATGTCCTTTCTTTTAGAAGTTTTTTTTTATATATATAAAGCGGCTAAATTTTTGTGGAACAATTAATTTATTAATTCCAAACCAACTAGTTGTGAAGAACTCAACTGTCCAAATTTAGATTGTTATCCTTTCTCAAGAAGTGATGATATTCAATTCTTCGATCTAATCAGGCAAGGAAAAGAAAGATATTGTTATGAATTATTAGTAATCAATCACTTTGCATGTAATTCTTACCTAGAGCAAACCTGCACGTTTTGGTTAATTAATAGAATTTACAAGATGGTAATAATGACTCCAAATGTTGTTAGCTTCATGCATGGTAAATTAGGCACAAAGACGTGGTTCAAACTTTAAAGAGTCTTCTCTTAACAATATATTTGTTACAAAATGTGGTCCGGGAATAGATTTCCAATAAAATTCTGTCGTTCTGTTCCTTATTTTTCCTTGATGTAACACATTTTTTTTTGGTAAAAACAGTGATAAATTGGAGGGACAATTCGATTGTCGCGCATGGCAGTCAATTTCTCAAACATACAATTTAAATGGTCTCTTGAGAGAAATTCTTTACTCAGTTAAACCTCACATGAAAGAAAAAAATCCACCCATAACAGATAGGGATTTACCGGTGAAGCTAAAGAGCTCCTTGAGAGGCAAGAGGTACTTAATTATTTTAGATGATGTGTGGGACATTAATCTTTGGGGGCAGTTGAAAATGGCATTACCTGATGTGTGCAATGCGAGCCGCGTGATCATTACCACCAGATCGCTTGATGTTGCCCATGCAGCAGATTGCAACACAAAACCATACAAGCTCCGTTACCTAAGTGACGCTGAGGGTGTAACTCTCCTCTTCAGAAACGCTTTTCAACAACATGTTCAACCTGAGAGTTACCCTCATCTCTTGGATGTCGCCAAAAGATTAACCAAAAAATGTGGCGGGCTACCTTTGGCATTGGTTGTTCTAGGTGGTATCCTCACAAGGAGGGACTGCAACTACACTGCTTGGAACATGTTGGATGAAACCATAGATTGGCACGACGAAGATGGGAAACAGTGCTCGCAGGTCCTTGCCAGGAGTTATGAAGAGTTGCCCGACCATCTCAAACCATGTTTTCTTTATTTTGCTGCATTTCCTGAAGATCATCAGATTTCGGGAGAGCACGTTACAAGAATGTGGATGGCCGAAGGATTCATACCGAAAGATGGCGCTGGAACAATAGAGAACAGAGCTGAAAAATGCCTTGAAGAGCTAGTGCAAAGGTACATCTCTTCTTAGTTTTTTTTTTAAGGTACTTATCCCGTATAAAAGAAGTCCTGTTGTGTTTTTGGCCCAGCCCAGTATCATTACATTCACACCAGATTTAATGACTCTTCCAAAATTCCTCTCTAACCACTCCCCCTAATTTAATCAATGCCCGCTAGAGACATGATCATCTCCTTTTTTACCTCCTTATCTCCCCCATGCATTCTCCCCAGGTTATAAAATAAATAAAAAAAGCAATTTCCAATGACAATACCAAATAAATTTTATTTTACATAAGAATATTTGCACGAAAGTTAGTATCTTTCAATGCATAAAAGTCAAGCATTGTACCTCATATGCATAGAAATAATTTGTTAAAAATTCTCTCAGCACCAAATATAACATATCGTTATGAGTGAAGGAGTCTGAAAGAGAAGTCATATTCAAGTAATTATACATATATATATATATATATATATATATATATATATATATATATATATATATATATATATATATATTTTAGCAGCGAAAAACAGCGATTTACGTATATCATCATTAATTGTTGAAGAAATGGTGGAAATTAACTCAATTACAAACTTTTAGGCTACAAATTATTTGTTACAAAAAAGATTTTTTTTTTTAGGGTTCACTACAAAACGATTTAAAAATAGATATCTTGTTGTTTGTCAATGTTTCACAGTAACTAGATATTAACATTGCATTATTTCCATGAACATTGTTATAAGTTTGATATCGACATATATATATATATATATATGTGTGTGTGTGTGTGTATATATATATATATATATATATATAGATATATGGAGCACATGTAAGGTGTATCTTAGAGTCAAGGACATGGGTGGCACTTAAGCTTCCCTTTGTCTAAATCAATATATTATTTTTCACTAAGATTTTTTTTTTGAAAAATTACAATAATATATTCATATAGAGTTTAATTAATTGTAACGAGGTAGAGATCTGCATACATACTAACCTAAATTAATTGGCTTACAAAATTAATAACTAAATAAATAAGGACGACACCTACATGTGCAACTAACAACATGAAGAAAAAGTGAGGTGAATGATATGAGGTAAGTTACTATTATTTTCATCATCTTTTAATTTGAAGAGTAAAAAAATAAAGTTAAAAAATTACAGTGAGTTCAAAGAAAGCCCTTACTCATCTATTAAATTTTCAATAATAAAAAAACTATTAACGATATTACTCTCTCTTGTCTTCCTCATGCATCCTCTGCCCTTCATCCAAACATGACATAATAGTAGATCTAGAAATTCATGAGTGACAAAAAAAGTTGAAAGAGTGAAGCACTAAGATAGTCCGAAATTTATTTATTTAAAAAAATAAAAACAAGTGCGTAAATACAAGCTAATTAGCTTTGATGATATGTCTACAGATTTTTATTTTCAAAATGTCAATATACATAAATAATACTTCTAGCCGGATTTCGAACTTGTAACTTCCCATACATCATTGTTTTTTGCTAATAGATTGTAAGCTAGTTTTCACATACTACAACAAGTTAGTTTTAGTTAATTTACTGAAAATCACATGTTGTTTTAACAACAATATATTTATAATTTTGGTCAACGCTAAGGTAAGGGAAAATTTTGATTTTCACCGTACTGCGCTTTGCTTCAAAAAAGAAGCTAATAAAGCAAAATATGGAGCTTTTGTCAAATTTGCTCAATATCGCTTAAAATGTTTTAAAACTTAAATTGGTAACGAGACGCCTAATATCACAAACTGTGAGTAATGAGTTGTGAATTACACTAGAAGTCATATTTTTGTAGATATTCTTCTGAATCAGAAATCATAGAAGTATGGAAATAAAACATAATGGGAAAACCATACCATAAAAAGCATAAGTTATTACTCCTAGAAATTTTATTTTAACAATAGAATCTCAAACAGAGTTTTTAATGGACACTTTATTACTATTCTAATAATTAACTGACAACTTAAAATTAAAAAAATCATTTAAATTAAGCATATAGTAGTAACGTTATTCTCAATGTTCATATTAAGGTCTTCATTTTCATTCACTGCTTCATTGACTTGACTGGCTATAAATTCCATCTTCAAAGCAAAATGTTAATTTTCCCCAAAAAAAATTATCTAAACAATTAGATAGCAGAGAAAATTTCAGTTCAAAATTGAGTTATCTACTAATTTCTAACAACATAAAGTATTGTAGAAAAATAATAACTTAATTTAATACAGTTAATATAATTTTAAAAATGACGATTAAAATATTTTATTTGTAACTAAGGCTAATATTGTAGTTTCTTATTATAACAAATTATGCTTTTGCCAATGTAATTCTCTATCCTCAGAAACATAGTAAAAAAACTTGTTTTTGCTTTGATTGGATCAGATTGTCAAACATTTAAATTCCATTATACTTACCTACAAAACTTCATTAAAAACAAAACTTCCGTACACAATTAAATCGAGAGAAATTTTTAAGCTAACAGAAACTGTTTTAAGGTTTGAATAATAAAACTGATTAAAATTTTTAAATTTATCTTTATTGAGTTCGAACTTGAAAACTTATAAGCAAAGAGAGAAAATAACACGAAGTTTAAGCAATTTTCTGTGTTGAGCCGTAAAGGCCAACCAGGGTTTTTTACCTTTTACTTCAAGATTAAGTTTGCTGCAATGAAACTAACAGTTATTGATGTATCAATTAAAGAAGGTCAAAACAGTTATTTTTAAATATTTCTCTCACCTCAACGTTGCTTGACTCAAAATATTGCTGTAGATATATTTCCTGCTAGATATTCCAACAAAATTTAATTTAGCAGTTAAGAGAGCATTACTATGAGGTGTCACCTCAGGTAAATACATTAATTATTACCATTAGTCTTTAGATCTAAATGAAAGAGGACAGCCATATTCTTAAAAATACCAACATTCTTAATTTTTCCATATAGAAAAAATTGTAATTCAACTAATTAATAGACCAACTGAAAACAAATTTATATGCAACTTAATATTTTAGCTGAGTAAGAATTTTTAAAAATACTAATTTCAGTATTTCGAGGTGCCTAAATATGTTGTACCAACCTTTCACTGCACCATCGGCTATATAAGCGGGACATCCTTAAGGAATACCTACCTTCATCATTTATATAAACTTTCTTCGGATGAAAGATATATTTGAGCGTTCATTATTTTTCATATTAATTTGACTTAAGAAATACCTACTTATTCATAAACAAATATTTCCATTCTTCTTTGATGTCAATTTGTACGAAAAATACTGTTGTAGGTGCTTGATTCAAGTTACTAAAAAATCTTGGAACGGCTACTGCAAATACTGTAGTATGCACGATCTTCTACGGGACCTAGCTATCCGTAAAGCTAAGGATGAGAACTTCTTCACTATATTCTCAAAAGAAGAAGATGTTAACAACCTAGCTACTAGCAAGCCAAGCCGTGCGGCACTGCAATTTTGCACTCCCACGGAGGATGGCATTTATTCAGAAAACACTCGTTCTTTACTCTGTTTTGGTTTTGGGCGAAGATCATCTAATAATAGTGGCTTTGGATTACTAAATTATAGTGGCTTTAGATTACTTAGAGTGTTAACCTTTGAGAGTGTTGATCTGGCCACATTTATTCAGACACAGTGGACGAAGAGCTTGATACACTTGAGGTACTTGGGGTTAAGAGGCTGCTCTATTCCACAAGATATATTTAAAAATTTTACCTTCCATAATCTAGAAACCATTGATATAAGTGGATCACACGTATATAGTACTGACGGAAACACACTAGATTTGTGTGAAGTCGTAATCCCAACTCTAAGACATGTATATGGTAACTTCAATTTCCATTTACCATTAAAATGGGATGAGCATACAAATCTACAAACAATTAAGAATGCGCCGATACAGATAGAATTAGTTGTTGAATTAGGATTTTGTATCAACTTGCGTACGTTACAGATTGCCATTAATGATGATCTAGATAATGAAGGGGCTATAAAAGAGTGGAATAACCTCAAGAGTGCGCTGAGAAGGATAGAACATTTGGTCTACCTCTGTATTGAAACAATAGGGTTGCTACCATTTGGTGGCACAAAAGACTTGCCTTGTCATGGAAAGATACAAAAACTAGTTCTCAATGGAGAATGGGAAAGAAATATATGTGTTGCAAGTGTTGAGATGTTCCCAACAAACCTCACCAAATTGGAGCTCACATACTCTAGACTCCAGGAAGATCCAATGCCCATATTGGAGAGGCTGCAGAGCCTCAGGATTCTTTATTTATATTATAACTCATATGTGGGAACAGAGTTTATTTGTTCAACCGGAGGGTTTCCTAACCTCGAAAGACTGAAGCTTAGACTGCTGCCCAACCTACAACATTGGGACATAAAAGAGGGAGCTATGCCCATCCTTTGTCACCTCCTCATTGGTTATTGTAAAAAGCTGCACGTACTTCCCGAGCTACAAAAGGTGCATACTCTTCAAGAACTAACAGTTCGGCGGCCCTCACGTGAGCTGTGGGAAGGTATGCAAATGCAAGGAAAAGATGTACACAAAATTAAGCATATCCCATCTGTGCGTATAAGGTAAAATCTCATTGCATGCATCTTTAATTTCTTGTAAGATTTTTTTACAGCTTTCGATATCATCATAACCCATCTAGATTTGTTCATATTACTTTGCATGGCTGCAAGACTTTATTTTCAATTGTCATCACGTTTTTATTATTTTTGTTGTTATTTATTTAATCACTCTTAATTATTGTATATATGGATTATGTTGAGCAGGGACTACCAACAATAAAAAGAGACTACACGAAAAGATGCAAGAAGAAGACGAACGGTCAGATTTGAGTCTCATAATAATTTTATAAGTTTCCTTTTTTCAGTTTGTTGTTTCCGGGTTCAACTTTTCATACTTGTCCGTTGTAATGGTTGCTGGGTTTAATTTTCTATTGTTATGTACTTTCAGTTTTTATAATTGTAATTGTACTCATTGCAAAGGAGTTAATTTTTTTATGATTATTTATGTGATTATTACAATTAAAATAAGATATATGTTAAATAATTTGTATATTTTGTTTAGCGTCTTTATAATTCGTTAAGAAATTTCGGTGAAAATTTTATCCTTACCTTTACCGAAGCAAAGAAATAAATATATATGTTACAGATTTGTTAAGAAATTTCGACGATTCAATCCGAATTCCCACAATTAAATTGAGAGCATTCAACAATTAATTCAGTCGGAATTTCTCCCTCATCCGAGCTGAGATATAGATTCAAGCATTCAAATGGATTTGCTAGCATTAAATGTTTTGTTTGGTAGTGATCTATGCATGCTATGAATTTGAAGCATCTCCTCGGATACCGAACTCGGTAAAATGAGATGCCGACCCATATTTAATATACGACGACGACGGTGCCTATTTAAATTTGAATATAGAGATCTGTTTTGAGATTCCTACTAAATTATAACTAACAACTCATATCCCATTCGTATGAATATTAATGGGCCCTGTATTTCACTTCAGATCGAATTGAATTCGTATCCTCTGCATTAACGGAACATGCGTTAATAGATCTAAACCGTCCGGTTAAGATCCGCACTAATATTAATGGATCCCGTGAATTATAAGCGTTGACTGGATTGACTCCGATCCTGATCAAACGGCCCCGATACAATAAACTCAAATGATTCTTTTTTGAGTTAATGCAAAAGATATTGCGGACTCGGTCATGATTCTGATCTTAACTCAAGTATCCTGACCCCTTTGCCACAATGTTTGCCCACGTGGTCATGATTCTGATCTTAACTCAAGTATCCTGACCCATTTGCCACAATGTTTGCCCACGTTGTTTCAGACGGTCTTATAAAATAGGAATAATATAAGATAATTACTAATGGATAAATATGGAGTACGGTACTATGCATAGCGCACTTCAGTCCGTACTATAGATTCATATTTTTATTTTCAAAGTCTAAATAGTCAATCTGAACTGTTAACCATGATTTCCATATGAAAATGAACTTGGAGTCCAAATTTTACATTTTTTCAAATTTTTTTTTACTATTGTTTTAGATAGGGAGAAAATCACTACTTTCGGATAGTGCATGATCTTTAGATCAAGTGATTTTGTACATATTTAAAAAACAGTAGTAAAAAAAAGTAAAATTTGATATCCAAGCACATTTTCATTTAGAGATCATGTTGAGTGATACAGATAAAATGTTTGAACTTCGCAAATAAAGATGTATCCATAATACGGACCAAAGTGCACTATACATAATACCGTAGCCTCACTCTATAAATAATATCGTCAACTTAGTTGAACTTCTAAATGTACCTGAAAGTAATGTCGGAAATCAAATTTAAAAGAAATCTAATGGGTTGAGCCCACAAACCAAACAAGGCACAAAATAATAAGGGCCTGCGTGTTGTATAAAATGTTGTGCAACTGATACTCATGCTAATGCTTAATTGCATTATCAACTTTATAATTATAAAGACTGATTGATTCAAAATTTCAATTATGATAATTCTGAGTAACACCAAGCAATCACTCAATTGTCAATTCAGAAAGTTTTATTAACTAACATGTTCCTAACTCGTTGATAGAATGAGCTATTAAAAAATAAGAAAATAAAATTTCCTGCTAAAGAAAAGTTATTCCTTTTTTCTGGGCCTGCGTGTAATTTAAACAATCAATTGATAATTAAAAACAATCAATTGATAATTAAAAACCGGAGCTAATACAAGCACAAATCCTTGATCTATCGTCTCGCCCCAATCAAATTCAACTTTTTTTTGTGTCAGATATTTTGTTTCGATACTTAACGATGTATTGCTGTGGATCCCACCTGTTCTGCGGTCCCTTCTTTTCTTTGTTCGGATTTCAGAAGAATAAATAAAATAGTTACAATATTCATTCTTCCCTTTTGCTATCATCAGCAGAAGCATCGTCTTCTTGTGCGATGTTACCAGAATCGGGTTTGGGTTCCCCACTGGAAGCAACGGGCATCTCTACATCTTGAACCCCGTTTTCTGTGGGACCCAATTCGTCAGTACCATTTTGGTTGTCAGGTAACTCCTCAACTGGTCTGTATTAGTTCATCATTTGCATCTGAAAGAAAAAGAAAATGAAGAAAACTATTAGGGTCATATGGTACACAAGGCTTTGAGTGAGGCTATGGTTCAGATTAACTGTTTAACTGTTTGGACTTTAGGCATGCTGTCATTTTTGCATGCCTAAAGCATCAGAAAGTACCTGATAGAGCTCATGCATTCTAAAACTGACGAGCTGTTCCAAATCCTCAACCCCCTCCACAAACCACACCATGCCGGTTACTCCAGCCGGTCCATCTGTGAAAGGTGTCGTCTCTTGCAAGTTCAAACTGAGCTTGTCTGGCCTCTGTAATAGGAGTCTGAAGGTGGGTTGCAACTCAAAGCATTGCTCAAAAAGGGCCCTCCGGCAAAAGACATACAGCCCCAAGCATGCACGTGACATGGCCACAATTAATCAATCGACGGACGTCACTCAGGTGTCCCACGAATCGGGTCTGCATTAAGGAAAGCAGGATGAAGTCATTCTGCTGCCCCTGGAACTTCTCTACAGTGGCCACCTGGCATGAAATTATTCAAGCAAGCATTACAATGTTGGCATATATATAAAAATATAAATTGAGATATGAGCAAATAATAAGCTTTGATTTACCCTCACTAATGTTGAAACACAAACTGTTGAAGGTCAAAATTAGATTAGATGTACTTTAGACGTGTTTCAGCTATATTTAGAATGAGGAGGGTTCCAATGCCTCCATTTTTCATGCCTCCACCATGCCTCCATTTTTAAAACTTTAATAACTCAAAATTTAAAATTTAAAAGTCAAAATAAAACTGTAGGATATGATCTACATCATTTTATCTATGTGCTCATAAAAAATTATGATATTTCAATTTTGTTTTTATGTGAATCAATAAGTTCAAAAATCAACGTCTAGAAATTATCCCCATTAGTACATTTTTTACAAGCTCTTGATGACAATCAAAAACAAAATTGAAATGTCATAATTTTTTATACGTGTATAGATATAATGATGTAGATCATATCCAACGGTTTTATTTTGACTTTTAAGTTTTAAATTTTGAGTTATTAAAGTTTTAAAAATGGAGGCATGGTGGAGGCATGAAAAAATGGAGGCATTGGAACCCTCCTCATTTAGAATTGTTGCAGCAGAAATATAAGTGGGTAGTTATTTAATGTTAGTGGGGCTATAGTTAGCATTATTTATTTGTAGCAGTAGCTAAAATAGAAGAGCTATTAGTTAATTTAGGAAGTCAAAAGTTCCAAATTTAGGTAGTCAGTTTTGTGTATGTGAGGCTATATAATCAGCTTTTGTATGTGTGTTTATTGTGTACGAGAATAACAAGTTAATTAAAGATTTTGCTGCAGAAACTCTCTCTGTCTTCTCTTCTTCTTCTTTACAATCTGTCTTCTCTGTTAGGTTAGCCATTTTCTTTTAATTGTTTACAACAACTAATGCAGCTAAGCCCCTTGCTAAACTAAAAATCACTTTGCCCTATTTATCAGAGTTTACATTCACATGTGAGTGCATCAAAAGCTGTAATGTATGGGCTCCAAATTAATAAATGATACAGGTTTCTAGAAACGCCACAACTAGAGGCCATGTATCTTAATTGTTCTACTACAATTAGCATAGTTTAATCTCTCCAATTTAGTCTAATTGTTCAAAATTACTTCCTTTTTCTATTTGTTTTTCCTGAGATTTATTCAGGTCCATTAACTGTGATTGTGTGTTAATAACTGTGCTTCAATGTTGAGATGAATATAATCTAAAGCAAGAAAGTTTTTATTAATTTTCTGTTTTATTTAGGCCCGTTAGCTGCTGTAAATGGCAAGTTTGCAGCCATTTGCACAAGACATGACTACAAGATTATGTAAATTTACTCTCTTTAGTTTCATAGATTATGAGAACATTTACTGTAAAATGTGAATTTGACTGGTACTTTTTGTACAATTTATTCATATGAATAGTAATTTCTATAAAAAAAAAATTCAAGAACTGACACTTACTAGGCCCTCACGTGCGCTCTGGCAAGATATGCAAGAAAAATATGTACACAAAATTAAGGTAAAATCTCATGCATCCTTAATTTGTTGTAAGATTCTTTTACAATTTTAATTCGATTGTCATCTAACCCATCTGATCATATTACTTTGCATGGCTGCAAGACTTTACTTTTTATTGTCATAACTTTTTTATTATTTTTGTTGTAATTTATTTAAGTACTCTTAATTATTGTATATATGAATTATGTTGAGCAGGGACTAACAACAATAAAAAGAGACTACATGAAAAAAATGCAAGAAGAAGACATATTCTCTCTCTCCTTAGAGACGAACGGTCAGATTTGAGTCTCATTATAATTTTATAAGTTTCCTTTTTTTTCAGTTTGTTGTTCCCAAGCAGTTCAACTTTTCATACTTGCCAGTTGCCATGGTTGCTAGGTTTAATTTTCTATTGTTATGTACTTTCAATTTTCATAATTGTAATTGTACTCATTGCAAATGAGTTAATTGTTTTATGACTATTTATCGGATTATTACAAATAAAATAAGATAAATGTTGAAGAATTAATTTCTATATTTTGTTATAACAACAAGAATAAGTGACTCTTTGTGAGGGTAAAAAGTGACTTTTCGCGACGGAGTACCGTCATAACTGTGCTTTTTCTATTCGCGACGGTACTTTTCGGACGGAGAACCGTCATAAATGCGTTTTTTCCCTCGCGATAAGTGCCTACTTTGTTGTTTTGTTAGCTTCTTTATAATTTCCTCCATAATTTTCTTAATTTCAATCTCTATAAATCTAGTATATTTTTTATAAATCATCTAAAGATATATGTATATCATTTTGAATTCGAGTAATATTTGTTGATAGGATTTTTAAAATATTTGCATACTATTTTTTCAATATATTTCCAATAATGAAGTTATCAGAAATTAATGCATGCCTCTTGGGAAATAATTGTATTTCTTATTTTTTATAAATATTACAATAATATTTTTTTTATTTTTAAACTATATACATAGCTTTAGTTGTTTGTTCAGTTACTTCCTACATAATCGAAACTTAATTACAAAAATATACTAAATTTGTTGTGTATATTATATTGCTAAATCATTGTTTTAATTTTTATGCTGAACTGAACTATCAAGAATTATAAGAAAATATTCTCAATTTCTATTGCTTTACAAGAATAATTTGAAATTACCTAAATTAATTTTTAATTAGTTACAATTGTTACACATATCATTAAATATTGTTTCTTTAATATGTAACTTTTTATGGATTATTTTTTTTATGAAATGTTTTTCTTTGTTTATGTTTCACCGAGGTTATATAAAAACGTTTATACCATGGTTTACATCATCAAAAATAATTAAAAAATATTGTCTTAATTTTGTTCACTGAGGCATTTTGTCATACAGTTTATGGCTATCCACCCGTTCAAAGAATGTAGCCATATAGAGCCAAAAGGTTAGTTGTTTTCAGGCTTAGTTTCAAAACTGATTAACCGTGTTGGTATAAGTATAACGTTATTCTACAATAACATTATGAATCATAGGAAAACTAAGCCTTTTAAATTAATTAATTATATATGTCGGTATTCTTGCAAATATTCTCGTCGATAATAGTCATTTTTATCCTTGTGAATAAAATATATTCATGTAGCTAAAATATATTCTCGTCGATAATAGTCATTTTTAACTTAGTAAATGAAAGCGAGCAAAAAAAAAAATAACAGGAATATGGACTAGGCCAGAGAATAATTCCAAAAGAAATAGCACGAATACAATATGGGCCTTTAGACAACCCAATTGAAAAGCGTAACAAGTAAGAACTATACACTAAAGACTGGGTCCCCAAACTAGCGATTCAAATGCGTACTGTCCATTGGAGCTACTGGAGAGGCAAACTCAACTACCAAAGCCCAGTTCGAAACTTAGGCTGATCCAAGTGTTGAATGCTCGTTCTTTAATTAAATTAAGCTAGCTTGATTTGAACAAATTAGCTTGAGTCCTTAAAAAATCAAACTCAAACTAGCTTATAAATTTGAAAATTCAATTTGATTTGAACTTCATAAAATTACGAATCGAACTCAATTTGAGGGCAATTGGGGTTTGATTTGTTGACATCCGTTATTGGTCAGGAGTATCCATCTTGTAATTAAAGATTTTATTGTATGAAACTGATCAGAGTCAAAATAACGATGATTTACGTAGGGTTTTGGTTTAGGTTTTACATATTTTCTCACACTTATGTTTAATTAATTAGAGAAAAAGGCTACTGTCACCCTTCTTTATGTTTTATTGCAGAAAACAGGTTTTGGGACTATTTTACATCAAATGGAGCTAGAATCAGGTCAATTGGATCAGCGACGCTTATCGACCAAGTCTTGGTTACGGCCCGTATTGGCTAATACGGACCAGGCATAGCACAGACCAGAAGATAGCGCTGGAAGCACTAAGCCCTAACCATCAAGGTCTCAATACGGACCGTATTACCTTGATACGGTCCGTATTAGAAGGCGCCTCTTGGGGAATAACTGCCGACAGTTGTTTCCAGATCGGTTTCTTGGCCTCCAATTAACCTCCAGACGTCCCTCCACTCCTATATAAGGCCCCTGGGCAGAAGAATAACTTATCTTTGTAATTAGGGTTAGATTTGATTAAAGAGAGAAGAGATGAGTGCTTGTAACTATGCCGTTCCGCGGCTAAGTTCTTTTTCTTAGGGCTAGGCAGTAAACCTTGTTACTTTTGATGTTTTGATTAATATATTTCTGTTGATTATGGTTTATTGTTGTTGTATCAAAATGCTTTTGTGATTTATTATCTCTTCATCTAATTTCAATGATCTAGTTTGAGTTCATTAGGGTAGTGACAGTACTTTAATGGCAAGATAAACTATTTGTATGAATTAGCCTCGTTGAGATTTATTAGGTTTATGTGAAGAAAACCATAGCGGGGAAACCATAAACCAGACCAACAACACGCGTACCAAATTCTATCACTTGCGTAAGGAAACTCGCAGTGATCTGTGTAGTAATTTGGGGTGTTTAGAGACCAGTCATATGCGTAAGGAAAATCACAGTGTCCTCTGTAGAGTCTCGATGAAAGATATGTCATTCTTGCGTAACATAAATCGCAGTGACCTTTGTGGTTATCTTTCATAAAACAACAACAGGAAATCAGACGCAACAGGAATATATTGTCAAGGCGGATTGAGTGACAATGGTGTGCCGAAATCCTAGGAATTCTCATCTCTATCTTTATTTTAATTACTTTTAATTGTTTCCTAATTTACATTGATCAACAAACATCTCTAAAATTTCAGATTTCGTCTAGCCTTTCGAAAGGTTGTGATTCGATCGCTCGAAGCACTGAACCAATATTCCCTATGGATCGACCTCGTATATACTACTCGATAAGGATTGTGCGCTTGTAGTCCGAACCGATAACATTTCCGAGTTTATAAATATTAAAAGAAACATTGCTCTCTTTTGAGTGATCAGAAACAGGCAGGCATTTGAGAAAATTAAGACTGGAGAGCTTTGTGCGTAGAGAGATGCTCTGTGCATAGACCCATATCCATACACTGGAAATTAAGATATGAGCGGTCAACTAACAATAATTTTATTTTAATAATCAATAACGAGATTAAAAGGAATCTAATACATAACATCATATATATGATATCAAGTTAAGAATACATGTAATAATATTTATTAAATATACAATAGATGTACATAATAACTATAACTGTCCTTTAAATTTCCCAAAAAAATAATACCTATTTCATAATAAATTAAATTTCCGATAAAATTAATTTCAGATAAATCTAAATATACTTTAATTCTAAAAAAATATAATTAATAAAAAAACACTATTAACTGCATAAAAATCATTCAGAGAAATATAAATATATGTTTACCGTATAAATGAGCAGAGGCAAGAAAAGATTTGAATCCTTTGATCATAATAAATAACATGAGAATAAAATTCTTAAATCATAACTCTTTTGATGTACAAATTGGATGTACTTGTTAAAACTATCATAACAGTAAGTACCGTAGAATTTTAAAAAAAATTTAAATGGCATTACTATCGATAGTTTTTTTTAATTTGCACAAAGAACATAATTACATGATTTATTTTAAAAGAAACACAATGAAAAAAGAATCTACAGAATGACTGTCCAAGTCAGGACTATGTATTTGCTACATACCAATTACAGGTAGAAAAACCAGAAAGTATCCTAAACCAAGATAATCGATCAGATCCCTTAACATAATTAATTAATTAATGAATAAAACAACAGTAAATTTTTGAGAAAGTAACATGAGTCAAGCTCCTATTTTATTTAACCGCGATTAGTTTACAAAAGTTGAAGGGTTTTGAGAAGTAACCCTTCAATATATTTACATTAAGAAAAACTTTTGGTATATTGGTATTTACCAGTTTTGCTATCTGGTCTCGTCCAGAGGTGAGATGACTATGTTGATTTGCAGATAACATGCATTCCAAAGTGGAGCGCACGGTGATCCTATATTCTGGCGGCCTGATTCAAATTTGACGGTCCGGATCTAAATTCAAAAATTGAGTTACTTTAGGAGATCCGAACTCTCTCTGTAATCTGTATTGACCATTTGACCTCCTTAATTAGTTTTGTTTATATCTTGTGCTCTGCATGAATTAAAAACTCAGTCAAATTATTTCATTTGATTGGTCCCTAGACCCATCATTATCTCAACTCTTAGCCCACTTATTTATGGGCCCATATATATATATATACTTTGAAAAATATACACATCTCATTTCTCAACCCAGGCCCATTTTCATAGCATTACTTTGCTCTTTATTTTATGTATCTGCTTAGAGAGATCATCTAATATTTGAGTTTGCTGCTTTAAGGTTGTATTGAATCAATTGCAATGGGTTTTTTCGAAAAAGGGACATTTTGTTTTGGAACATAATAAACTGGCTTGGAGGTTAGAAGAACTAAATTTCAATTTGACTCTTCAATCTAAATAATTTATTAATTAAGAAGGCACCAACTTCTTGTTCAATCCAGAAGCGCAACTCTCTATGATTTTCTATTGCATCAAGATCCGTGCGGTGCAAAGAAAGGGACCCGCAATTGGTTGCTGCTTTTGTCCATACTCCATAATGAATAGAATATGTATGAACTCAAATCAAAATTGTCTTCTCACACCACCTCATGAACCGATTTGTTTTTTCTTTACCATCGTCGAACAATTAATAAATAAAGTTAACAGTTTTTATAAGAAAATTTGAAAGTTACCACGGGCGCTGATTTAATGGGCAGCGCATATGAAACTTTCCATTTTCTATTGGGGTGTCAAGTGTGGCAAGAGGATATCTCTAATTCATGGAAGTTTGATAACTAATAATTATTTTCGAGGGAAAATTATTGATGAGTGGCGTCCCGCTGAGGTGGAAAATTGGGATATGATCCTTGAAGCTCAAGAGTTTCTCTGCAGTAGTCAAGTCAAATTAAAATGGTTTGCGATGGATAACATTTTATTATTAGAAACATTTTGTGGTCTACCTCCTTGCTCCTTGCTTGTACATACATCCAATTGTTCACTTATCTTTTATCTGCTATATAATTTTCAGAAAGATTGTAGACCGTCCAAAAACAGTAATTTTGTAGCTATCTAAAAAAATAGTAAAAAAGTTTAAAAAATATTAATTTTGGTTTTCAACCACATTTTCATATGGAAATCAATTTGAGTAATTCAGGTCGACTGCTTGAACTTAAAAAAAAAAAAGATATAAAGATGTGGGACATGAATGGGGCACGAAAAATAATAGGGAATTTGAGCCCTACTCTATTAAAATTTAATTGAATTTTATAATATTTTTTTTTTATATGGTTCAGTCTTTCTTATAAAATATTAATTATATATATATCTTAGTAGTTAGAATTCTATTTTGTGGTTGTGGAAACTTTGATTCACATCCATGATGATAATTCCCCGTATAGTCCAAAATAATTGCATTTTTAGTACAACCAAATTTCTTTTCACAGTATTGACGGTAGGAATTGGCTTTTTGCAACAAGTCTGAAAAAAGTCATTTGCAAGCGCCAAACACAAATACTACCGTTGTAGTAAGCCCCAATACAAATACTCAGTTTTAGACTATTTGCAAGGGCTTACCCTTGCTAATACATTTCTCTAGACTATTCGCAAGGGTTGTGCTTATTTGGAGAAAATTAGGGTTTTGATATCAATTAAAGACACAACTTAGAGACGAACTTTAAGAAAGCACAAAGACGAAAGATGTTCAACACCGGATGAGGGTTATAAGTAGTTTAAAATGTGCTCATAATTGAGTTATTACTCAAAACTCTAAATAAACAATGTAACCCAATTAATAAATTAGAAATATGACTCATATTTTTCTAAAAAAATGTGCTCATAATGTTCTGAAAGGTGCCTAATATATTTATAATGTTTTGATCTGAATTATTGGATTGACTATTTGTACAATGTATCTCTTCCTCGAAGTAAAGGGTGAAGTTTATTTTTCTCAGATCTCGAATATTACATAATTAAGCATGCATGGACAGTTGGACAAGAAAGGTTAAATTAGTTAGTACAGGAAACATCGAAGTTAATTAAATGTCGTTACCGAGGGGGTAGATATCGGAAACATGTGGTCTCCTTATTATCTAGGATTCAATTCCATATAAATACACAAAGAAATTAAAAAAATAGAGTGACACTATTACAGAAAGATGACTATACACGGTTAAAAAAAAGGGAGAATTTCACATAGTTTCGTAACTGTGTCCGCACGCATTATGTATGAAAAGGTTGATACATTGGACACGGTTGCAAAACTGTGTCTATTAGAATTAACTTGCACAGTTCTTACATGAGAACTATGTCAGATCTCTAAAAAAGGATGTTGAACAAGTGATTTATACACAGTCGTACTAACCATGTATAATAACAAGGATTATATACACAGTTATTACAAGGGAACCCTTTATGATTTGTGAAAATCATATACGATTTAATGTGTTTGTTACCCTTCATACACTATTTGTTTTCAAAAATCTTTCTTATTAATTCTTCTCTCTTATGCCTCGCCAGTAAAGACACCCTTCAGATCTTTGACTTTGCTTTCTCCATTATTCTACTTTTTGAGTATTTAAGTTGCAACTTGTATTTATACATGGCACATTTCCTAAAAAATGTGCAACTTGTATTTATAAATTAGAAATCTGACTCATCTTTTCTCTAAAAAATGAAAGCTGCCTAATATATTTAAGATGTTCATCTGAATTATTGGATTGACTATTTGTGCAATTTGTCTCTTCCTCAAAGTAAGCATGCTTGGACTGTTGCACAAGAAAGGTTAAAATAATTAGCACAGAAAATAATTGAGAAATATGGTTACCAAGGGAGTAGATATTGGTTAAAAAATAGAGTGACATTACTATAGAAAAGACGACTATATATGGTTAAAAAATTAATTGACACCAATCTAGGCAGTAATTTGAACTTTAAAAGAATTTAAACTAAAATAAAGATAAAGTGCTGTAAACATTAGGAAATTAATATTGTTTTGTACCAGAAACTCTAGCCAAATATATATATGTATTTGAGGCTTGTCAAAAATCCGTCGAAGTTAAATCTTGCTTGTCCTCCTCAAGCAAAAATCTTAAGTTTGGGTCCATGACTAAACTAATCAAAATTCCAAGTATGATCCTAACTTGAAAAACTTGCATGATCTTGTCAAATCTTACAAACTCCCGTGATATTTTTGGAACATACTCTAGACATACTTCGATCAATCTTGATTCACCCCACAATTCAATTACTCCACCCTCATACTCTAAGATGCTTGAGTTTCTTAAAAACTAATAAATTGAGTTTACCAAGATTTCAATTCTCAACAATGGTATGCCCGATTCTTGTTAAGAAACCATGTTTCAATGTCGGTACTTTTTTTACACGGATTTTAACAAGAAACCACGTATAAATATCGATACCTTTTTTATACGGATTTTATTTAATAGACTATATGTGTATAGTTGTCCCCCTTTACACACTTTTTGTTTGGATTTTTCTTACATCTGTGTATGGTTAATGTTTTTATAGTAGTGTGTGTTTAAACAAGCATATATAGTGATAAGTGTTTGATGAAGGTTAACCTAACTTGTTTTTCCTGAATGAAAGAAAAGACTTAATTTTTCACGTATCCTTAAAACCTCCTCCAATTTCTTATATCGTCTAGTTTTTATTATAACCAAATTAATATGTTTCTCAAATTTTCTTTTTTTTTTTAACTTTTTTTATTTTCCCATGTAACTCTCTCCAGTATTAAGGCTGAAACATCGAAGTTTGTAATGCCCGTTTGATCTGCCGCCACCCACCCCCCCCCCCCCCCCCCCCCCCCCCCCCCACATCTGTGTCACTACAAGAATCTTTTTTGTTAATTCTTCTCTCTTATGCCTCGCCAGTAAATGTGCAACTTGTATTTAGATCTTTGAATTTGCTTTCTCCATTATTGTACTTTTTGAGTATTTAAGTTGCAACTTGTATTTATATATGGTACATTTTCTAAAAAATGTGCAACTTGTATTTATAAATTAGAAATCTGACTCATGTTTTTTCTAAAAAAATGTGCTCATAATTGTCTAAGATATATAGTGAAAGGTGTCTAATATATTTAAGATGTTCTGATCTGAATTATTGGATTGACTATTTGTGCAATTTATCTCTTCCTCAAAGTAACGGGTGAAGTTTATTTTTCTCAAATCTCGAATAACTACATATTATATAATTAAGCATGCTTGGACAGTTGGACAAGAAAGGTTAGATTAATAAGCACTGAAGTAGTAGATATCTGGAACATGTCGCCTCCTTATTATCTGGGATCGATTCAATTCCAAATAAATATACAGACATCTCACAAATTAAAAAATAGAGTGGCACTACGTACTACAAAAAAGATGATTATACAAAGTTAAAAAAGCTAATTTTACACAGTTTTGTAACCGTGTCCGCGTGCATCATGTATGAAAAGATTGATACATTGTACCAGGTTGTGGAACTGTGTCTATATAGAATTAACTTACACGGTTCTCTATATAGAATTAACTTACACGGTTCTTACAAGAGAACCATATCAAATCTCTAAAAAAAAAGCGCTGAAACAGGTGATTTATACACGGTTGTACTAATCGTGTATAATAACAAATATTATATACACAGTTACTTCAAGAAAAACCTTGTATGATTTGTAGAAACCATATACGGTTTCTATTTATCAACCGTGTTTTGTTACCCTTCATACACTATTTGTTTTCAAGAACTGTGGGTGATTTGTATGCATTTTTTTTATTTGATTTATATTATGCTAGAATTCATATTTGCAAGCCGTTAAACTTACAATATTACACATTCATAATTCAATAAAATTTAACATATACAACATATGTAAAACAATATTCAACATTCAACACACAGAAAACAATATTCAATATTTCAACATTCAATATATAAATATTAATTATATATAATTCAACAAATATTCAACATTTATACATATACATATACTGTCCCCAAATACATATTCAACAAATATTACAACACTTGGTAGTGTATTAAAATATAGATGTCTTCAACAAATATTTCCCAAACACATATTCTAAACATTAAAATATGTTTTAAAGTCAAGTTTTCAGCAGTGTATGAATAGTCACGTGGCAATGTAAAAATGGACATGTGATGTGTTCTGACCTATACATGTCTTCAAAACCTAAGAGCATGTTCAGTGTTCAAGAATTAGATGGGATTCTAATTTAAAAAAACCTCAGAACATGTTCAGTGTTCAAGAATTAGATGGGATTTAATTCCTCGAAGTAACGGGTGAAGTTCATTTTTCAATGATCTCGAATAACTACATATTATATAATTAAGCATGCTTGGACAGTTGGACAAGAAAGGTTAAATTAATTAGCACAGAAAATAATTGAGAAATTAAATGTGGTTACAGAGGGGGTAGATATCGGGAACATGTGGTCTCCTTATTATCTGGGATTCAATTCCAATTAAATATACAGACATCAGAAATTAAAAAATAGGGTGACACTACTGCATAATAGATGACTATACACGGTTAAAAAAAAACTAATTTCACATATTTTCGTGATTGTGTCCGCATGCATCATGTATGAAAAAGTTGATACATTGTACATGGTTGCGAAACACTATGTAGAATTAACTTAAACGGTTTTTACATGAGAACCGTGTCAAATCTCTAAAAAGAAGGTGTTGAAACAGGTGATTTATACACGGTCGTACTAACCATGTATAATAACATGGACTATATACACGGTTACTACAAGGGAACCCTGTATGATTTATGGAAACCATACACGGTTTCTGTTTATGAACCGTGTTTGTTACCCTTCATACACTGTTTGTTTTCAAGAACTGTGTATGATTTGTATGTATTTTTTATTTATTTATATTGGGCTAGAATCCATATTTGCTAGCCATTAAATAATAAATATTACACATCCATAATTCAATAAATATTGAACATGTACAACATACATAAAACAATATCCAACATTCAACACAGAGAAAATAGTATTCAATATTTCAACATTCAACATATACATATCCATTGATATATAATTCATAAAATATTTAAACATATATACATACACATATACATGTCGCCAAATACATATTCAACAAATATTACAACACTTGGTCATGTATTAAACACTTGGCATGTTGTAAATATTAAAATATGTTTTAAAGTCTAGCTTTTCCACTGTGTATGAATGGTCATGTGGCAGTGTAAAATTGGAAATGTGATGTGTATTGACCCAAACATGTCCTCAAAATCTTACTGTTGAGTTTGACCCTTCTTTCATATTGAGCTTACGTTGTTGTTTAAACTTTCACAAACAATAACTTATTTTCAAGACGGTTTGTGGAAGAGATTAAACAACATCAAATATCCAGTAAGAAAGATGGTTCAAACTCAACTGTGAGGTTTTGGAGACATATACGAGTCAGAATACGACACATGTCCATTTTACACTATCACATACCTTTCACATAGTGCCGAAATCTTAGTTTGAAAACATGTTTTAATTTTTGGAACATGTTTTTCCTGTTCATGCAAATTAGATTTTTAGCAAACTCTATCAGTTTGGACATATATAATTTTTCAATTTTTTTTGTTGCTCGTAGACCATGAATCCAATTAAATGATCTAAATATACAAAGTGATTTCAAGATCTCAATTTAAAAACTTGTTCAATAATACAAAAAAAATGAAAAATAGAAGTTAAATCAATATTACCTATAGCCAAGGTTAACAACCAGGCAGCAAATAATGAAAAAATGACTAGATATGTTAAAATTTTGATGGATTACAATTACAACAAAGGTTTTCTTAGGAAGAAATAAAAGCCGTTGCTTTAATTTTTCCTCGTGAGTTGATAAAGCTCTCCGAGATATATATGATTTTTTTAATTATTATATTTTTCCAAAAAAATTGGGAGTAGATTGTAGAAACATAATTGTACAACTTTCTCTCTGCTCTAGATCTTTGTCTTTGCTTTCTCCATTATTGTACTTTTTGAGTATTTAAGTTGCAACTTGTATTTATATATGTTACATTTCTTGTATCTGCTAGTTTTTGGACAAAAGAACTAACTCTCCTCTGTCTACACTCCACGTGAAAGCACTAGCACTCAGAGCGAATATTTATTTTCCCAAACTTTCTCTCTCCTCTCTCTCTCTCTCTCTCCTCGGTCTACACTCCACGTGAAAGCTTTCATTCACTTTACACAACAGAACTAACAAAAATGGATTATATATAAAACCACTTGTAACTTATTTAAACTTCACATGTGGAACTAACCTCTTGATTGTTCCTGACATTATTTTTTCTTTTACAAAGCACAACAAATTATTTAGTAGTATAATTGTCTAATATCAAGTATTTTGGAAATAAAAATAAAATTACCCACAACTAATTTCATGGTCAGGACACGATACATGTCAATTTTACACTGTCACACACCTTTCATACACTGCCGAAAGCTTGGTTTTGAAGCACACATTTTTTGGAACTTATTTCAAATAAAATATGTTATAAAAATTTAGTAAAAGAAAAACCAAAATTATGACTTTTTGGTATGTGATTACTGCCCCAGATTTCAGTAACCACTCCAGAAAAAATATCCAAAAAATTACAAGTGTCAAATAGAACCAAAACATAAAGAAAACAGAACCTAACATCCTAGCCTTGTATACAGTGACCAAGTCAGGTTCTGACATACGCTGGGGTGATCAAGAATTGTCATTGGCTTCATTATGTCATAATTTGCAAAATAAATTCATATCATGCAATAAACATATAACCAGCAAAATATTGGACAAGGCTAGAAATAATGCATGCATGTAACCAATATTTTCATGTAAGTCTCTATCAATTCAAGGTAGTGTGGCAATACTCATTTTCATATATTTTAGTTTTTTTTTTTCTTTTCAAGACTAATCCAGATTTGGGTGATTAACATATGTCAAACCACCCATATTTTTTTGGGGTGTCAAGTGTTGCAAGAGGATATCTCTCATTCACGGGAGTTTGATAACTAATAATTTTGAGGGAAACTTATTGATGAGTGGCGGGCCCCACAGGTGGAAAATTGGGATATGACTTGAAGTTGAAGAGTTGCTCTGCAGTAGTCAAGTCAAAATTGGTTTGCGAATTGCGATGGATAACATTTTATTATTAGAACCATTTTGTGGTCCACATCCATGCTTGTACATACATCCAATTGTTCACTTACCAGCTATATAATTTTCAGAAGATCATAGACCGTCCAAAAATAATAATTTTGTAGCTATCTAAAAAAAATATTAAATTTGATTTTCAAGCACATTTTAACATGGAAATTAATTTGAACTTAAAAAAATAGATATAAAAATGTGGAGCACGAATGGAGCATGGAAACAATAGTGAATTTGAGCCCTACTCTATTAAAATTTAATTGAATTTTATAATGTTAAATTTTTTATATGGTTCAGTCTTTCTTATATAATATTAATTAGAATTCTATTTTTATATGGTTCAGTCTTTTTTAGTAGTTAAAATTCTATTTTGTGGTTGTGGAAACTTTGATTCAAATCCATGATGATAATTCCCCGAATAGTCCAGAATAATTGCATTTGTGGTACAACCAAATTTCTTTTTGTAGTATCTACAACCAATTTGAATTTTGTAGTACAGCGATTGCTTTTTGTAATACATTAGAGAGAGTACAACTGATACTGTAATTAACTATTTCGTAAGATTTTTTTTTTTTGAGAAAAATTAAGTTACAATGAGCAAAAAGAATTGGCAAATGGCTTGATGACGGAGTATTAATTATTGATTGGGAAACAGCTCAGAGAAAGAACGTATGTTATAACGCACCACATCAACACATCTCAGAGAATTGGATTCCACGTCACTACATCTACACCATCGATACAATAACCCAACCGATATCGCAGAGACACTCAAAACCAACAGTAGGATATAAAAAACGGATGGCAAAGGAGGGGTCCATCAACGCCACCCGATGGTAAAAAGTTTGAATTAATTACAACGCTGCCCCTGGTTACATACACCATCCGTGCGGAAGGACACCCGATGGTAAAGGGGCGATAATAAATGTGCTTTTTGTAGTAGTGTTAAGAAAGCATAGAACGAAAGATGGTCAACACCGAATGAGGGTTATAAGCAATTTAAAATGTGCTCGTAATTGAGTTATTACCCAAAACTCTAAATAAACTATGTAACCAATTGCAATTAATAAAATAGAAATCTGACTCCTATTTTTTCTAAAAAAATGTGCTCATAATTGTCTAAGATATACGGTGAACGGTGCCTAATATATTATATATTTATAATGTTCTGATCTGAATTATTGGATTGATTATTTGTGCAATTTGTCTCTTCCTCAAAGTAAAGGGTGAAGTTTCTTTTTCAATGATCTCGAATAACTACATATTATATAATTAAGCATGCTTGGACAATTGGACAAGAAAGGTTAAATTAATTATCACAGAAAATAAATTGAGAAATTAATTGTGGTTACCGAGGGGGTAGATATCGGCAACATGTGGTCTCCTTATTATCTGGGATTCAATTCCAAATAAATATACAGACATCTTAGAAATTAAAAAATAGAGTGACACTACTACATAAAAGACAACTATACACGATTAAAATAAACCTAATTTCACATATAGTTTCGTAACTGTGTCTGCACGCATCATGTATGAAAAAGTTGATACATTATACACGCGGTTGCGGAACCATGTCTATATAGAATTAACTTACACGGTTCTTACATGAGAACCGTGTCAGATCTCTAAAAAAAGGTGTTGAAACAGGTGATTTATACACAGTCGTACTAACCGTGTATAATAACATGGACTATATACACCGTTATTACAAGAGAACCCTGTATGATTTGTGGAAATCATAGACGTTTTATGTTTATGAACTGTGTTTGTTACCCTTCATACACTGTTTGTTTTCAAGAATTTTATTTTTTAATTGTTCTCTCTTATGCCTCGCCAGTAAAGGCACGCTTTAGATTTTTGACTTTGCTTTCTCCATTATTGTACTTTTTGAGTATTTAAGTTGCAACTTGTATTTATATATGGTAAAAATGTGCAACTTGTATTTATAAATTAGAAATCTGACTCATGTTTTTTCTAAAAAAATGTGTTCATAATTGTGTAAGATATATCGTGAAAGGTGCCTAATACATTTATAATGTTCTAATCTGAAGTATTGGATTGACTATTTGTGCAATTTGTCTCTTCCTCGAAGTAACGTACGGGTGAAGTTTCTTTTTCAATGATCTCGAATAACTATTGTATAATTAAGCATGCTTGGACAGTTGGACAAGAAAGGTTAAATCAATGGCAAACCAATGCCTTTATTAACATGTCTTGAAAAATTAATGGCAAATCAATGACAAGAAAGGTTAAATCAAAGGTTAAATTAATGCCTCGAAAAATGATGAAAGGTCGTTTAATCGAAAGTCAAATTAATAAAAGGGGCTTTTCATCTAGTTCAATTTAATTATGTGTAAATTTTGGTACTTATGAAATGATGATAACATTTAGAGACAGTACAACTGATCCTGCAATTAACTATTTTGTAAGATAATATGTATAACTTTTTGAGAAAAATTAAGTTACAATGAGCAAAATGAATTGGCAAATGGCTTGACGACGGAGTATTAATTATTGATTGGGAACATTCAATTAAGAATTGAACTCCGTGTTATCGGAGAATTAGGGTTTTTATATCAATTAAGGAAACAGCTCAGAGAAAGAGCGCACGTTAAGAAAGTACAAATATGAAAGATGTTCAACACCGGATGAGGGTTATAAGCAGCTTAAAATGTGCTCATAATTGAGTTATTACTCAAAACTCTAAATAAACAATGTAACCGCGATTAATAAAATAGAAATCTGACTCATATTTTTTCAAAAAAAATGTGCTCATAATTGTCTAAGATATATGGTGAAAGGTGCCTAATATATTTATAATTTTCTGACCTGAATTATTGGATTGACTATTTGTGTAATTTGTCTCTTCCTCAAAGTAACGGGTGAAATGTCTTTTTCAAGGATCTCGAATAACTACATATTATATAATTAAGCATGCTTGGACAGTTGGACAAGAAAGGTTAAATTAATTAGCACAAAAAATAATTGAGAAATTAAATGTGGTTACCGAGGGGTAGATATCGGGAACATGTGGTCTCCTTATTATTTGGGATTCAATTCCAAATAAATATACATACATCTCAGAAATTAAAAAATAGAGTGACATTACTACAGAAAAGACGACTATATATGGTTAAAAAACTAATTAATACAAATCTAGACAATAACTTGAACTTTAAAGGAATTTAAACTAAAATAAAGATAAAGTATTGTAAATATATACTAAGAAATTGGTATTGTTCTATACCAGAAACTCTAGCCAAATACATATATGTATTTGAGGATTGTCAGAATCCCTCAAAGTTAAATCTTGCTTGTCCTCCTCAAGCAAAAATCTTAACTTAGTCTCGGTCCGGTACTAAACTAATCAAAATTTCAAGTATGATCCTAACATGAAAAACTTGCATGATCTTGTCAAATTTTAAAAACTAGCGTAATATTTTTTTAACATACTCTAGACATACTTTGATCAACCTTGATTCACCTCACAATTCAAGTACTCCACCTTGATACTCTAAGATGCTTGAGTTTCTTAAAATCTAATAAATTAAGTTTACCAAGATTTCAGTTCTCAACAAAGGTATGACCGATTCTTGTCAAGAAACCGTGCATAAATGTCGATACCTTTTTTATACATATTTATTTAATTGACTGTGTGTATGATTTTCGCACGCCTCCTCCCTAGACACTATTTTTTTTGGATTTTTCTTGCATCCATGTATGATATGTTGTGTATGGTGAACGTTTTTGTAGTAGTGTGAGTTTAAGCAAGCATATAAAGCGATATATATTAGTGTTTGGTGAAGGTGAACCTAGCTTGTTTCTTATCAATGAAAGAAAAGACTTAATTTTTCATGTATCCTTAAAATCTCGTCCAATTTCTTATATGTCCTAGTTTTTATTATAACAAATATGTTTCTCAATTTTTTTTTATACTATTTTTATTTTCCCATGTAAACTCTCCAGTACTAAGGTTAAAACTTCGAAGTTTGTAATGCCCGTTTGACCCGGCCCATCCTCTCCTCCCCCATCTGTATCAAAAAAGAATCTTTTTTGCTAAGACTTAATTCTTCTCCATCAAGCTCTCTATATATATCCACTCAAGCTGCTCTACCAATCATTCCCGCAAACAACCTTAATTCACTTTGAACCCAACTGCCCGCCCACCCCTTGTTCGCTAATTCATTTTGAACCCAACCCCCCCACCCACCCCAAGAAAAAACCAGAAAAAAAAATACATGGCAGAGTCAGCAGTTGGCTATTTGAGGCAAAAGCTTGCTGATGCTTTGCTGAAGAAAGCTCAGGAACTGCACCCTGTGAGTGGGCAGATTAATCAGATGCAGCTGCAGCTTGGCCTCATCAAAGCTTATCTAAGAGATGCCGATTCCAAGTGTAACAGAGATGAATCGGTAAAAGAGTGGGTTAACCAGATCAGACACGTGGCCCACAGAATAGAAGATGTGATTGATACCTTCCTCGTTGAGATTGAAGAAAACCGTCAAAAAAGTTCCCAATGGTACAGTAAAATTCCGATGGGGTTAAAAAGAACCTATAACAACCTGAAGCTGAGTGGCGAGCTTGAAAAAATCACTCTAGAACTCAAAACGATTTACGAGCTTCGAATCGGCTTGGGAATTAAGGATCTTGGTGCTGGTAGTGAAGAAAACGGTCAGCACCAACTATCTTTTAGGCCGACAAAACCTTTTCATGTTGATGACTCAGAAGTTGTTGGCCTTGAGGATGACAAGCACAAGATAATCAACCAGCTGCTTGATACAAGCATTTCAAGGCGCATGGTGCTCTCGATTGTGGGTACTGGCGGCCTAGGCAAGACCACCCTTGCCCAAAAAATATACAAGAGGTGCATGTGGTCTCTTAATTTTAAACCCATGTTTTTTTTATGTAAATTGCGTAAAGTTTTGTCAAATATAAATATAACAAGAGAATTGCTAAATCCGAAACCAATTGGTTGTTAAGAAGTCAATTGTCCAAATTTGATCCTTTAGATTTCTTCCTTCTCAAGAAGTGATGAAATACTTCAATTCTTCGATCCAATCTGGTAAAATTTGGGAGATTTTATCATGATTTATTCATTAATATTAGCAATGAATACCTTGTAAGTAATAGTTACCTAGAGGAACCTGATACGTTTTTTTAATTTAATGATGAACAAAATCCAGCCAGTTCGTTCAACAAAATCTGTAATTGTTTCCTCGAACTCTCGACCTTTGAGTAGCCACCACAGTCCTAAGACATTTTCTCCTATATCTTATTTCTTAATGACATATAAATAATCTATCAATCGAGTTATCATAGATCAGATCTCGAATAAAAATTTCTCTTGCTGAAGCTTCTTTTTTCTTATGTAACACATTCATTTCTTTTAACCACAGCGTGGAGTTGGAGGGCCAATTCAATCGTCTTGCATGGTTATCCATTTCGCAAAAGTTCAATTTAAGTGATCTCTTCAGAGAAATCCTTTACTCAATCGAGCCTGAAATGAGAAATCAAAATCCACCTCTGACAGATGATGATATACCGGTGAAAGTTAAGAGCACCTTGAGAGACAAAAGGTACTTAATTATTCTAGATGATGTGTGGACGACTGAAGTTTGGGAGCATCTGAAAATAGCAATACCTGATGCGAATAATATGAGTCGCATAATAATTACCAGCAGATTCGAAGATGTTGCTAATGCGGCAGATTGCAATACAAAACCATATCAACTCAGGTACCTAAATTCCAATGAGAGTCTAGCTCTCCTCTTCACAAAGGCTTTCCAGCAACCTATACAACCTGAGAATTACCCTCTTGATCTCTTGGAAGTTGCCCAAATATTAACAAAAAATTGCGGGGGGCTACCCTTGGCATTAGTTGTGCTTGGCGGTATCCTCTCAAGGAAAGAGCGCAACTACACTGCCTGGAATACAACCAAGGAGACCATGGATTGGCACGTTGAAGATGGGAAGAAGTGCTCCCTGGTTCTAGCCATGAGTTATGAAGACTTGCCCTATGAACTCAAACCATGTTTTCTTTATTTTGCTTCGTTTCCCGAAGATTATAAGATTTCGGGAAAGCACGTTACAAGAATGTGGATGGCTGAAGGATTCGTACCGAAAGATGGAGCTGGAACTAATAGAGGACAGAGCTGAGAAATGCCTTCAAGAGCTAGTGCAAAGGTACATCTCTTCTCAGTTCTATTTTTTATGGCACTTATCACGTACGTAACAAGTTCTGTTGTGTTTTTGGCGCAGCCCAATCTCATCATATTCACACCAAATTTATAACTCTTTTAATGCATAAAGGTCAAAGATTGTACCTCATAGAAATAATTTGTTAGAAATTCTTTCATCTCTAAATATAACATATAGTTATGAAGGAGTCTGATAGATAAGTCATGTATATCTTTGACCATTCAATGGGATGAAATATAAAGTTGATATGGTAGGTCATGTATCTCTAAATATAACTAGATATAACGTTGTATAGGATGAGATTCAATGGGCACAGTGTCGTCTGTTGATTCATAATGTCTGAAGTACTGCGTGTATGTTAGGTCCGGGACTTTTATTATTAGATCATTCTCTTATGACCCCTTTGATTTCCTCCACTCTCAATGGCCTTTGTACATTTCTGGTGATGTCGTGCCCATTAATGAACCACAAGATTTTTGCCCTTTGTCTCCATATATCTTCTTCCAGCAGTACCAGTTGTGTATCTTTCCTTAATCAACCCAACCACCACCTTCTCCAGTTTCGCTATTAGTCTGATTTCGCAAATTTTGTCTATCCAGCCTATTTATTCCCTACAAAACTTCATTAAAAATAAAACTTTCGTACACAATTAAATAGAGAGAAATTTTGAAGCTAAGAGAAAACAATTTGATTAATTAAACTGATTAAAAAATTTAAATTTGTCTTTATAGAGTTCGAACTTGAAAACTTGTAATAACCTAGTAATCATGGTTCTGAAACTCGGAATCGGAATCGGGTTATTGACCGTGGAATCAGAATCGGGTGAATCGGCCGGAATCGGCCGAGTTGACTCGGTAACTCGGATTTTTTTTGGCAGAAGCTTGTTTTGTAGCCAAAAAATTAGAAAAAAATTGATAAAAAAATAATTTATAGAAAAACTATATTAAGATAAAATATTACACTCAAATAAACCACTAATTATACAATATAATACAAGCATTACAAATAGAATACACTTTTTATTGCCAGAAGCTATGCCGAGCTGGCCGGATTATTTCATCATCTTCTTATTAAAATACGAATGAAGATATTGTTGTACAAAGTCAATTCATATTATAATAATTTTTTAGTTTTTCCGATAGTTCAAATTAAATTTATAATTTTATTTTCATAGAATAGTATGCTGGACAGGAAGCATATCTCATGTGCTAATTGATCTTTGAGATTCTCCCGTAATAAATATTTGTTTGACAAATGCATCTTCAATGCTCATCCTTTTTTGTTACCACTGGTTCACTGTGGACCAAACACCTTTTCTATTTCTATACTCAATGGTCCAATACACCAAGTTCATTTAAAATGATATACATACATTTCCCTTTCTTCTCCACATAGCTCTTCGTTTTCATTCGTCTCAAATAGAACATTTATATCTTCTCAAATCAACAACCATAAACCCAAATTGACGCCTAAAAAAAGTAGAATCGACCGAGAATCGCCCCAAATTGTAAGAATCAGAGTGACTGTGCAAGACGCAGCAACTCAAGCCTCCATGCGGTCTAGGTCACCCTATGACGGCACCGGCGGCTGAGACTCGGTCCAGGTTGGTGAGAATCGGTCATTATTTCCTTGAATCAGCCAGAATCGGGTGAAACTCGGTTGACTCGGCCTAAAAATTGGCTAAGTCGGCCGAGTCAAGCACTGTTCAACCGAGTTTTGCTGAAAAACTCGCATGGGCGCGAGACTCGGGTGAAAATCGAATCGGACAAGGCCGATAGCAAGTTGACTCGGAATCGGCCGATTTTCCAAACCATGCTAGTAATGTCAAAGAGAGAAAATAAGCACGAAGTTCCAAGCAATTTTCTGTGTTGAGCCGTAAAGGCCAACCAGGGTTTTTTACCTTTTACTTCAAGATTAAGTTTACTGCAATGACTGTACACAGTTAATGAGGTATCAATTAAAGAAGGTCAAAACAGTTATTTTAAATATTTCTCTCACCTCAACGTTGCTTGACTCAAAATATTGTTGTAGATATATACATGGATTGGAAAATTGGCCGAGTCTGAGTTGATTCGGCCGAGTTAGAACGGTATCGGTCGGGTCCAAGCTGAGTTTCCTGCCCATGTGATTTTTTCATCAAAACTCGGTTGAATCGGATTGACTCGGCCGAGTTATCTTATTTTTGGTCTGATTCAGACCGAGTCAGTCAGGCTGATTTTTGGTGTCGCTTCTCTCTCTGTCATTTTCCTTTTCCTCTGATCGTGACACCGGCCGGCCAAGGAGATGCACAAGGACACAACTATCTCAACTAAATTTCACTCAAAGAGGAGCAAGCTCTACTCTACAGAGCACAAAGAGGAGATAACTCAACTCAAAATAGAAAATTCGTATATAATCAAAAGCTGTCTTACAAACTAAGTTTGGCTTCTCTTATAGCCTTACATTAACCTCCAAAAGACACCTAGATATTAATACTAACTCAACTACTTTTTATTCTTCCAAAATAGTCTTAATTAACATCCTAGAGACCCACAAACACAGTTTGACTCGTATGGATACAAATACTTTATTGACCATAACCATGGATATATCTGCATCACTCAGCACACGTATGCTAGGTATACCAACAAAACTTAATTTAGTAGTTAAGGTTGCGTTTGGATCATTCAAGAATAGAGCTAACATTGGGTTAGCTCCACTATTCTCAAACCTTGATGATCCAAATACAAATTAACAAATTGGGTTAGCTCAAGAATAGCTATATTCTACTAACCCATAGAAATAGTGGGTTAGCAAGAATAGAGCTAGTGGGGTTAGTGATATTAATAAAATATTTGATTACTCTCAAATAGAGTATTATCAAATTAGTATTAAATAAAATACTTGATTAGTATTAAATAAAATATTAGTTTAAATATTAAACGTAATATAATATTAATTTAAAATATAGATTAGTATTAAATAAATATAATATCAAATTAGATTAATATTAAATAAAATGTTAGATTAAATATCATATTGTACTCATTTAAATATTAAATGTAATATAATATTAGTTTAAATATTAAATTAGTATTAAATAAATATAATATCAGATTAGATTAGTACTAAATAAAATATTAGATGAAATAATAATATAATATTAGTTTAAATATTAGATTAGTATTAAATATAATACAAGATCATATTAGTATTAAATAAAATATTAGATGAAATATAATATAATATTAGTTTAAATATTCGATTAGTATTACATATAATACAAGATTAGATTAGTGTTAAATAAAATATTAGTTTAAATATTAAATGTAATATAATATTAATTTATATATTAGATTAGTATTAAATAAATATAATATCAAATTAGATTAATATTAAATAAAATGTTAGATTAAATATAATATAATATTAGTTTAATGTAATATAATATTAGTGTAAATGCTAAGTGTTGAATGTAATAGAATATTAGTTTAAAAAATTAGATTAGTGTAAAATAAATATAATATCAAATTAGATTATATTAGTATTAAAATAAAACATTATATTAAATACAATATAATATTAGTTAAAATATTAAATGTAATGTAATATTACTTTAAATATTAGATTAGTATTAAATAAATTATTTGATTAAATATAATATAATATTAGTTTAAATATTAAATATAATATTGTATTAATTTCATATAAATGTAATATAATATTACTTTAATATTAGGTTAAAATATTAAATTAAATATAATATAATATTAGTTTAAATGTTAAATGTAATATAATATTAGTTTAAATATTTAATTAGTATTAAAATTAAATATTAGGTTAGTATTAAATAAATATAATATCATATTAGATTAGATTAGTATTAAATAAAATATGAGATTAGTATTGAAAAATATTAATTTAAATGTAATATAATATTAGTTTAAATATTTAATTAGTTTAATCATTATTTTATTCATTCCCTCCATCGCTATTTCAAATACACAATCCAAACGACATTTTTACTAACCCGAATAGTTCAAAGTTAGCGCTATTCTCAAACCACTCGGGTTAGCACTATTCTCAACCACTAACCCAAAAATCACTATTCTTGCACTAATCCTTGCATGATCCAAACGTACCCTAAGAGAACATTACTTGAGGTGTCAGATAAATACATTGACTATAACAAAGGGGTACAGTACGGAGCCTATCGACAAAAAATTCTGTACTACTATCTGAATAACAAATTATTGCCATTAGTATTATATGTAGTCTTTAGACTTAAATGATAGAGGACATCTATATTCTTAATTATTTGCTTCACTGTCAAGCAAAACCAACATTCTTAATTTTATCCATATAGAAAAATTTATATGCAACTTAATATATTAGCCGAGTAAGAATTTTTAAAAATAATAATTTTAGCATTTCGAGGTGCCAAAAATAGTTTATATTTTTATCACTACACCATCGGCTATATAAGCGGGACATCCTTAAGGAATACCTACATAGGTATAGCCAAGCGTTCATCATTTATATAAACTTTTTTCGGATGAAAGTTATATTCGAGCGTTTGTTATTTTTCATATTAATTTGACTTAAGAAATATACCTACTTATTTATTAAAAAAATATTTCCATTCTTCTTTGATGTCAATTTATATGAAAAATACTGTTGTAGGTGCTTGATTCAAGTTACTAAAAAATCTTGGAACGGCTACTGCACATACTGTAGTATGCATGATCTTCTACGGGACCTAGCTATCCGCAAAGCTAAGGATGAGAACTTCTTCACTGTATTCTCAAAAGAAGAAAATGTTAACAACCTAGCTGCTAGCAAGCCACGTCGTGCGGTACTGCAATTTTGCACTCCCACGGAGGATGGCATTTATTCAGAAAACCCTCGTTCTTTACTCTGTTTCGGTTTTGGGCAAAGATCACCTAATAATAGTGGTTTTGGACTACTAAATTATAGTGGCTTTAGATTACTTAGAGTGTTAACATTGCAGAGTGTTGATATGACCACATTTACTCGGAGACAGTGGCCGAAGGGCTTGATACACTTGAGGTACCTGGGGTTAAGAGATTGCTATATTCCAGATGATATATTTAAGAAGTTTTCCTTCTATTATCTAGAAACCATTGATTTAAAAGGATCGCAAGTAGAAAGTAAAGACGAAAATACACTAGATTTGTGTGATGTCGTAATCCCAACTCTAAGACATGTATATGGTAGCTGGGAAGTCCAATTACCATTAAAATGGGATAAGCATACAAATCTACATACAATTATAAAAGTGCGGATACAGATAGATTCAGTTGTTGAATTAGGATTTTGTATCAACTTGCGTACGTTAGTGATTGTAATTAAGGATAAAATAGATAATGAAGGGGCTATAAAACAGTGGCAAAACCTCAAGAGTGTGCTGAGAAGGATAGAACAGTTGGTCTACCTCTTCATTAGAACAGAAGGGTTGCTACCATTTGGTGTCACAAAAGACTTACCTTGTCATGGGAAGATACAAAAACTAGTTCTGTGGGGAAAATGGGAAAGAAATATATGTGTTCCAATTGTTGAGATGTTCCCAACAAACCTCACCAAATTGAATCTCGGACAGTCTAAACTCCAGGAAGATCCAATGCCCATATTGGAGAGGCTGCAGAGCCTCAGGATACTTTCTTTATATAATGGCTCATATAAGGGAACAGAGTTCATATGTTCAACTGGAGGGTTTCCTAATCTCGAAAAACTGAATCTTGCATGGCTAGACAACCTACATCATTGGGAAATAAAAGAGGGAGCTATGCCCATCCTTCGTCACCTCGAAATTCGTTCTTGTGAAAATCTGCACATACTTCCCGAGCTACAAAATGTGCGGACTCTTCAAGAACTAACAGTTTATGGTCCCTCACGTGATCTCTGGGAAGGTATGCAAATGCAAGGAAAAGATGTACACAAAATTAAGCATATCCCATCTGTGCGTATAAGGTAAAATCTCATGCATCTTATTTTTGTTGTAATTTATTCAACTACTCTTAATTATTGTATGTATGGCTTATGTTGAGCAGGAATTACGTTCATCATTAAAGAAACTACTGAAAAAATGCAAGACGAAGACACCAAATAATCCTACATATTCTCTCTCTGCTTAGAGATGAACGGTCAGATTTGAGTCTCATTATAATTTTTTAAGTTCCCTTTTTTCAGCTTTTCATCCTTGCCCGTTGAGATGGTTGTTAGGTTAAATTTTCTATTCTAATGTACTATCAGTTTTTATTTTCTATTGTTATCTTCTTTCAGTTTTTATTTTCTATTGTTATATACTTTCAGTTTTTATTTTATATTGTTATGTACTTTCAGGTTTTATTTTCTATTGTTATGACTTTCAGTTTTTATTTTCAGTTGTTATGTACTTTCCGTTTTTATAATTGTAATTGTACTCATTGCAAAGGAGTTAATTTTTTTATGATTATTTATCTGATTATTACAAGTAAATAAGATAAATGTTGAAAAAATAATTTCTATATTTTGCTAGCTTCTTTATAATTTCTTCCATTATTTTCTTAATTTCAATCTATATAAATATCAGTATATTTTTAGAAATCATCTAAAATTATATGTATACCATTTTGAATTCTAGTAATATTTGTTGACAGGATTTTCAAAATATTTGTATATTACGTACATTTCACTATTTTTCCAATTATGAAGTCATCATAAATTAATGCATTCCTCTTGGGACAGAATTTGTATTTCTTATTTTTAAGATGCAAAATTTATTGTTTAATCAAATGGGGATTAATTACTTCCTACATAATTGAAAATTAATTACAAAAATATACTAAATTAGTGGAGTTCGCTATAAATTTGTTGTTTTGAATATTTTGCTAAATAATTATTTAAAGTTTTGTACTGAACTGAACTATCGAGAATTATAAGAAAATATTCCCAATTTCTATTGTTTTACAAGAATAATTTCAAATTACTGAAATTAATTTTTCAGTGAATTAAATAATGTTTCGGGTTCTCATTGATTATATTATAGGTTTTTACAATAATTTTCAATTAGTTACAATTGTTACACTTATCATTTAAATATTGTTTCTTTAATATGTAACTTCTTATTGATTATTATTTTATGAAATATTTTTCTTTGTTTATGTTTCCTTCAAAGACAAGTAAGTACATAATTATTCTAATAAAATATCATTCCTACAACGAAAATACTATGTTACAAAATAAAATAAAATGTTTGCTGACGATGCCGCACAAATACTCTTTTAATAAAATGTGTATGTCACTATATTGTATACATAATTAAAAAAAATAGCATAATCGGTAAATGAAATGCGAAATTTCACAACTTGCTACATTGTATGCATTTATCTATTATCTACATATTAAATTCTAGAGTGAGTTACGAATGAAGAAGTGTTTTAAGTTGTGTACTAGCTTTCTAATCTATGTACGTAGCAGGGACACTTTTATAGATGTGTTGTATATGTATTCATTATGACTATGAATACATATACAACACATCTGATACTTCATATGATCATGTATTACCAAGAGGAGTACCCACAAAGATAACTGATGCTTCAAAAGAAAAGTCTATTTTAGTTAAAAAATTATCCTTCTCTTCACCGAACTGAAAAAATAAATTATATATGTTCAAGATTTATTAAGAAATTTCGATGATTCAATGAGGAATCCCATGATTAAATTGAGAGCATTCAACATTTTAATCGCAATTTCTCCCCCATCCGGTCTGCTTTGGTATGAAAATGTACGAATCTTTAGATGAAGTGATTTTGTACATATTTAAAAAATAGTAAAAAAATAAAAAAATGTAAAATTTGGCATCCAAGCACATTTTCATTTAGATATCATATTGAACAGTACGGATCAAATGTTTGAACTTTAGAAATAAAAATATGCATCCATTGTACGGATCAAAGTGGGCTATACATAGTACCGTAGCCTCACTCTAAATAATATCGTGAACATGTGATCAAATGCTAATGCTTTTCTTGCATTATCAACTTTACAATTGTAAAGGCCCTGATTGATTCAAAATTTCAATTATGATAATTCAGAATGCTTTATTAACTAACATTTTTCTCACTCGTAGATAGAATTTGCTCTAAATAAAACAAGAAAATAAAGTTGCGTGGTAACGACAAGTTCTACCTTTTTTTTTAGCCTGCCTGTACTTTAATTGTTTATTAGGGACTCCTATTGTTTACTCAATAAACCTGACACGTGCCTGATATATTCCCCTTTACTTTCCTTTTATAGATTATAAGGACGAGTGAAAGTAAAAATTCTAGAAGCAGATGCCTTATATATTCCCCCTTCTCTTGGCCAGTGCACTCAACCAGCTAACATAATTCGGTACCAAATCAATATCAAAGCTCTTAATGGTCAATTTATGAATTTTCAAGGGCTTTATGTAGAATTTGGTGGCCTCATACTATTCCTTTACCAGTATCTTTGAATTTCATTATCTTCTCGTGTATGTACTGTTATGTGTTCAATTATTAAGAAATTGTGATATAGATTTTTTTTGTTTCTCCATTTATATGTGGTTTTACTGTTTTAGATTTATGAATATTTATTGGAGTTGGTTAATTTAGAACCTTCAAGTGTTTTGTCATTAATGTAGACTTGCTATTGTCAATTTGATAACTTTTTTTATTTATTTATTTCAGCTCTATGTCGGGGAACTTGGAAATGAACTATCAATGCTTTGAGCATTTTGATGCTTTCAGAGTTGTTCTTCAAAAGAGCTGTTTTGATTAGTAATACAGTGTTTTTTAGAAATACAAATGGTTCCAATGAGAACCGGCAATGTAATTGAGTGTATTTATTTTTGTTGTGACATAATACACTACAGTTTATAAGCTAATAAGGAATGCCATGGTTTGGTGTTCTTATTTGCTTGCTCTTTTTTGTACCTTTCTATACATTTATGTCCCTGTACTAACAACTCTAACAGCACTATGTCACGATAAGAAGCATAACTAAAAATATGCGAAATTGCAATTTACTTGAGAATTTATGTACTTGCTATATGACAAAATTGCCCTTGATAATTTAGTTATGAGACAAATAAGCTGGAGCATTCTTAGTTAGTATGATAGAGCTAATACAACTCTCTATACCAAATTCTTATGAAAAAAGAAGTAAATTTTGTTCTGTAGTCCCAAATCCGCTCAATTGGGCCGTTTTGGACCTACGCCACCATTGTGCTTAGGGCCCAAATATATTATAGTGAGCCTTCGTCGGATAGAAAATTTTGTTCTATGTGCACCCTTAATTGTGCTCAGTAGGCCCAATTTAAAGCTGCTATTTTAAATTAGATCAATATTTTAAATAGTCCCAACAAGTTTCTTCAAATTGATGTTTCATGAGAACCCATTTTTGCATATACATGGGCCTAGTCATAGAAAACCCATTGTTGGTATATATTTATGCATGGGCCTAACCAGTCTTACATTGTGTGGATGAAGCAGAAAAACCTATGGATATTGTGTGGGCCCTCCACTGCCCACCTTATAGAAGCCATTTGATGTTGTGTTATAATTTCGCTGCATGCGATTGAATTTAATTTCCCCAACGACCAATAAAGCCGCAGCAGCTAGCGGACCATAGTCTTCAAACAAAAAACAATTTTTTTTATTATATCCAACATTAAATAGAAAATTACAAAAATATTCACTTTTTTTAAATTTCATAAAAATGTTCAAACCACTGAGATTCTCGATGGTCCATTTTCTTTCCGGAACGTCAGATATCCTGGCAATTCCAAAAGAAAATGAGCTGCCGAAAAATATGGCAGTTTTATTGTAATATGATTTTTTTTATTTGACAACGGAAGCCGAAGAACAATTAATTATTTTTATTTGACATCCGGGAACGAACATTTTATTTGTGATTTTTCTTATTTAATTAGAAGATTTATGATGTTTTTATTTTTCTATTAAAATATTAGAAATATTTTTATATTTCTTCGAAAAAATTACTAGAAATTTGGAGGCTAATTTTAAACTTTTTTTGTAGTTTGTATTATGAAAATAAAAAGAACTACATAAATAATTAAATTTGTAACAAAAAAATGTAAGAAAATTATCTCATTTCAAGGAGTAAATTCACCAAGTCCCTCGATTTTTTTTTCTTACCAATCGCACATTCCCAGCGATGAATTTATATCATGCCTGCTTAGATGTGCTATGGGGTCGGGTAGGATCTGGATACTATGATATTTGGACCGGTACTCTAAAAGTGTTCGGGTCCGAATTTAGATCCATATACTTATTAGTTTCAAATCGGATCGGATCTAGATCTAGATACCTATCTACCAGTAGATATTTCGGATCCAATCTTTTCGGTTCTGAGTAGATAAGTACCCATAACTTGTTTGTGGATTATCGGGTCCGGTCTGGATTCGGAGCAGTTCCGGATCCGAAGCAGGTACATGGTCGACAAAGAGATCAAGAAGAAATTATTAGTTTCAAAAATTTATAAGCAAGAGGTGAACGTGACATTTGATTTCAATCTGTGCGAAGAGAGAAATAAATTTCATTCAATAAATTAATAGGTAAAATGTAAATAACGTGACATTTGATTTAAAATAAATAAAGAAACTAATTATTAATCTAAATATGATATATATTTTCATTTGTTTTTAAAGAAATATTACAAATGATTAACTTTTCATAGTTATTAATATGTGTTTTTATATTAAATAATTATAAAGAATGGTATTATTATTTTATCGGGTATTTATACGGGTTTTGGATCGGGTTCGGTTATGGGTTGGATTAAATCAAACCCATATCCTATCCATAAAAACATCGGTTCCGGTTCGGATCCGGATCGGATATTAAATTATTAATTTTGTAACCATACCCATAATTTAACCGGTTATATTTTTGAAACCATACCCTATCCAAATTAATTGGATCCGGATCAGTTCCGGTTTGGATCCGATTTGGTTCCGGATCAGATCCAGGTAAACGGGTAAAAGTAGCACCTCTATGCCTGCTAATTACTTTCGCACACATTGTGACAGGTAAAATTTGTTAAAACTGTTTCAAATGTGTCTAGGCGTATTGGTCACCTGTTTTATAATACTTGTCTATTTGATCATGCTTCATTGTTAGTTTTGTTATTCTTGAAATCGTTAAAAAAATATTATCTTAGGGATAATTAATTTAGGGCGGGTAAAACAGATTTGTACTGTTTCTCTATAATGCAATTAATTGAATCATTAAATAGCTATCATTAAATAATCATTAAATAACAAATCATTTTTAAAATAAACAGATAAAGACCATTAAAGAAAACAAATAACAAGCACAAATTATATAAGTGGCGCCTCTGAACAGCTGGATTTAATATGTATTATTATGGCACTGCCGAAAAATATGGCGGTTTTATTATAATATGAATTTTTCTATTTGACATCGGAAGCCGAACAACAATTAAATTCTTGGAAAAAAATTACTAGAAATTTGGAGCCTAATTTTAAACTATTTTTTGTAGTTTGTATTATGAAAATAAAATTATTAAATTTGTAACAACAAATTGTAAGAAAATTATCTCATTTCAAGGAGTAAATTCACCAAGTCGTCCATTTTTTTTTTCTTACCAATCCCACATTCCCAGCGATGAATTATATCATGCCTGCTTACTTTCGCACACATTGTGACATTGGTGACCAAATTAAATTGGCGTGTCTATATCGTATCCTACACAGGTAAAATTTGTTCAAATGTGTCTAGGCGTATTGGTCCCTCTAAAATTCTTCCCGCAAAAGGAATACCTCCGGTGGATCCTTTATCCTTGCTTTGTGGTAAATGTTTCGTCTTGATTGATATGGTCGATTTGCTATTTTTCTGACCAGATAGATCAAATCCAATCAGATTAGATTTCGTTGGCTACAAACAAATCCAATTTCGTTGTTTTTTTATACGTGCATAGCAAATTTCTTCAGTCAGCTTGCCGTTTAATTTGAATTTCAAAGTTTGATCACGTTGTGATCAACATGTCGTGACCATTTGTATGCCGCCATTATTTTCTTCTATTTTTATCACGGTGATAAAATTAAACATGATCATGATATAGCACGTGATTCAAGTCATGACATGCCAGGGTATGACATGGCACGACACAAATCTATTGAGCAAAGCAAGTATGTGTTGTGCTCACCAAAAGGGTTTGATGAGAACAACTCCAAAAGTTTATGGAATTGGTTTCAATGACGAATCCAAACCGTTAGAACCGATCTACTTCACGAGTGATGCATGTACATACAAACTTTTGAAAGTTTCAAATCCAATTAGTACAAAGTCAAGTGGTAAAAAAATAAAATTTTTAATTATAAGTTCTTTTATGCATTTATTTTTCATCATTTTTTTACCGCTTGACTTTGTACTAAATAAATTCAAAAATTTAAAATTTGCATGTACATGCATCATTCGCGAAATAGACCGGTTTCAACGGTTTGGATTCATCATTTGAAGTCCATCCAATAAATTTGCTCCAAACTTACTTCCCTAACAGAACGTGAACATGTGTGTTGTGACAAAACACTTTTGTCCAGACATTACTTGTCACTGCATGTATATAGAAAATAAGCATTTAAAATTGATTGACAAAATGAATTTCTTATATATATAGGTGATTCTAAAATGAGTTGTCAATACGCACGATCAATTTCCACAGTTATGACTTATGAGTATTAATAAGCCAATAAGGTAATGCCCATATAGCATTATGTGTCCACATAAACAGCATATACAGTTCACATGCAGTATTATGTGGCTACATATTTAAATCTGTATATATGTGACTGCATGAAATTTTGAACGCGGTAGCATACTGCATAGGCGGCCGCATTTAAAACATTGATCTTATTTCAAAGAAAGTTGGTACATTTGATTTTATTTTGTCTGTAGCATTTAAAAATAAATAAATAAAAGTACCATCGTTTAAGAAAAATATCGAAACATAGCATGAAAGTTGTACTTTAGAGCGACTTAGCAGTCTAGTGATTTTTTTTTTTGGATGTTATAGTTGAAAGAATATTTTTTAATGCGGACGCTACGGTTTATAGGGTCCGTTTTTTTTTATTGTAAAATGTCTATTTTAATCAGTAAAAAAATTTAAAAAAATTCAGAAAAATATTATAAATCAAAATGTTATTTGAAAATTACTTGTGATGATATTCCTGCAAAATTTACAAATGATTACAGAACAATTTTCATTTTCACTACACTTCAATTTAGACAAGTAATTCGAATCGATGCTATTTTAACCTCTAGTGATTTTGCCTTTTCCATTTTCTTGTCATATATAGAGCAGAGTTTAATTACTCCTAATATAATCTAGTGATTCAAATCTCAATCTTTTTTACAGAATATAAATGGGATCAATCTGACTTTAATCATTGAGCGGACCACATTAAAAGATTCCAATATAATTTCCACCTAAAAAGAATCCAACATAATTTTATTTTTTAGTTTTATCTATCTTTTTAATCACATTTTTGAGAGACTTATGCATTGCTAACATGTAGGGCTGGGCAAAATTGCTCGAACTCGCAACTCGCTCATTTACAGCTCGCTTTAACTCGCTCATTTACAACTCGAGTTAGTTCCAACTCGAGTTGACTGACTCGTTTAATAAATGAGCTGAGTTTGAGCTGACCCCAACTCGCTCATTTATAACTCGAGTTACATAAAGTTACACAGTTTAGACACAAAAAATCCGAATAACCAAAACCAAACCCAAACTTGGCTCAAACTCGGCTCAAACTCGTTTATAACTTGTGTTGTATTGATTTAACTGGTTAAACGAGTTTATAAACGAGTTGTGAGCCACTCGAGTTGATAACGAGCTGAGTTCGAGTTGGCTCTACAGCTCGTTATTACCATCCCAACTTCGAGTTGACTCGCTCATTTATTTAATGAGCTGAGTTCAAGTTGGAGGTAACTCGCTCAAACTCGGCTCATTTACAGCCCTACTAACATGTACATATGTACATATGTATGGTTGCATAAAGCAAAATACTGAGTTGCCATATAATTATCTAAATTCAGACCTAGTATTTCAGACTTATCAAAATTTATTTTCAAGTCTGATATCTGTTCAAAACCAACTAAAACCCATTTTAGAACCATATCAAAGTCAGGACCAGCAGCTGAAAACATCAAAGTGTTATCTGTATAGTTTAAATTTTAATTTATTGGAATAGATATGAGAAAATTTCCAAGGCTAAATTTGGTTGGAATAGCTTGGAAATTTGATAACTAAAAATTTCGAGGAAAAATTATTTAGTGGCGGGCTCCACAGGTGGAAAATTGGGATATGACTTGAAGAGTTGCTCTCCAACAGTCACATCAAGATTGATTTGCGATGAATATATTTTATTATTATAAACCTTTTGTAGTACCTCCTTGCTTGTCCATACATTCAATTGTTCCCTTATCTGTTAACTTATCTACCTCCTTGCTTGTCCATACATTCAATTGTTCCCTTATCTGCTAACTTTGATTTTTCTCAGTGAGGCAAAATTATATAATTATTACTATTTACTTTTAATCATAAATAAAAGTTCTGGTATATACTTAGAGTAAGGCTACCTACTATGCATAGCACACATAGGTCCGTACTAAGGATCCATTTCTTCATTTTTTAGGTCTAAATATATAGTCGATCCGAATTTTACATTTGTTAGAAACCATACTTGGAGGCCAAATTTTACATTTGTTAGAATTTTCTTATTATTTTTTTAGATAGATAGAAAATAACTACTTTTGGATGGTCCATAATCTTTAGATCAAGTGATTTTGTACCTATTTAAAAAAATAATAAAAAGTCAAAAAAATATAAAATTTGGCATCCAAGCACATTTTCATGTAGAGATCACGTTGAGCGGTACAAATCGACTCTTTAAACTCTGAAAAACATCTGCGGTCCGAATTTTTTATTAATAAAATTAAAAAAATGATATTGATATTTGAAAATACCGAATCATAGAATCATAGAATCATGTAGATTATCTAAAAGTTCAACAGAACATATAATACTATTGAACCCTCCTCTTAATTCATTATACTACTACTTTATTCGTAGAAAATTTACAAAAATGAAAAGTTCAAACTTAAATATTAGCGCTAATGATAAACTATTAAGATACTCAAATGACTTAATTATTTGTTTGAAGAAGTCAAATGACATATTATTAGAGTGGCTTTCTTTAAGATTTTGAATTTAAACCCAACAAACAGACTTGTGAACTTTCTCCAATCAATAATTTTAGAATCTAGCTTCCGAAGATGTGTTAGTACTTTAAGTAGTAGGGAATAGACAATAAGAAAATTGCAAAATAATAAGAAAATTTACAAAAGAATAGGAAAATTGTAATTCTGCTTCTGATGGAAGATAATTTTTTTAGAAAAATATTTTGATCTCGGATAAAGTTTTTCCGAACTTTATCCACAACATGAAAAAATTATTGACAATCCAAACACAATAACGTAACATTACTTTTCAAAAATCTCGAATCAAAATCAAACCCGTGACATTGCCAGATTTTTTTTTTTTTAGTTATTTGATGCACAGTTGTTCGATAAATGACACTTTATATTATTTGTACATACATCTTAAATGAAATATGTTAAAACTGAGTGTATGAAGATCTGGATGACAAAATTAATGAATTAACTAATTTTATTTTATTGTTGGAAGATATAACATTAGTACCGCCCATAGAAAATGAAAAATCTACCAATCGTTTCTGAAATTGAAAACTGCAGCAAAGCTTTCTATAGTCCATATATACCCACTCATACTGCTGCTCTATCAAGTATCAACCATTCAAAAAGAAAAAAGATAAAAAGATAAATTCACTTTCAACACCCCCCCCCCCCCCCCCCCCCCCCCCCCCCCCCCCCCCCCCCCCCCCCGGCAATTGAAAAAAAGAAAAACAAAGACACTTCCCAAAATCAGAAATACATGGCAGAAGCTGTGACCTCTGTGCTGGAAAAGCTTGCTGCTGTCTTGCTCGAACAGGTGCACGAAGTGCAGGCTGTGCGTGGGCAGATCGAACAGGTGCAGAAGGAGCTTCGCTTGATCCAAGCGCTGCTCAGAGATGTTGATTCCAAGTGTAACAGAAATAATGTGGTAACTGAGTGGCTGAACCAGGTCAGAGAAATTGCCAACAGAATAGCAACCGTAATTGATACCTTCCGGGTTAAGATTGAAGAAAACCATGCAGAAAGTTCCAACTGGGTCAGAAAAATGACAAAGGCTGTCAAAAGAAACTATAAAAAGTACAAGCTCGGCCTGCATGACGAGCTCGAAGATATCATAGAGGAACTCAATCGGCTTTACCAGCGCCGAACCGACTTGAGAATTAAGGATCTTAGTGCTCCTGATGATGTTGATGATCCAGAACCTTATGATGATGTTGATGATCCAGAAGTTGTTGGCCTGGAGGATGACCAGGGAAAGATTATTGAGCAGCTGCTTGATAGCAGTATTTCAAGGCGCACGGTGCTCTCGATTGTGGGTACTGGCGGCCTCGGGAAGACCACCTTGGCCCAAAAAGTATACAAAAGGTGCATGTCTTTTCTTTAAAAGTTTTTTTTATATATAAAGCGCGTGAATTTTTGTGGAACAATTAATCTATAACAAGAAAATTGCTAATTTCCAAACCAACTAGTTGTGAAGAACTCAACTGTCCAAATTTAGATTGTTGTCCTTTCTCAAGAAGTGATGATATTCAATTCTTGGATCTAATCGGGCAAGGAAAAGAAATATATTGTTATGAATTATTAGTAATCAATTACTTTGCATGTAGTTGTTACCTAGAGCAAACCTGCACGTTTTGGTAATAATGACTCCAAATTAGGCACAAAGACGTGGTTCAAACTTTAAAGAGTCTTCTCTTAACAATATATTTGTTACAAAATGTGGTCCTGGAATAGATTTCCAACAAAATTCTCTCGTTCTGTTCCTTATTTTTCCTTGATGTAACACATTTTTTTGGGTAAAAGCAGTGATAAATTGGAGCGACAATTCGATTTTCGCGCATGGCAGTCCATTTCTCAAACGTACAATTTAAATGATCTCTTGAGAGAAGTTCTTTACAAAGTTAAACCTAAAATGGAAAACAAAAATCCACCCGTAACAGATAGGGATTTACCGGTGAAGCTAAAGAGCTCCTTGATAGGCAAGAGATATTTAATTATTTTAGATGATGTGTGGGACATTAATCTTTGGGGGCAGTTGAAAATGGCATTACCCGATGTGTGCAATGCGAGCCGCGTGATCATTACCACCAGATTGCTTGATGTTGCCCATGCAGCAGATTGCAACACAGAACCGTACAAGCTCCGTTACCTAAGTGACGCGGAGGGTCTAACTCTCCTGTTCAGAAACGCTTTTCAGCAACATGTTCAACCTGAGAGTTACCCTCATCTCTTGGATGTGGCCAAAAGATTAACGAAAAAATGTGGTGGGCTACCCTTGGCGTTAATTGTGCTGGGTGGTATCCTCACAAGGAGGGACCGCAACTACACTGCCTGGAACACGGTGGACGAGACCATAGATTGGCACGACAAAGATGGGATACAGTGCTCGCAGGTCCTTGCCAGGAGTTATGAAGACTTGCCTCGATATCTCAAAGATTGTTTTCTTTATTTTGCTGCATTTCCTGAAGATTATAAGATTTCAGGACAGCACGTTACAAGAATGTGGATGGCTGAAGGATTCGTACCGAAAGATGGAGCAGGAACAATAGAGGACAGAGCTGAGAAATGCCTCCAAGAGCTCGTTGAAAGGTATATCTCTTTTCAATTTTATTTTTTCTGGTACTTGTCACGTATATAAGAAATCCTGTTGTGTTTTTGGCCCAGTCTCATCACATTCACACCAGATTTAATAACTCACCAAAATTCCTCTCTAAGGACTCCCCCTAAATTTAATCAATACCCGGTACAGACATGATCTCCTTTTTACCTCCTTAATTCCCCCATGCATTCTCCCCAGTTTAAAAAAAAAAAAAGCAATTTGCAATGATAATACCAAATAAACTTTTTTTACATAAGAATATTTGCACGAAAGTTAGTATCTTTTAATGCATAAAGGTCAAGGATTGTACCTCATAGAAATAATTTGTTAGAAATTCTCTAATCTCCAAATAGAAGTCTAAAAGAAAAGTCATGTTCAAGTAATTATGCAACCAGAAGCTTCTTTTAATTTGATGCATCCATGTGCCACTTCGCCAGATAGTAAGTGTGCTTAGTATGTAGAATATTCAGGTTCTCGCTGAAAGGAATTGAAATTAAGTTTAACTTTAGAAAAGACAACAATATATATATATAGAGAGGAGGGTTCAAATACACCATAATTTGTGTGCTCCAATATGCTCCACATTCTTTATTTCTATTTTCAAAGTCTGAACAGTCGATCCGAACCGTTCAACATGATATTCATAATAAAATATGTTTGGAGACCAAATTTTATATTTTTTAGAATTTTTTGCTATTTTTTAGATAGGTACAATTCATTTTATCGGATGGTCTAGAATCTCCTTAAATAAGTGATTTTGTACCTATCCAAAAAAATAGGTAAAAAAAATTCTAAAAAATATATAATTTGGTATCCAAGCATATTTATTATGAAGATCATGTTGAGCGGTTTAGATCGACTGTTCGGACTTTAAAATTGGAGACAAAGGATGTAGAGCATATTGGAGCACAAAAATAATGGTGCATTTGAACCCTCCTCATATTTATATATATTAGCAGCGGTTTTTGGTGACTTACATATATCATCGTTAATTGTTGAAGAAATGGTGGAAACTCAATTACAAACTTTTAGGCACAAATTATTTGTTACAAAAAGATTTAAAAATAGATATTTTGTTGTTTGTCAATGTTTCATAGAACTAGATGTAATGTTGCATTATTGCCATGAACATAGTTACAAGTTTGATATCGACATAAGTAGATATATGGAACATGCGTAAGGTGTATGCAGGAGTCAATTCAAGTACATGGGTGGGCACTTAAGCTTTCCTTTTTCTAAACCAATATATTATATTAAAATTAATTTTTTACTAAGATTTTATTGAAAAATTACAATAATATATTCAGTTAGAGTTTAATTGTAACGAGGAAGAGATTTGCATACATACAAACCTAAATTAATTGGCTTACAAAATTAATAATAAAATAAATAAGGACGACACCTACATGGGCAATAACTAACAACATGTTTAGTTCGCTATTTTTTTCATCATCTTATTTAATTGATCGTATTTTTTTAATCATCTTATTTAATTGATCTTGTCTTCTTCCGTTTCACTATAATTTGAAGAGTAAAAAATAAACTTAAAAAATTACAATAAGTTCTAAGAAAACCCTTACATCTATTAAATTTTCAATAATAAAAAAAAACACAGTAGTAGATCAAGAAATCCATAAGTGACAAAAACAGTTGAAAGAGTGAAGCACTAAGATAGTCCAAAATTTATTTATTTTTAAAAATTAAACTCAAGTGCGTAACTACAGATTTTTATTTTCAAAATGTCAATATACATAAATAATACTTCTATCCGGATTTTGAACTTGTAACTTCCCATACATCATTGTTTTTTGCTAACAGACTGTAAGCTGGTTTTCATATACAACAACAATATATTTATAATTTCGGGCAACGCTAAGGTAAGAGAAAATTTTGATTTTCACCATACTGTGCTTTGCTTCAAAAAAAGAAGCTAATAAAGCAAAATATGGAGCTTTTGTCAAATTTTCTCAATATCTCTTAAAAAATTGTACAACTTAAATGGGTAACGAGATGCTTAATATCACAAATTGTGAGTAATGAGTTGTGAATTACACTAATAGAAGTCATATTTTTGTAGATATTCTTTTGAATTATAAAACATAAAAGTAAGGAAATAAAACATAATGGGAAAACCATCCCATAAAAAGAAAAAGTCATTACTCCCAGAAAATTTATTTTAACAATAGAATCTCAAACAGAGTTTTTAATGGACACTTTATTGCTATTCTAATAATTAACAGACAGCTTTAAAATTTAAAAAATTATTTAAATTAAGCATATAGTAGTAACATTATTCTCAATGGTCATATTAAGGTCTTCATTTTCATTCATTGCTTCATTGACTTGACTGGCTATAAATTCCATCATCAAAGAAAATGTTATTTTTCCCCAAAAAAGTTTATCTAAATAATTAGATAGCAGAGAAAATTTCAGTTCAAAAATTGAGTTATCTACTAATTTCTAACAACATCAAATATTGTAGGAAAATAATAACTTAATCTTTTCCAGTCAATATAATTTAAAAAAAAGACGATTAATACATTTTATCTGTAACCAAAGCTAATTATATGGTAATTTGTTATTATTGTAAACTTTTTTCGATGTAATTCTCTATCCTATGAAACATAGTGAAAAAACTTATTTTTGCTTTGATTGGATCATATTGTTTTTTTTTATTAAAGGGCTCCGTTACACTCTAGTATCTTTTAGATATTATTCCCGAGAATTGAATCTATGCTTCTTGAAAGAGAGAGGCGGGCTCATGCCACTGCACTAAGCCCTTTATTTTTTTTATTTTTTTCAGATTGTCAAATATAAAAATTCAATTATACTTGCCTACAAAACTTCACAAAAAATAAAACTCCTGTACACAATTAATTAAATAGAGAGAAATTTTGAAGCTGAGAGAAATAGTTTGAATAATAAAACTGATTAAAAAATTTTAATTTATCTTTATTGAGTTCGAACTTGATAACTTGTAATAACCTAGCTATGTCAAAGAGAGAAAATAAGCACGAAGTTCCAAGCAATTTTCTGTGTTGAGCCGTAAAGGCCAACGAGGGTTTTACCTACTTTAAGATTAAATTTACTGCAATGAGACTACACAATTAATGAGGTATCAGAAGGTCAAAACAATTATTTTTAAATTTTTCTCTCACCTCACGTTTGCTTGACTCAAAATAGTTAGGGGTGTCAATGGCACCCTTTTATCCATTTACCCGATCCGTACCGTATTCGATAAGACGGGTATGTGTAAGATTTTTTTGCATAAATTTATCGGGTACGGATATAGGTATAGGTACGGGTAAAGATTTTTTTTATCTAAACGGGTAAGGGTACGGGTAATACCTATTCCGTATCTGTTATCCGATCGAGTAATTATAAAAAAAGTTATATATTATATATATTAATGAGCAATCAATATTTATTGTCCAACTACTTTTTGTAGTTATGTTAGACTTAATTAACCATTAAAACACGTAAATAAATTCCAACAAATTCCAATAAAGTTAAGACATTTAAACACACAGGCGCGCACACACTCAATGTGTTTTAATGTTTTTTTTGGTAAATAATAAGAATAGTTATTATTTTAGCACAACCCATTATTTACCAGCTACCATTTCGTTATTCGACAATAAGGATAGGATAAAGGCAAGGTAATTCGTAGCAGGTAAGAGTAAGATACGAACAAGGATAATTTATAACGGGTAGGGTACGAAAATGATTCCACCCAATTCTTATCATACCCGTTGGCACCTCTAAAAATATTGTTGTACATATCTACACCACTCGGCACATGTATGCTAGGTATACCAATAAATATGTTGATTGACTATAACAAAGGCGTACAGTATGGTGCCTATCGACAAATATGTCCGTACTACTATCTAAACAACAACTTTTTGCCATTAGTTATATCTAAATGAAAGAGAACTGACATATTCTTAATAATTAATTGCTTCACCGTCAAGAATACCAACATTCTTAATTTTATCCATAAAGAAAAATTTATAATGCAACTTAATAGAACCACTCAAAACAAATTTATATGCAACTTAATATATTAGCCGAGTAAGATTTTTTCAAAAAAAATCAGCATTTCGAGGTGCCTAAATATATTTTATATTTTTATCACTGCACCATCGGCTATATAAGCGGGACATCCTTATGGAATACCTACCTAGCTATATAGCGAAGCATTCATCATTTATATAAACTTCCTTTTGTATCGATGAAAGATATATTCGAGCGTTCGTTATTTTTCATATTAACTTAACTTACGAAATACCTACTTATTTATTAAACTTCCATTCTTCTTTGATAAAATACTGTTGTAGGTGCTTGATTCAAGTTACTAAAAAATCTTGGAACGGCTACTGCAAATACTGTAGTATTCACGATCTTCTATGGGACCTAGCTATCCACAAAGCTAAGGATGAGAACTTTTTCACTGTATTCTCAAAAGAAGAAGATGTTAACAACCTAGCTGCTAGCAAGCCACACCGTGCGGCACTACAGTTTTGCACTCCCACAGAGGATGGCATTTATTCAGAAAACCCTCGTTCTTTACTCTGTTTCGGTTTTGGGCAAAGATCATCTAATAATAGTGGCTTTGGACTACTAAATTATAGTGGTTTTAGATTACTTAGACTGTTAACCTTGCAGAGTGTTGATATGACCACATTTACTCGGAGACAGTGGTCGAAGGGCTTGATACACTTGAGGTATTTGGGGTTAAGAGACTGCCATATTCCACATGATATATTTAAGAAGTTTTCCTTCTGTTATCTAGAAACCATTGATTTAAAAGGATCGCAAGTAGATGGTAAGGAAAATACACTAGATTTGTGTGATGTCGTAATCCCAACTCTAAGACATGTATATGGTAGCTGGAGAGTCCAATTACCATTAAAATGGGATAATCATACAAATCTACAAACAATTATGAATGTGCCGATACAGATAGAATCATCAGTTGTTGAATTAGGATTTTGTATCAACTTGCGTACATTAGTGATTGGCTTTATGGAAAATCTAGATAATGGAAGGGCTATAAAAGAGTGGCAAAACCTCAAGAGTGTGCTGAGAAGGACTGAACAGTTGGTCTTCCTCTCTATTGTAACATATGGGTTGGTACCATTTTGTGGCACAAAAGACTTACCTTGTCATGGGAAGATACAAAAACTAGTTCTCGGGGGAGAATGGGAAAGAAATATATGTGTTCCAAGTGTTGAGATGTTTCCAACAAATCTCACCGAATTGAAGCTCATAAATTCTAGACTCCACAAAGATCCAATGCCCATATTGGAGAAGCTGCAGAGCCTCAGGATACTTTATTTAGATTGGAGCTCATATGTGGGAACAAAGTTGATCTGTTCAACCAGAGGGTTTCCTAACCTCGAAAAACTGAGGCTTTTGCGGCTACGCAACCTACATCATTGGGACATAAAAGAGGGAGCTATGCCCATCCTTCGTCACCTCGAAATTGGTGATTGTTATAAGCTGCACGTACTTCCCGAGCTTCAAAAGGTGCAGACTCTTCAAGAACTAACAGTTTGGGAACCCTCACGTGAGGTCTGGGAAGGTATGCAAATGGAAGGAAAAGATGTACACAAAATTAAGCATATCCCATCTGTGCGTATAAGGTAAAATCTCATGCATCTTTAATTTGTTGTAAGAATTTTTTAATGTTTTCGATTGTCATCGTATCCGATCTGTTCATGTTACTTTGCACGGCTGTAAGACTTTATTTTCGATTGTCATCACTTTTTTTATTATTTTTGTTGTAGTTTAATTAACTACTCTTAATTATTGTATGGAATATGTTGAGCAGGGAATATGGCCGACAATAAAAGAGACTACATGAAAAAATGCAACAAGAAGACGAACGGTCAGATTTGAGTCTACTTTCAATTTTATTTTATCCCTATTTTCAGTTTGTTGTTCCCGGGCAGTTCAACTTTTCATACTTGCCCCTTGTCATGGTTGTTAGGTTTAATTTTCTATTGTTATGTACTTTTAGTTTTTTATAATTGTAATAGTACTTATTGCAAGGGAGTTAATTTTTTTATGATTATTTATCTGATTATTAGAAGTAAAATAAGATAAATGTTGAATAATTTGTATATTTTGTTAGCTTCTTTATAATTTCTTCCATTATTTTCTTAATTTCAATCTCTATAAATCTAAGTATTTTTTTGTGTAGAAATTATCTAAAAATATATCTATATCATTTTGAATACGAGTAATATTTGTTGACAGGATTTTTAAAATATTTTTATACTACATTTTCACTATTTTTACAATTATGAAGTTATCAGAAATTAATGCATTCCTCTTGGGACAGAATTTGTATTTCTTATTTTTAAGATGCAAAATTTGTTGTTTAATCAAATGGGGTTTAATTACATCCTACATAATCGAAAATAAATTACAAAAATAAACTAAATTAGTGGAATTCGCTATAAAATTGTTGTTTTGAATATTTTGCTAAATAATTATTTAAAGTTTTGTGCTGAACTGAACTATCGAGAATTATAAGAAAATATTCCCAATTTATATTGTTTTACAAGAATAATTTCAAATTACTGAAATTAATTTTTCAGTGAATTAAATAATGTTTCGGGTTCTCATTGATTATATTATAGGTTTTTACAATAATTTTCAATTAGTTACAATTGTTACACTTATCATTTAAATATTGTTTCTTTAATATGTAACTTTTTATTGATTATTATTTTATGAAATGTTTTTCTTTGTTTATGTTTCCTGTCAAAGACAAGAACGTACATAATTCTTCTAATAAAATATCATTCCTACAACGAAAATACTATGTTACAAAATATAAGAAAATGTTTGCTGACGATGCCACACAAATACTCATTATTAATAAAATGTGTATGTCACTATAATTAAAAAAATAGCATAATCGGTAAATGTAATGCGAAATTTGACAACGTATCTACATATTAAATTCTAGAGTGAGTTACGAATGAAGAAGTGTTTTAAGTTGTGTACTAGCTTTCTAATCTATGTAGCAGGGACACTTTTATAAATGTGTTGTACATGTATTCATTATGACTATGAAATATGAATACATGTATTATCGAGAGGAGTACCCACAAAGATAACTGATGCTTTAAAAGAAATAAATTGTATATGTTCAAAATTTGTTAAGAAATTTCGACGATTCAATCAGGATTCCCATGATTAAATTGAGAGCATTGAACATTTTAATCGGAATTTCTCCCCCATCCGAGCTGACAATCGGATTTGCTAGCATTGTTAAATTTGAAGCGAGTATCTCCACGGATATCGAACTTGGTAAAATGAGCTGCCGACCCATATTAAATATACGACGACGGTGCCTAGCTATTTAAAATTTGAATATAGAGATCTATTCTGAGATTCGTACTAAATTAACTGACAACTCATATCACATTCGTACGAATATTAAAGGGTCTGTGTTTCACCTCGGATCGAATTGGTCAAGATTATGATCTTAACTCAAAATTTAAGTTAACTCGAATCCTAACCCCTTTGCCACGATGTTTGCCCATGTTGTTTCGGATGGTCTCATAAAATCAGAATAATATAAGATTATCACTGATGGATGATATATGGAGTACGGTACTATGCATAGCGCACTTCAGTTTGTACTACGAATTCATATTTTCATTTTCAAGTCTAGTCAATCTGAACCGTTAATCATAATCTCCATATGAAAATGTACTTGAAGCTAGTCCAAATTTTACATTTTTTTTCAATTTGTTTTACTATTTTTTTTAGATAGGGAGAAAATCACTACTTTTGGATGATCCAGAATTTTTAGATTAAGTGATCATTGTACATATTTAAAAATAAGTAAAAATAAAAATATAACATATAAAATTTGGCATCCAAGCACATTTTTATTTAGAGATCATGTTAAGTGATACAGATCGAATGTTTGAACTTTGAAAATAAAGATATGCATCCATAGACGGACTAAAGTGTGCTATACATAATAGCGTAGCCTCACTCTATAAATAGTATCATCTAACTTAGTTGAACTTCTGAATCTATGTGAAAGTAATGTCGGAAATCAAATTTAAAAGTAATCTAATGGGCTGAGCCCACAAACCGCACAAGCCCAAAATAATAAGGGCCAGGGTGTTGTATAAATGTTGTGCAACTGATACTCATGCTAATGCTTAACTTGCATTATCAACTTTATAATTACACTACAAGAAAATATACCTTTCCCGGCGCTTACAAAAGCTGCTAAATACACTCATAAACGCCACTAAATATCTTTCCCGGCGCTTGGACAAGTGCCAGGAATACCACCGTCGGCAAAAGCCTTTCCCGGCGTTTATAGCCCTTTTTCCCGGCGTTTAATAAGCGCCTCCCAAAATTTGGCTTTTCCGGCGCTTTCACTATAAATCATAGAAAATTCCAAAAATGGAAATTCTTTTTCTGGGATGTTCATGGGAGTGTTGTCTATATGCATGTGCAATGGCTTGGCTTAATTCAACCTAGAATCAAAATTTCTATCTAATTTGGTCTTAAGGGTTGTTTTAGGCATATGTTGTACCAGTATAGGTTTCTTTTGGTTTTGTTTGTGTTGAACACTGGTACAGGTATGTTGATATGTTGGTATGATGGCTATCGAAAACATCAATGTCAATAAGAGTAGTGATGATAAGAAAGTTGAAATACGAACAGATAAGTTCCCTACTAGTACCAAAAGATAAGAGTAGTGATGATAAGAGTAGTGTTGAAGTTCCCAATTTAAAAGTTGTTATAAAAGATGTCAATTCCCAATTTAAACCAAATTCACAATTTAAAAGTAGTTATAAAAGACGTCCTACTTGATGCTGTTTATTTCAGTCCAATGTTCATTTTAGGTGAGCATCAGTAACCTACAAAGTACCAAAAAGACGAATGAGATTAAAAATTAACCAACCAAGGTAAAATAATTAAGAACTAAGACATGAAAAAATCAAGCATACCTCCTTTTTTATGATACCAGAGATTTCCTTCTACTCATCCAGTTTATCATCCAATCTCTCAATGCGCTGTGTCAGATGCCGCTTGGCAGACTAAAAATGAAAAAAAGATAAAATAAAGATTTAGTAATGACATGGTATTAATGCATGTGAACCATTGATAAAAAGTGAAAATACTCACTGCAAAGGCAGCAGAGACTTGCTCAAGGTGCTTGGTCATGCCAGAAACAGCACTGGCCATGTTGCGCTTGGTCACATACATCAGATCGGAGAACTTAAACCTCTAAAAATCCCATTAAGAAAACAAAATCATTTAAATAAATAAAACACCAAGGTCTTCTCAGCAAAACTTGCTTTTTAGCTGACAATAATTTGATCTTGACTCATGCTTTATTCGATCTTTGATCTCCTTCTCTTCTTTACTGTCATATGGTATAATATGTAGAAGACCAATAACCAAACCTTAAAATATGGTGCATTGGCCCCTAACCAGTCCTTGAGACTTGACCAAACACTGCACCAGCCATAAAACACAAGCAAAGTGCCTTCGGCACCCAACTGGTACACCAAAAGGCACAAAATGACCAGCAAACGAAATCAGAACAGAACTGACTGTTAGACTGGTAACCTGAGCAAATCAAGATCACAAATGGATAAAGAACTTCAAAATACACACTTTAGACCCAAATTTTACATTTATAGCATTTTTCTATGATTTATTAGCTATTTTTAAAGTTAGCTTTCTGAAATACAAAAAAACTGCTAAAATTGCACTATTTACCAAGTCTGCCCCTGCATTCAAGCATCTGTTAAAAATAGCTACAAAATTACAAAAATCCTAAAAATTAGCATGCATGTAGATTGGACTTTCCTCTACATTTCCAAAAAAGGAAATAAAAATTCAGTTTTGTAGATTGTCTAGAATAAATTTTTCAAGATTGGCTGTCAGAACAATAACCAGCAGCCAATTCAGAAAAATACCAGCAAATACCCTCTTATAAAATTACTGATTTGGCATAGCTCTAGACCTTTAATGGAACTGAAACTTCTCGAGCATGTAATAGACATCTTAGCATGTATGTCCATATAAAGAACTCAAAAAATGGTGTAGCCAATTGCTGGAAATTAAATCTCAAAGTCTGGTCTGTCAGAAAATCCTGAACAGCAGCATTGCTGGTACAATGCATGTAGATTGGACTTTCCTCAATTTCGGCACAATCAAATGATAGGGGCAACCATGCCAACCAAAGTCAAACCTCCATGACCACTTGATCGAGGATTAAACTTGTCAAGAGAAAGGTATTGACCTGAAGGCCATGAGGTGTGAGCAAATAGATCATGGAAATTATCAAAGTATCACCAATAGTATAACAATCTTCTATTGTCTTAATTTGTCATGGAAATTAACAAGTTAGCCCCTTAAAATTGGGCATTTGTACAATCTGGTCCCTGTCAACACAATACAAAAAATTAAAAGGTTCGATTGAACAACCAAATGCCCAAGTTCAAAACAGAAAATCACTAGAGGAGATCAAACAAATCAAGCTTATTCAGCAAACAAGCATTTCATCAACAATTCAAGCATTTCTAAGCAACTGAAAATATCAATGTTTACATTGTAATTGCACACAAGGAAAATCAATGAATACAATACAAATTCCATTTAATTTCCTCTTGTTTTATGAGATCTAAAGGGACCGTCAAAGAAACACGAGTTTCGTGTAAAATTTGGGTTTCACTTTTCTCCTTGAATTACTGTCTCGTTCTATCAGTTTCTCAAATTTCCCTTAATTTGTTCAAGAATCTTGCAAATTGCAAAATTCCCAATTAAATTCAAGCCGCAGTACGTACCAGAGAGAGAGAGAGAGGAGACTTACCTTGAGTGACGGAGTTCCAGAGAGAGAGAGAGAGTACCGGCGGAGTGGAGAAGATGGCACGATGAGGTCACCAGCTGAAGTCGCGGATCGAGAGAAAAAGAGGCAGTCGTAATGTTGCCTTGAGTGATGGAGTTCCAGAGATAGAGAGAGTACCGGCGGAGTGGAGAAGAGGGAACGGCAAGGTCACCAGCCGAAGTCACGCCGCCATCGCGGATCGAGAGAAAAAGGAGGCAGTAGTAAGGTGGAAGAGGAGAGGCAGAGACGACTGAGGTGAGAGGAGAAAAGAGGTGGAGAGGCGCGGAGGCGCGAAGGCACGGAGGTTTGGGTCGGGAGGCAGAGAGGCGGGAGTGTTTAGGGTTTGGCGCGCGATTTGGAGCGGTCCGAGCGGATCGATCACGCAATATATATATATATTTTTTTAACCAATACTTAAGCCGGCGTTAGAATTTGCGCGATCAAATTTTGCAGGCTGTACTGGCGTTTCCTATAGCGCCGGTAAAGGCGTATTTTCTTGTAGTGTTATAAAGGCTCTGATTGATTCAAAATGATAATTAAATATTTGTGCACAGTATCTCAGCAATGCCTAACGTTACAACTAACAAGCTCTAAAAGATTCAAAAATCCCCTTCAACCTGAGCTAAATACAAGCACAAATCCTTCATCCATCGTCTTGCCCCAATCAAATTAAAAAAAAAATTAAGTCGGATATTTTGTTTAGAAACTTAACCATGTATTGCTGTGGGTCCCACCTGCTTTGCGGCCCCCTCTTTTCTCTGCACGAATTTCAGAAGAACAAATAAAATAGTTACAAAATTAATTCTTCCATTTTGCTATCATCAGCAGAAGCATCGTCTTCTTGTGCAACGTTACCAGAATCGGGTTCGGTTCAGGTTTGGGTTCGGATTCAGGTTCCCCACTTGGAAGCAAGGGGCATCTCTACATCTTGAACCCCGTTCTCTGTGGGAACAGCTTCGTCAGTACCATTTTGGTTGTCCGGTAACTCAACTGGTCTGTATTGGTTCATCATTTGCATCTGAAAAAAAATGACAGAAAAGATTTAAGGTCATATGGTACATACACATGGCAAGCACAGGTTATAGAACAATTCGCCAAATTGTAAAGAATAAGCACCATTTCTTGTCAAATTTTTCAAGCTATTTTGTGACACTCACCATTAATTGAACAAAATCACCCTACAGCCAGAGGCTATAATCCGCAAAAGCTTGACATTTGTTATTTTGGAGGAAAAGATATATGTTTCAAAATCCAAATAGTCGATCTGAACCATTCAACATGATCTCCATATAAAAAGGTATTTGGAGAGCAAATTTTACATTTTTTAGAATTTTTCTACTATTTTTCTATAGGTAGAAATTCACTAATTTCGGATGTTCCCGAATCTTTAGAACAAACAATTTTCTATCTATTTAAAAAGATAATTAAAAAAAATCAAAAAATGTAAAATTTAGTCTCCGAGTACATTTTCATTCGGAGATCACATTGAACTGTTCAAATCAACTTTTTAAACTGTTCCATAGTACGAACAATCTGTAATATGCATATGACTAAACCGTCAGAAAGTACCTGATAGAGCTCGTGCATTCTAAAACTGGCAATGTGTTCCATATCCTCAACCCCCTCCACAAACCGCACCATGCCGGCTACTCCAACCGGCTGATCAGTAAAAGGCGTTGTCTCTTGCAAATTCAAACCGAGCTTGTCTGGCCTCTGTAATAAGAGTCTGAAGGTGGGTTGCAACTCAAAGCACTGCTCAGAAAGGGCCCGCCGACAGAACACGTACAGCCCCAGTCGAGCACGCAACATGGCCACGATTAATCGGCAGACATCGCGTAGGTGTCCCACAAACCGGGTCCGCACTAAGGAAAGCAGGATGAAGTCGTTTTGTTGCCCCTGGAACTTGTCTACAGTGGCCACCTGGTTTTTAATATTTGCATGGTTAAAAGTTGAGTTTGGTTGACAGTCGCATGAAATTATTCAAGCAAGCGTTACAATGTTGGCATATAAAAATATGAATCAAGATATGAGCAAATAATAAACCTTGATTAACCCTCACTAAATGCAGCTAAGCCCCTTACTAAACCAAAAATCACTTTGCCCTGTTTATCAGTAGTTCACATTCAGATGTGAAATTACATCATATCAAGGCAACCAAAAGTTAAATAAAGAAATATAAACTGCAACAAAATGAGACCAACTATCATAATAATTAATTAGTAAAACTAAATAAAAACAAATGAAAGTAAGCAATAAAAAACTTCGTGGAAATTTCCTAATGCGTCGTTTTCTGTGTTTGCTGCAACCATAATAGTTCTGACGGAACTTATCTGAGACAAGGAGAACTGCTGAAGATATAGCAAGTCATTTTCTGACTTTATAACATCCGCTACACAGAATATACTTACAATCGTATAATTGGAATCCCTCTTTTCCAACTTTAAATAAAGGCCGCAACTATTCGGCATTTTACATGGTCCCTGGTTTTCTGTGTCTGATCTTCTACTTCTAACTCTATGACTTGTCATATTAAAAGAATACGCTCTTTAAAAAAGGCTGCAGATCGGCATTTTACATGTCCCTTCACAAAGACATTTTTGAAATTTCGTCGCATCAGATCAAGTAAGTTAGCGTGTTCTTTTTCTTGTTTTAATGTCATTTTCAGTCCAGCTGACAGCTGTGCTGATAAGAACTTGCGAAGTCGTTGCTTTAACGCCTAAAAATGATTTGTCGCTTTTCTAGATAAATCTTTTCGCTGACTTGGCATGTAGCGACTGGAATCCCGGAAATTGCGAGGAAATTTCGAGGAAATTTATAACCAAGGCTGTTTGATTTTCACATTATTGTACAAGATCAGAACTGGAATGAGTCTGTGTCCAGCCTAGTGTTTTGAAAAACCCCCTAGACCGGCAGAACCGAATTTGAACAATTGACCCGCCGTCTGGATTTGAACAATCCCTCTGATCACACAAATAATATATAAAACTGAATTTGAAAAAAAAACAACAGAAAAAAAAACCGCCTGACCGGACCGGACCGTCACCCCCCCGGACCCTTGGACCGGACCACCCCGGACCGTGGAACCGCCAGAACCGTGGTTCCATCAAGGGCCGGGGTCGCCCTATGAAAATCGGACCCGTGCGGACCGGACCCGTGGACCGGACGGGTTTGGACCGTCCCGGACCACCCCGTTGTCAAAACACTAGGTGGGGACTTGGAAGTTTTATTTCATCACATGGTTGGTCTGGCAACAAAACAAAAACAATAAATAGCTATATGATATAGGTGGGGACTTGGGAACGAGTATCCTCTGCATTAACTCAAAAGGAAATTTTTGTGTTAATGAATTTGAACCGTCTGATTTTAAACAGAGACAATTTGGTTTCTGCCTATAACATAGGGATCTTTTAATATTAGTATGGATCTAATCTGCACGAATCTTAAAATAAATCGAATGGTTGAAATTCATTAACTCAAAAGATTTTGAGTTAATGCAGAGGATACGAATTCGGGACTTCGAGTTGTCCCTAGGGGTGAAAACGGGTCAGATATTATCTAACCGTATCTGAATCGGTATTCGAAAATTAGATACGGATATTTGATATCTAAATATTAATGGAGATACTGATAAGGATATGGTTTTAAAAATTTTAATTATCCGTATCTGAATATCCGACCGTATCCGAATTGATATTTGAAAATTAGATACGGATATTCGATATCCGAATATCCAATACGGATACGGATACGGATATGGTATTAAATTTTAATTATCCGTATTCAAATAGTAGATACGTACTATATAGTTTAATATATATATTATGAAAAAAATTATGTTATTCACTTTATAAAAAGCATATATTCGTATCTGTTTAATATCTAATCAGTATCCGTAGATATGATTTTACCACTATCTGATTCATATCCAATCCGTTTGCACCACTAGTTGTCCCCGACCTTGCGTACCCCACTCCGCAGCTTTGCCCAAGAAAGAAGTCAAAGTTCTAGTCAAGCAAGCAGTGAGTAAGTAGAGACTCAAAGTGTAAGGTTGAGCGACTAATTGTCCTCAAGCTTCTTTCTCCAGTTTTTTCTCAAAAAAACTGTCATTTAACTTGCGCGAATACTGTAAAACTCTACAACTAATACTGTAACTTCAACAACAAATCATGTATAATAAGTAGTTTAAAAATCTAACAATCCAAGTTAGTTGGAAGTGGTCCCCAAGTTACTTGCAAATAGTTAGCAACTTACAAACATACTGTACTTTCGGCTGTACTTGAAAAACTGACGGCTTCTAGAAGGTTTAAAAAACAAACAACTTCTCAAACTTGTAGTTATTTACAAATAACAGCTAAAATTGTGCAAAATTAATTTTTTTTCATCAAAATTAATTTTTTATTTTTTTTCGTATTTTTTTTTATTTTTTCGTATTTATTTTTTACGTATTTATTTTTATAAAAATAAGACTTATATACTGTAAAATTAGCAGATGCAAACTACAAAACTAACATATGAGAACTACAAAGACATCAATACTGTAAAATTAGCAGATGTAACTTATAAAACTAACATATGTTAACGGCAGAACTTCAATACTGTAAAATGGTATCCAAAAAACATATACAACTATAAAATTTCACTAATCACAAAATTAACTGTTCAAAACCATAAACTATAACCAACAACTGTTCAAAACCACAACCAACAACTGTAAGATGTCACCACCCATAACTGTTACCACCCATAATTGTTACCATCCATAACTATTCAAAACCACAATAATTGTTACCACCCATAACTGTTGACAAGCACAAACAAACTTCAATAAACAAGCTTAATTGTTCACAACCATCAAAACAAAAATGGCGTCTGTCACTTCATAAACCTCTGGTACACGTTATTCTGATGAGTGAGAAGTTTCATTGCTAGAACCACACGTTCTTTCGAGATATCATCCTGCAAAAAAAAAATATATATAAGCAAGGTTAAAAATTGGAGTTATGAACCATTAGCAGATGCAAACTATCAAAGCAACATATGTGAACTACAAGACTTCAGTACTGTAAAATTAGCAGTTGCAACCTATAATCTTTAAATCTGTACAACACTGCATATATCCTTTAAGCTAAAATTGTTATATGTATCATACAAAATTGATGATGTATCCTGTGAAATTTATCATGTAAAATTACACATAAACTGTAAACTAAAGTGAATATTGTAACCAAAGTGAATCATAGTAAAAACTGTCTAATACATAATTTGCATCTGCTAATTTGATAGTATTGAAGGCTTATTTTACATGATATAGATCCATATATAAATATTAATAATTGTTATATGTATCTTGTAAAATTGTTATATGTATCCAATAAAATTGTTATATGTATCATGTAAAATTACACATATGATGAAACTAAAGTGAATACTGTAAATCAAGTGAATCATAGTAAAAACTGTCTAATACATAACCTTTACACCTGACTAATACTTCCCGTAATAAATTGCATAAATACTGTAAACTTACTAGATAAATACACTGTCTAATGCTGTTTATGAGTACAACTGCTAAACAGATCCTCTAACTATGATTGACCAAAGTGAATCATGTAAACTGATGCACATATCCTGTAAAATTGTTATATATATCCTATAAATTGCATCATGTTATAAACTTATATAACCATACTGTAAATTGTTACATGAAATAGATGTAAAACTCTTCTCGAACTACCTGTTTTTGATGTAAAACTCTTCATAGAATCCTGTAAAGTGCAATATGAAATCCTGTAAAACTGTTCCTCGTACTCCTTAGGCCACTCGTTCGTAGCGGCCGACAATTGTTGCAGTTTCCATCTGTGGCGAGGAAGAAAAGCACGATCTCCTTACCACTCCTTAGGATCGCCTTGAAAAGGCTTGGATCCATGACTCCTTCGAGTTCATATCGCCTCTCAAAGATTGTCTCCTCCTATCTCCTTCAGATCACCTCTCTCTCACCTCTCTCCTCCATATCGCCACAAGATGAATATTGTAAAACTACAAGATGCATACTGTAAAACCACAAGGTGAATACTGTAAAACAACAAGGTTAATACTCCAGATCGCCTCTCTCTCATCTCTCACCTCCAAATCGCCTCTCTCAGATCGTCTCCTCCTATATCCTCCAGATCGCCTCTCTCTCATCTCTCTCCTTCAGATCGCCTCTCTCTCATCTCTCTCCTCCATATCACCTCTCTGTCATCTCTCTCCTCCAGATCGCCTCTCTCAAATCGTGTCTTCCTATCTCCGTAGTCGGAGCAGCGGCTAGACCGGCGCAGAGGAAGATAAGAGAACGAGGGAGAGAGAAGAGAACAGAGGAGAGAGAAGAGAGAGATCGGAACGAGGGAGACGGCAACAGCAGCAGTGGAGTCTTCAGTGTGAACACAACAACGACGGCACGAGGATCTTGCCGTGGGAAGGTTGATCGGAGTCAGAGAAGTAGCCATACATTTTTTTTTCTCAAGCTTTTCTGATGGGTTTCAAAATAGAGAGATGTGATGAAAAATTTATAAAAAAATGTGGTACTGTACTTTAAAGTTTGTTAAAAAGTGAATAAGACAAATTGTGAGTAAAAAGTGGGGACAAAGGCGTGGGTAAGGAAACATTTTCTCTTCTTTTTATCCTCAAATAAAAATCTAAACTTAAGTCTCAGTTCGGTACTAAACTAATTAAAATTCCAAGTATGACCCTTGTCAAACTTTAGAAACTCCCGTGATATATTTCGAACATACTTTGATTAACCTTGATTCACCCCACAATTCAATTACTCCACCCTCATACTCTAAGATGCTTGAGTTTCTTAAAAACTAATAAATTGAGTTTACCAAGATTTCAATTCTCAACCAAAGGTATGCCCGATTCCTGTTAAGAAACCGTGTATAAATGTCGGTACTTTTTTTATACGGATTTTATTTAATAGACTATGTGATTATTTTGTGCTTGTCATCCTCAAGGCCAACAACTTCTGAGTCATCAAAAGCAAAAGGTTTTTCATGTATCCTTGAAAATCTCCTATAATTTCTTATATCTCCTAGTTTTTATTATAACAAATATGTTTCTCAAAAAAAAATTTAACTTTTTATATTTGCTCATGTAATTCTCTCCAGTATTAAGGTTGAAACATCGAAGTTTGTAATGCCCGTTTGACCCGGCCCATCCTCTTCTCCCCCATCTGTATCAAAAAAGAATCTTTTTTGTTAATTCTTCTCTTTTTGACTTCGCTCTCTCCATCAAGCTCTCTATGTATATCCACTCAAGCTGCTCTACCAATCATTCCCGCAAACAACCCTAATTCATTTTGAACCCAACCACCCACCACTTGTTAGCTAATTCACTTTGAACCCAACTCCCAAACCACCCCAAGAAAAAACCAGAAAAAAAAGACATGGCAGAGGCAGCTGTTGGCTATGTGTTGGAAAAGCTTGCTGATGCCTTGCTGAAGAAAGCTCAGGAACTGCACGCTGTGAGTGGGCAGATCAAGCAGATGCAGCTGCAGCTTGGCCTCATCAAAGCTTATCTAAGAGATGCCGATTCCAAGTGTAACAGAGATGAATCGGTAAAAGAGTGGGTTAACCAGATCAGACACATGGCCCACAGAATAGAAGATGTGATTGATACCTTCCTGGTTGAGATTGAAGAAAACCGTCAGAAAAGTTCCCACTGGTACAGTAAAATTCCAATGGGGATAAAGAAAATCTATAAAATTAACAAGCGGAAGCTGAGTGGCGAGCTTGAAGAAATCACTGTGGAACTCAAAAAGATTTACGAGCTTCGAATCGGCTTGGGAATTAAGGATCTTGGTGCTGGTAGTGAAGAAAATGATCAGGACCAACTACCTTTTAGGCCGACAAAACCTTTTGCTTTTGATGACTCTGAAGTTGTTGGCCTTGAGGATGACAAGCGAAAGATTATCGAGCAGCTGCTTGATACAACCATTTCAAGGCGCATGGTGCTCTCGATTGTGGGTACTGGTGGCCTAGGCAAAACCACCTTAGCCCAAAAAATATACAAAAGGTGCATTTTCTCTCTTAATTTTGAACCCATGTTTTTATATAAATTGCGTAAATTTTGTTGAATATAAATATTACAAGAGAATTGCAAAATCCGAAACCAACTGGTTGTTAAGAAGTCAACTGTCCAAATTTAATCCTTTGTTAATTTAGATTTCTTCCTTCTCAACAAGTCATGAAATACTTCAATTCTTCGATCTAATCTTGTAAAATTTGGGAGATTTTATCATGAATTCTTCACTACTATTAGCAATCAATATTCAATACCTTGTATGTAATTGTTACCTAGAGCAACCTGATACGTTTTTTTAATTTAATGATGAACAAAATCCAGCCTGTTCGTTCAATAGAAACTTATATAATTTAGTATATGAGAGGAATTCATGGCAATCGGTTATATAAAGGGATTGCTTTCTAGCTTAAGCAGATCGAGAAAATTTTCTTATGAATTGCAAAAATTCACCGTACTATGTATGCTCAAACTCTCGATCTTTGGGTAACTACCACAGTCCCTCTCAGGACTTTTTCTCCTAGCCAACTGTGCTACCACCCCATCTTATTTCTAACGATATATAAATAATCTATGAATCGAGTTATAGATCAGATCTCCTATAAAAATTTCTCTTACTGAAGCTTTTTTTTTTATGTAACACATTCATTTCTTTTAATCACAGCGTCGACTTGGAGGGCCAATTCGATCGTCTCGCATGGCTGTCCATTTCCCAGAAGTTCAATTTAAACGATCTCTTCAGAGAACTCCTTTACTCAATCAATCCTGAAATGAGAAATAAAAATCCACCTCTGACAGAAGATGATTTACCGGTGAACATTGAGAGCACCTTGAGAGACAAAAGGTTCTTAATTATTCTAGATGATGTGTGGACGACTGATCTTTGGGAGCAAATGAAAATAGCCATACCTGATCCAAACAATATGAGTCGCATAATAATTACCACCAGATTCGAAGATGTTGCTAACGCAGCAGATTGTAATACAGAACCGTATCAACTCAGTTACCTAAATTCCAATGAGAGTCTAGCTCTCCTCTTCAGAAAGGCTTTCCAACAACCAATCCAACCTGAGAATTACCCTCTTGATCTCTTGGAAGTTGCCAAAAGATTAACAAAAAAAAGTGGTGGGCTACCCTTAGCATTAGTTGTGCTAGGCGGTATCCTGTCAAAGAGAAGGCGCAACTACACTGCCTGGAGAACAATGGAGGAAACCATGGATTGGCACGACGAAGATGGGAAGAAGTGCTCGCAGGTCCTAGCGATGAGTTATGAAAACTTGCCTTACGAACTCAAACCATGTTTTCTTTATTTTGCTTGTTTTCCCGAGGATTATAAGATTTCGGGAACACACGTTACAAGAATGTGGATGGCTGAAGGATTCGTACCGAAAGATGGAGCTGGAACAATGGAGGACAGAGCTGAAAAATGCCTTCAAGAACTAGTGCAAAGGTACATCTCTGCTCAGTTCTATTTTTTAGGGTACTTATCACGTATATAACAAGTCCAGCCCAATCTCATCACATTCACAAAAAAATTAATAACTCTTTTAATGCATAAAGGTCAAGGATTGTAATTGCCCTCATAGAAATAATTTGTTAGAAATTCTCTCATCTCCAAATATAACATGTAGTTATGAAAAGGAGTCTGAAAGAGAAGTCATATTCAAATAATTATGCAAACAGAAGCTCTTTCATATATGTATATCTTTGTTGCATCCATGTGCCACTTCGCGAGACGAGATAGTAAGTGCATGTGTTCAGTTGAAAGGAATTAAAATTAAGATTAACTTAAAAAAATGACAACAATATATTTTTTTTGAGGAGCGCTTTCATCGTTAATTGTTGAAGAATGGTGGAAACTCAATTCCAAACTTTTAGGCAACAAATTCTTAATTTGTGACAAAAAGATTTAAAAATAGATATTTTGTTGTTTATCAACGTTTCACAGAACTAGATATAACGTTGCCTTATTGCCATGAACATGGTTATAAGTTTGATATTGACATATGTAGATATATGGTCAAGTACATGGGTGGCACTTAAGCTTCCCTTTGTCTAAACCAATAATCCATAACTGACAAAAAAAATATTAAAAGAGTGAAGCACTAAGATAGCCCGATATTTAAAAAAAAAAACTATAAACAAGTACGTAAGAATTAGCTTTGGTGATGTCTACAATATCTTTTTATCTTAAAAATGTCAATATACATCAATAAATAACACTCCAACCGGATTTCAAACTTGCAAATTCCCACACAACACTGTTTTTTGCTAATAGACTGAAAGCCGGTTTTCGAATACAACAAGTTAGTTTTAGTTAATTTACTGAAAATCACATGTTGTTTTAACAACATATATATTTTTTTATTTTGGGCAATGCTGAGGTAAGAGAAAATTTTGATTTTCACTGTACGGCGCTTTGCTTCAAAAAGGAAGCTAATGAAGAAAAATATGGAGCTTTTGTCAAATTTGGTCAATAACGCTGAAAAATGTTTAAATCTTAAATTGGTAACTAGACGCCTAATATCACCAACTATGATTAATGAGATGTGAATTACATTAAAAGTCATATTTTTGTAGATATTCTTTTGGATCATAAAACATAAAAGTAAGGAAATAGAAAATAATTAACCATATCATAAAAAAGCAAAAGTCATTACTCCTAGAAATTTTATTTTAACAATAGAATCTCAAACAGAGTTTTTAATGGACACTTTATTTCTATTCTAATAATTAACTGAACACTTTAAATTAAAAGATTCATTTAAATTAAGCATAATAGTAACTTTATTCGCAATAGTCATATTAAAGTCTTTATTTTCATTACCGCTTCATTGACTTGAGTGGCTATAAATTTCATAATGAGGGCAAAATGTTATTTTTTACCAAAAAAATTATCAAAATAATTAGGGTACGTTTGGATGAACTCTAGAATAGCTAGAATAGCTACTGTTTAGAATAGTAAATAAGAATAACTACTGTTTAAGAACAGTGCTAACTCAAGCTATTCGGAATAGTGAAAAAGTTGTTTGGATTGTATATTTGGAATAGAGTTTGGAGGGAATGAATAAAGTAATAATTTACGTGTTAGATTAAATATAGTACAATATAATATTAATTTAAATATTAAATGTAATATAATATTATTTTAAATATTAGATTAGTATTAAATAAAATATTATATTAAATATAATATAATATTAGTTTAAATATTAAATATAATATAATATTAGGTTAAATGTTAAATGTAATATAATATTAATTTAAATATTAGATTAGTATTAAATAAAATATTAGATTAAATGTAATATAATTATTAAATGTAATATAATATTATTTTAAATATTAGATTAGTATTAAATAAATTATTAGATTAAATATAATATCATATTAGATTAAATATAATATAATATAATATTAATTTAAATATTAATGTAATATAATGTTATTTTAAATATTAGATTAGTATTAAATAAAATTTTAGATTAACTATAATATAATATTAGATTAAATATAATACAATATAATATTAATTTAAATATTAAATGTAATATAATATTAGTTTGAATATTACATTAGTATTAATATTGAAAGCAACAAATGCTATTCCATGTTTTTGTAAGAATAGAGAATAGCCCTATTCTCTCTATTCCGAATAGCTCTATTTCTCGTTTGGATTGTTCTTGTTCCGAATAGCAATGCTATTCTTAGTGCATCCAAACATAGATAACAGAGAAATTTCATCATCAAGGCAAAATGTTATTTTTCCCAAAAAATGAATCTAAATAATTAGATAGTGGAGAAAATTTCAGTTCCAAAATTGAGTGATCTACTAATTTCTAACAACATAAAATATTGTTGAAAAATAATAACTTAATTTATTACAGTCAATATAATTTTAAAAAAAGACGATTAAAATATTTTAATTGGAACCAAAGCTAAGATTGTAATTTCTTATTATTGCAAATTATGGTTTTGTCGATGTAATTCTCTATCCTCTGAAACATAATAAGAAAAAAAACTTGTTTTTGCTTTGATTGGATCAGATTGTCAAACATATAAATTCAATTATACTTACCTACAAAACGTTAATAAAAATAAAACTTTCGTACACAATAAAAAGAGAGAAATTTTGACGCTAAGAGAAACAGTTTAAATAATAAAACTGATTTAAAAATTTTAAATTGATATTTATTGAGTTCGAACATGAAAGCTATGTCAAAGAGAGAAAATAAGCACGAAGTTCCAAGCAATTTTCTGTGTTGAGCCGTAAAACAAAAAAGTTTACTGCAATGTGACTCTACACAATTAATGAGGTATCAATTAAAAAATATTTCTCTCACCTCAACTTTGCTTGACTCAAATATTATTGTAGATATCCGCACCACTTGGCACACGTATGGTAGGTATACCAACCAAACTTAATTTAATTAGCGGTTAACAGAGCATTACTCTGAGGTGTCACCTCAGGTAAATACATTAATTGCCTATAACAAAGGCGTACAATACGGAGCCTATCGACAAATATTTCCGTACTACTATCTAAATAACAAATTATTGCCATATTCTTAATTAATTGCTTCACCGTCAAGCAATACTAACAGCCGAGTAAGAATTTTTAAAAATCATAATTTCAGCATTTCGAGGTGCCAAAATATATTTTATATTTCTATAACTGCACCATCGGCTATATTGCCAAGCGTTCATCATTTATATAAACTTTCTTTGGATGAAAGATATATTCGAGCGTTCGTTATTTTTCATATTAGTTTTGACTTAAGAAATACCAACTTATTCATAAACAAATATTTCCATTCTTCTTTGATGTCAATTTGTATGAAAAATACTATTGTAGGTGCTTAATTCAAGTTACTCAAAAATCATGGAACAGCTACTGCAAATACTGTAGTATGCATGATCTTCTATGAGACCTAGCTATCCGCAAAGCTAGGGATGAGAACTTTTTCACTGTATTCTCAGAAGAAGAAGATGTTAACAATCTAGCTGCTAGCAAGCCACGCCGTGCGGCACTACAATTTTGCACTCCCACGGAGGATGGCATTTATTCAGAAAACACTCGTTCTTTACTCTGTTTTGGTTTTGGGATAAGATCATCTAATAATAGTGGCTTTGGACTACTAAATTATAGAGGCTTTAGATTACTTAGTGTGTTAACCTTGGAGAGTGTCGATATGACCACATTTACTCGGAGACAGTGGCCGAAGGGCTTGATACACTTGAGGTACTTAGGGTTAAGAGACTGCAATATTCCACAAGATATATTTAAGAAGTTTTCCTTCTATAATCTAGAAACCATTGATTTGAATGGCTCGCAAGTAGATAGTAGAGGCAAAGAAACACTAGATTTGTGTGATGTCGTAATCCCAACTCTAAGACATGTATATGGTAGCTGGCAAGTACAGTTACCATTAAAATGGGATAAGCATACAAATCTACAAACAATTATGAATGTACAGATACAGATAGAATCAGTTGTTGAATTAGGATTTTGTATCAACTTGCGTACGTTAGTGATTTTCATTGGGATTAGACTAGATAATGAAGGGGCTATAAAAGAGTGGCAAAACCTCAAGAGTGTGCTGGGAAGGACAGAACAGTTAGTCCACCTCAGTATTGGAACAAGAGCGTTGCTACCATTTGGTGGCACAAAAAACTTACCTTGTCATGGGAAGATACAGAAACTATCTCTCAATGGAAATTGGGAAAGAAATATATGTGTTCCAAGTGTTGAGATGTTCCCAACAAACCTCACCAAATTGGAGCTCTTAAAAGCTGGACTCCAGGAAGATCCAATGCCCATATTGGAGAGGTTGCAGAGCCTCAGGATACTTTGTTTATATGGTGGCTCATATATGGGAACAGAGTTGATGTGTTCAACAGGAGGGTTTCCTAACCTCGAAGAACTGACGCTTGAAGGGCTGCCCAACCTACATCATTGGGACATAAAAGAGGGAGCTATGCCCATCCTTCGTCACCTCAAAATTGGTCAGTGTGGAAAACTGCACGTACTTCCCGAGCTACAAAAGGTGCGGACTCTTCAAGAACTAACAGTTGTTAGGCCCTCACGTGAGCTCTGGGAAGGTATGCAAATGCAAGGAAACGATGAACACAAAATTAAGCATATCCCATCTGTGCGTATAAGGTAAAATCTCATGCATCTTTGATTTGTTGTAAGATTTTTTTTACAGATTTAATTCGATTGTCATCGTATCCCATCTAGATTTGTTCATATTACTTTGCATGTCTGCAAGACTTTATTTTCTATTGTCGTCACCTTTTTATTATTTTTGTTGTAATTTATTTAACTACTCTTAATTATTGTAATATGGATTATGTTGAGCAGGGACTACCGACAATAAAAAGAGACTACAGGAAAAAATGCAAGAAGAAGACATCACATAATCAAACATATTCTCTCTTTGCTTAGAGATGAATGGTCAGATTTGAGTCTACTTTTTTTAGAATACAGATTTGAGTCTCATTTTAATTTTATTTTATCCTTTTTTTCAGTTTGTTGTTCCCGGGCAGTTAAACTTTTCATACTTGCCCATTGTCATGGTTGCTAGGTTTAATTTTCTATTGTTATGTACTTTCAGTTTTATAATTGTAATTGTACTCATTGGAAAGGAGTTCATTTTTTTATGATTATTTATCTAATTATTACAAGTAAAATAAGATAAATGTTGAATAATTAATTTGTATATTTTGTTTGCTTCTTTATGATTTCTTTCTTTGTTTTCTTAATTTCAATCTCTATAAATCCAAGTATTTTTTAGAAATCATCTAAAAATATATGTATATCATTTTGAATTCAAGTAATATTTGTTGACAGGATTTTTAAAATATTTAGTATATTTATACTGATTTTTCACTATTTTCCAATTATGAAGTTATGAGAAATTAATGCATGCCTCTTGGGACAGAATTTGTTTAAACTATGTACATAGCTTTAGTTGTTTGTTTAATTACTTTGAACATAATCGAAACTTAATTACAAAAATATACTAAATAAGTGTAGTTCGCTATGAATTTGTTGTTTATATTATATCGAGAATTATAAGAAAATATTCCCAATTTCTATTGTTTTACAAGAATAATTTCAAATTACTGAAATTAATTTTTCAGTGAATTAAATATTGTTTCGGTTTCTCATTGATTATGTTATAGGTTTTTACAATAATTTTCAATTAATTACAATTGTTACACTTATCATTTAAATATTGTTTCTTTAATATGTAACCTCTTATTGATTATTATTTTATGAAATATTTTTCTTTGTTTATGTTTCCTGTCAAAGACAAGTACATAATTCTTCTAATAAAATATCATTCCTACAAAAATTAAGAAGGCTGTCAAAAGAAACTATAAAAAGTACAAGCTCGGCCTGCATGACGAGCTCGAAGATATCATAGAGGAACTCAATCGGCTTTACCAGCGCCGAACCGACTTGAGAATTGAGGATCTTGGTGCTCTTGATGATGTTGATGATCCAGAACCTTCTGATGATGTTGATGATCCAGAAGTTGTTGGCCTTGAGGATGACCAGGGAAAGATTATCGAGCAGCTGCTTGATAGCAGTATTTCAAGGCGCACGGTGCTCTCGATTGTGGGTACTGGCGGCCTCGGGAAGACCACCTTGGCCCAAAAAGTATACAAAAGGTGCATGTCCTTTCTTTTAAACGTTTTTTTTTTATATATAAAGCGGGTAAATTTTTCTGGATGAATTAATCTATAACAAAAAAATTGCTAAATTCCAAACCAACTAGTTGTGAAGAACTCAACTGTCCAAATTTAGATTGTTGTCCTTTCTCAAGAAGTGATGATATTCAATTCTTCGATCTAATCAGGCAAGGAAAAGAAAGATATTGTTATGAATTATTAGTAATCAATTACTTTGCATGTAATTCTTACCTAGAGCAAACCTGCACGTTTTGGTTAATAGAATTTACAAGATGGTAATAATGACTCCAAATGTTCTTAGCTCCATGCATGGTAAATTAGGCACAAAGACGTGGTTCAAACTTTAAAGAGTCTTCTCTTAACAATATATTTGTTACAAAATGTGGTCCTGGAAAAGATTTCCAATAAAATTCTCTCGTTCTGTTCTTTATTTTTCCTTGATGTAACACATTTTTTTTTGGTAAAAACAGTGATAAATTGGAGCGACAATTCGATTTTCGCGCATGGCAGTCCATTTCTCAAACGTACAATTTAAATGATCTCATGAGAGCAATTCTATACTCAGTTAAACCTCAGATGAAAAACAAAAATCCACCCATAGCAGATAGGGATTTACCGGTGAAGCTAAAGAACTCCTTGAGAGAAAAGAGATACTTAATTATTTTAGATGATGTCTGGGACATTAATCTTTGGGGCAGTTGAAAATAGCATTACCCGATGTGTGCAATGCGAGCCGCGTGATCATTACCACCAGATCGCTTGATGTTGCCAAAGCAGCAGATCGCAACACAAAACCGTACAAGCTCCGTTACCTAAGTGACGCGGAGGGTCTAACTCTCCTGTTCAGAAACGCTTTGATCAACAACATGTTCAACCTGAGAGTTACCCTCATCTCTTGGATGTGGCCAAAAGATTAACGAATAAATGTGGTGGGCTACCCTTGGCGTTAGTTGTGCTGGGTGGTATCCTCACAAGGAGGGACCCCTACTACACTGACTGGAACACGGTGGACGAGACTATAGATTGGCACAAAGATGGGAAACGGTGCTCGCAAGTCCTTGCCAGGAGTTATGAAGACTTGCCTCAATATCTCAAAGATTGTTTTCTTTATTTTGCTGCATTTCCTGAAGATTATAAGATTTCGGGAAGGCACGTTACAAGAATGTGGATGGCTGAAGAATTCATACCGAAAGATGGAGCTGGAACAATAGAGGACAGAGCTGACAAATGCCTCCAAGAGCTCGTTGAAAGGTATATCTCGTTTCAATTTTATTTTTTATGGTACTTCTCACGTATATAAGAAATCCTGTTGTGTTTTCGGCCCAGCCCAGTCTCATCACATTCACACCAGATTTAATAACTCTCCAAAATTCCTCTCTAAGGACTCCCCCTAAATTCAATCAATACCCGGTACAGACATGCATGATCTCCTTTTTACCTCCTTAATTCCCGCATGCATTCTCCCTAGTATAAAAAAAAGAAGCAATTTCCAAAGATAATACCAAATAAATTTTATTTTACATAAGAATATTAGCACGAAAGTTAGTATCTTTTTAATGCATAAAGGTCAAAGATTGTCCCTCATAGAAATAATTTGTTAGAAATTCTCTAATCTCCAAATAGATGTCTAAAAGAAAAGTCATGTTCAAGTAATTATGCAACCAGAAGCTTCTTTTAGATGTATATCTTAATTTGTTGCATCCATGTGCCACTTCGCGAGATAGTAAGTGTGCTTAGTATGTAGAATGTTCCGGTTCTCGCTGAAAGGAATTGAAATTAAGTTTAACTTTTGAAAAAGACAACAATATATATATAGGAAATTGCTAATATGCTATGCATAGCATAGAGGGCCTCTGTGCTACGGCTCAATATTTGAGTTTTCAAAATTCTAACGGTCGATCCGAACCGTTCAACATGATCTCCATATGAATATGTACTTGCAAACCAAATTTTATATTTTTTAGAATTTTTTTTACTATTTTTTTAGATTGGTAGAAAATCATTTGATCTGAAAATTTTGTACCATTCAGCAATATATATTTTAGCAGCGGTTTTTGGCGACTTACGTATATCAGCGCTCATTGTTGAAGAAATGGTGGAAACTCAATTACAAACTTTTAGGCAACAAATTATTTGTTACAAAAAGATTTAAATAGATATTTTGTTCTTTGTCAATGTTTCACAGAACTAGATATAACATTGCATTATTGCCATAAACATGGTTATAAGGTTGATATCGACATATGTAGATATATGGAGCATGCGTAAGGTGTATGCAGGAGTCAAGTACATGGGTGGCACTTAAACTTCCCTTTGTCTAAACCAATATATTAGTTTTTTACTAAGATTTTTTGAAAAATTACAGTAATATATTCAATAGAGTTTAATTGTAGCGAGGAAGAGATTTGCATACATACTAACCTAAATTAATTGGCTTACAAAATTAATAATAAAATAAATAAGGACAACACCTACATCATGAGGTGAATAAAAAGGTAAGTTATTATTTTTTTCCTCCTCTTATTTAATTGCTTTTGTCTTCTTCCGTTTCACTGTAATTTGAAGAGTAAGAAAATAAACTTAAAAAATTACTGTAAATTCAAAGAAAAACCCTTACTCATCTATTAAATTTTCAATAATAAAAAAAACTGTTAATGATTTTCTCTCTTGTCTTACTCATGCATTCTCCGCATGCCCATAATAGTAGATCTTGAAATCCATCAGTGACAAAAAAAGTTGAAAGAGGGAAGCACTAAGCTAGTCCAAAATTTATTTATTTTAAAAAAATAAAAACAAGTGCGTAAGTACCGGCTAATTAGCTTTGGTGATATGACAGATTTTTATTTTCAAAATGTCAATATACATAAATAATACTTCTATCCGGATTTCATATACTATTATGGGCACTTGTTTATTTTCAGTAAACTTTCCATACATTTGGTAGACTGTAAGCTGGTTTTCATATACTACAACTAGTTAGTTTTAGTTAGTTTACTGAAAATCACATGTTATTTTAACAACAATATAATTATAATTTCGGACAATGCTAAGGTAAAAAAAAATTTTGATTTTCATGCACTTTGCTTCAAAAAAGAAGCTAATAAAGAAAAATATGGAGCTTTTGTCATATTTGCTCAATATCGCTTAAAAAATTTTAGAACTTAAATTGGTAACGAGACGCCTAATATCACAAACTGTGAGTAATGAGTTGTGAATTACAATAAAAGTCATATTTTTGTAGATATTCTTTTGAATCATAAACATAAAAGAAAGGAAATAAAACATAATGGAAATACCATACCATAAAAAGCAAAAGTCGTTACTCCTAGAAATTTGATTTAACAATAGAATCTCATATAGAGTTTTACTGGACACTTTATGCTATTCTAATAATTAACTGACAACTTTAAATTTTAAAAATCATTAAATTAAGCATATAGTAGTAACGTTATTCTCAATGGTCATATTAAGGTCTTCATTTTCATTCACCGCTTCATTGACTTGACTGGCTATAAATTTCATCATCAAAGCAAAATGTTATTTTTCTCCAAAAAAAAATTATCTAAATAATTAGATAGCAGAGAAAATTTCAGTTCAAAAATTGAGTTATCTACTAATTTCTAACAACATAAAGTATTGTAGAAAAATAATAACTTAATTTATAACAGTCAATATAATTTTAAAAATGACGATTAAAATATTTTATTTGTAACCAATGCTAATATTGTAATTTCTTATTATATTATGTTTTTGTCGATATAATTCTCTATCCTCTGAAAATAGTAAAAAAAAACTTGTTTTTGCTTTTATTGGATCAGATTGTCAAACATATAAATTCAATTATACTTACCTACGAAACTTCAATAAAAATAAAACATCCGTATACAATTAAATAGAGAGAAATTTTGAAGCTAAGAGAATCAGTTTGAATCACTATTATTAAACCCAGATTGGACCAGGCGGTCTGACCAGAATAAACCGGAACCGGACTTGTTTCTGGTTTGGTTTTTTGTTAAGATCGGATGTGCAATCAAACCGGATATTTTTAATTAAACCGTCCGGTTTTTATCTAAAAACCGGATCCAGTGGACCACAAAACCACGGTTCGTTTAGATATGTTATTTTATTGAAAGAGCAAAAGACTAGGTCGTCACATGTGCTCTACTTAGACTAATAGACTAGACTATAGGTACGTGACTTTATTCACGTGCCAGGAGAAAAGAAATGCATACTTTTTTCTCATCTAATATATTTTTTATAGGAAACCCTAATATTTTAGATATTATAACTAAGTCAATCAAATATTGTATACAGTATACACCAGAATTATTTATATACAAATTGTTTAAATATACACCTTGAAACAATATTTGCTATTATCTTATTATTAACATTTTTATGAAATTTGTCATTGAAAGCCCAATTTGTTCATTGAACAACATGAACTTAAACTTATCTATATATTTATATTTCTGCGATACTTGGTATTGAAAGCCATAAATTTATATATCTTTAATATTTTAGTAAACTTGTCATACAAAAATATAAAATATTGGAATGCTGTATTTTTCTCTCCCTAAAAATATCATTTTGTCTGTTGATAAAATGAGTAGTTTTATTATATTTGTGGGAGAAACTTTTAATTAATTTATAAATTTATTTTCATATTACATTATTTAATATGTATGTGTGAATTTTCACTATATGAAAATATGTTTTTTTTTATAATAATACTTCTATCTCATAAATATATACATATAAAAAATCAATGGTTGAACCAGTTGATCCACTAGTCTGACCAATAAAACGTTGAACAGAAGCTTTACTGGGTCGATCTCCGGTCTGGTTCTGATAACATTGTTTTAAATAATTAAACTGATTAAAATTTTGAAATTTATCTTTATTGAGTTCGAACTTGAAAACTTGTAAAAACCTAGCTATGTCAAAGAGAGAAAATAAGCACGAAGTTCAAGGCAATTTTCCGTGTTTAGCCGTAAAGGCCAACGATGGTTTTTTACCTTTTACTTGAAGATTAAGTTTACTGGGAAATTTTTTATTGGTAGTAATTAGTGGAAAATAAGAGAGACAAATGGTAAGATTACATTAATATTTATATTGGTAGTAAGATCGGTAGGAATTCTACCGATCTTAACTTTTTTTTTTAATTTGATGTATAGATGGAGAAAATTCTTATATTTAATTTCTAATAAAATATGAAAAGTTTTTTCAAAAAATAGATGAAATGTTTTTAATATATCTAAATTTTAAGATACTTTATCTATTTTTATAAAAAAAATATATCTTACTGGAAAAAATTAAAAGGAAAAAAGAAAAAAAAACTAGTTTAGATCGGTAAAATTCTTACCGATTCAAACATTTTTATTTTTAAAATCGGTAGAATTCCTACCGATCTTACTACCAATATAAATATTACTATACTCTTACTGTTTGTCTATATTCTTTTCTATTAATTACTACCAATAAAAAATTTCCAGTTTACTACACTGAGACATTACACAATTGAAGAAGGTCAAAATAGTTTATTTTAATATTTCTCTCACCACAATATATTGCTGTAGATATCCCAACTCCAAGGCACGCGTATGCTAGGTATGCCAACAAAAATTAATTTAGCAGTTAAGAGAGCATTACTGTGAGGTGTCACCTCAGGTAAATACATTAATTGACTATAACAAAGGCGTACAGTACGGAACCTATCGACAAATATTTCCGTACTACTATCTAAATAACAAATTATTGCCATTAGTATTATTTTTTGACTTTATATCTAAATGAAAGAGGACAGCCATATTCTTCATTAATTGTTTCACCGTCATGCAATACCAAAATTCTTAATTTTATCTATATAGAAAAATTTATAATGCAACTTAATAGATGGACTCAAAACAAATTTATATGCCGAAATATATTAGCCGAGTAAGATTTTTTTTTTTAATTCAGCATTTCGAGGTGCCTAAATATATTTTATATTTTTATCACTGCACCATCGGCTATATAAGCGGGACATCTGTAAGGAATACCAACCTATATAGCCAAGCGTTCATCATTTATATAAACTTCCTTTTTGGATCGATGAAAGATATATTCGAGCGTTCGTTATTTTTCATATTAATTTGACTTAAGAAATACCTACTTATTTATTAAAAAATATTTCTATTCTTCTTTGATGTCAATTTATATGAAACTACTGTTGTAGGTGCTTGATTCAAGTTACTAAAAAATCTTGGAACGGCTACTGCAAATACTGTAGTATGCACGATCTTCTACGGGATCTAGCTATCCGCAAAGCTAAGGATGAGAACTTTTTCACTGTATTCTCAAAAGAAGAAGATGTTAACAACCTAGCTGCTAGCAAGCCACACCGTGCGGCACTGCAATTTTGCACTCCCACGGAGGATGGCATTTATTCAGAAAACCCTCATTCTTTACTCTGTTTTGGTTTTGGGCGTTATTCATCTAATAATAGTAATAGTGGTTTTGGACTACTAAATTATAGTGGCTTTAGACTACTTAGAGTGTTAACCTTGCAGAGTGTTGATATGACCACGTTTACTCGGAGACAGTGGCCAGAGGGCTTGAAACACTTGAGGTATTTGGGGTTAAGGGACTGCTGTATTCCACATGATATATTTAAGAAGTTTTCCTTCTATAATCTAGAAACCATTGATTTGAATGGATCGGAACTAGGTAATGATGAAAAAACACTAGATTTGTGTGATGTCGTAATCCCAACTCTAAGACATGTATATGGTAGCTGGGAAGTCCGATTACCATTAAAATGGGATAAGCATACAAATCTACAAACAATTATGGGTGTGAAGATACAGATAGAATCAGTTGTTGAATTAGGATTTTGTATCAACTTGCGTACGTTAGTGATTTCCATTGAGGATGATCTAGATAATGAAGGGGCTATAAAAGAGTGGCAAACCCTCAAGAGTGTGCTGAGAAGGACAGAACAGTTGGTCCACCTCTCTATTGCAATGGATGGGTTGCTAACATTTGGTGGCACAAAAGATTTACCTTGTCATGGGAAGATACAAAAACTAGATCTGTGGGGAGAATGGGAAAGAAATATATGTGTTCCAAGTGTTGAGATGTTCCCAACAAACCTCACCAAATTGCAGCTCGCACATTCTAAACTCCAGGAAGATCCAATGCCCATATTGGAGAGGCTGCAGAGCCTCATGATACTTTATTTATATGGTAACTCATATGTGGGAACAGAGTTGATCTGTTCAACCGGAGGGTTTCCTAACCTCGAAAAATTGAAGCTTCTAGGGCTGCACAACCTACATCATTGGGACATAAAAGAGGGAGCTATGCCCATCCTTCGTCACCTCGAAATTGGTTATTGTGATGAGCTGCATGTACTTCCTGAGCTACAAAAGGTGCAGACTCTTCAAGAACTAACAGTTCGGGGGCCCTCACGTGAGCTCTGGGAAGGTATGCAAATGCAAGGAAAAGATGTACACAAAATTAAGCATATCCCACCTGTGCGTATAAGGTAAAATCTCATGCATCTTTAATTTTTTGTAAGATTTTTTTACAGATTTAATTTGATTGTCATCGTATCCCATCTAGATTTGTTCATATTACTTTGCATGGCTGCAAGACTTTATTTTCAATTATCATCACGTTTTTATTATTTTTTTGTAATTTATTTAACTACTCTTATTTATTGTATATATGGATTATGTTGAGCAGGAATTTAAGTCCATCATTACAGAGACTACCGGAAAAAATGCAAGACAAAGACACCACATAATCAATTCTCTCTCTGCTTAGAGACGAACGGTCAGATTTGAGTCTCGTTATAATTTTATAAGTTCCCTTTTTTCAGTTTTGTTGTTCGCGGGCAGTTCAACTTTTCGTACTGGCCCATTGTCATATGGTTGCTAGGTTTAATTTTCTATTGTTATGTACTTTCAGTTTTTATAATTGTAATTGTACTCATTGCAAGGAGTTAATTTTTATGATTGTTTATGTCACACCCCGCGGCCCAACGAGGCGCGACAGGTGCTCTCCTGCCGTAGACATACGGTTGCCCGTATGCCTACAAGGCAATTACGATATAATAGGAAATAAAAACATAAACGAACCACCAAACAAACAAATAATATAAATCCCAGCTGGTCAGGTAATATCATACAAACCCGTATCTCGATGGATACGCATCACAAAATGACATAGAGACTATATATGTACATCACCAAAACATAACTATATACATAATCTCTAATGTCACCATACCAGACAGTCTAAGCAGCGGAATAACCAGGCCTACCGACCTCGTGCCTCTCTCGGATCTGCTGAACCGGAACCTGAAAAGTTAACCCAAAGAGGGGGTGAGAAATAAATTCTCAGTGCGATAAATTTGCCACGTTTCGCTCCTGGACTTGCAATCACAGATTATATTCAAAAATAAAGCACAAATAAAGCTCAGATTAGTTTATAATGATATATATAAACATGAACGCAAAAACCGACATCAATAAGCCAAATGAAATCCAACTCAGGAATTGCCAATCCGAAATTCAATCACACAATATTTGGTTTAACTCGAACTCAGAATATCTGGTAGTACAGGCTTAACCGTTTAATTACAAGTCTGGTTCCATTTCATATCCGGAAAATTCCATTTAAAACCAATCGACCATCCAAACGCATTCACCCCCTGGGTAATGCCTCCGATACACAAGTCACCCATAACCAAATTCATAATACAGAGTCACTTACCCCTCGTCCCAACCGGTACTGGGAATTGCTGAGGGCCAGACAATCTAAAGCTTTAGAATACTGGGTCGTCAAAGTCCATGCATAGACTTTGACAAATCCGAACACACCCCCTGGGTGTCGTCGCCACGATGGGGGACGGTAATACCATATCCACCAACCGATGGTGATATAAATCACGGTGACTTTCAATTCCAAATTAGATCATTCAGATCAATTAATACACAAATAACAACCATACCAGCATGCAAATCAATCAGATAAACAATCCGAGTTTCAATTAATTAGGGCAATGCAATGCATATGCAACACAATCTGTTTGACCCTAAAAAGTTGAGATTTGGGAACAAATAAAAAGGGCAAGAAAAAAAAAAATATAATATATAAATATAAAAATCAAATAAATAGAAAAATGGAGGTAACCATTGAAGATTGAAATGGAGAAGATCTTTTGACTCATCATGGGATAAAAATATACTCACGGCTTTGAATTAAGAATGGTTTGGGCTGACCTTGATTCGAACCAAAGAGAAGAAATGAAATAAATGGATCGGTTGGGCTTTATAAGTTAAACAAAGAATTGAATTAAAGGCCCAATTGAAAAGATGAATTTGGATAGCTGCATGGGCCGAACTAAAAAATAATCAATTGGATTGAAGGCTTCGGTAGCTCCCAGAGAAACAGATTGAATCAAATGCTTCAATTGTTGCTCTCTCAGACACGGCTCATGTAGACCATTCATTGGGCAGCCTCATGGCTCACGTTACTCCATGCCCATGTGAGTGAAAAGGATCTTCTTTCTCTTCTCTAACAGACAAAAAAAATCAGAGAAGAAACACTACTAGAATTTTGGTTTCTTGCATGGATAAAACTTAGTTGTTACATGGATATGAATGTCCCATGCAAAAGAATTGGCATTTCTGACACAACAATATCTGTTGCATGGATGTCCCATGCAAAAAGTAACCCATGCAAAAGATTTGATGTTTATCCATGCAATTGTATTTTTCCGACCCATGCAACTAATATTTGATGACCCGTGACCCGCCAGCGACGCCTGATAGTATATTTTAATGAAGGTCCATGTAAAAACCAAAAGAAGTATCCATGTAACAAGTCTGCAGAACTGAGACCCAACAGTTGCATGGGCTTATCCATGTAACAAGTTTTGATGATTCTTTGTTTATTATTTTATTGTAAAGGTCCATGTAAGAAGCCCTACACTATCCATGCAAAAAGTTTACAGAATTGAGACGAAACTGTTCCATGGGCTTATCCATGTAATAAGTTTTGATGATTAGTTTTTTATTATTTTATTCCAAAGGTCCATGTAAGAAGTCCTACACTATCCATGCAATAAGTCTACAGAATTGAGACGAAACTGTTCCATGGGCTTATCCATGTAACAAGTTTTGATGATTAGTTTTTTATTATTTTATTCCAAAGGTCCATGTAAGAAGTCCTACACTATCCATGCAATTAATCTAGATTGTCGAGAAATATTAGTTGCATGCGACTACCCATGTTAAATGTTATAAATTCCTGGACAGAGTCTTTCCTGTATATATTTGATGTCTCCTTTCAAATTGAATATATTTTGTATATCACAGCAAGCAACATGAAGTATAGCAGTATATTAAAAACTAAATGAGATACACAAATATATTCCGAAACTTAAATTGTAGAATCTTTAAATTTTGGTCTTAAGAATAAACCTTACAAAGTCATTGAGATACAAAATAAATTCACCAAATTAATATACAAAACAATTCACCAAAATGCAAGACAAAACATTACACAAAAGATTTACCAATTAATAACCATCTTCATCGGATTCATCGTTGAGGTTAGACCATCCAAGTGCTTCCTCAACTTCATGCATGTCATACTCTTGCTCCGTGTGATAACCTTCATCACCTTCCTCCATGGGGTTATTAGCCACCGTTTGTGGTGCATGTGATATTGTTGGTGAAGTCTCCATCATATCGTCTACTAGTTCGAACTCATTTTCTTGAATTACCACATTCTCCCAATTAAAGCCCTCTTCATTTGGTTCCAATACCGGGTTATCCGTCCTTTCCTCTTGGTAAAATTCGAGATTTTCATCGGAGTCCTCCTCGACACGAAACTTTCCTTTGGGGCTTGTTTTCATTGCCACCCACCATGGACGTCTTTCACGAGTATCCGATGCATAAGGAATGTAGACTACTTGAATTGCTTGGCATGCCAATACGAACGGCTCAAAACTTTTTAGCCGAGATGTGTGTTTCACCTCTACTATTCCATGTTTTTTGTCCTTTTTTACCCCGGTTGTTATGTCAAACCAAATACACCTAAAGAGAGCAACCTTGTTGCCTCCATCATAATTTAGCTCAATTACCTCTTGGAGAATTCCATAGAAGTCGTGTTGCTCGCCATTTTCATCAAACTCTCCGTTGATGCAAACACCGCTACTCTTTGTTGCCTTGTTTTGCGCATACTTTTCGGTGTGAAATCGATACCCGTTGATGTCGTACACTTCGTAGGAGCTTGCGATTTTAGATGGCTTGAGTCCTGCCTTTCGGATATATTTATCACAATCATCATCAGAGAGTACCTTTGTTCGTAACCAATCTCCGTAACTCTCTTGACGAACTTTGTCCAAATCTTGCGGTCTTGTACCACTGTTGAGCATGCATGTATCGAACTCCCTACAAATTCCAATAAGTATACAAAAATAAGATTTCGATAGTTTTGACCAGCAAGTGAACTGCCCCTCACAAATCCCTCAATAACACATATCTACAGGACTTAATATTTTTTTAAAAAATTTTGGCACAGAGTACATGAGGTGACCATCATTTCTACACAGAGAACTAAAAATATGGTTAAGCCAATTGCTCAAAATAATTTTCTAAAGGTCAGCTGTCCAGAATTATCAAAACAATCAGCACTAGTCATTGGTTGTTTTCCAAATTAAAATAACTGTCCAGAATTTTCAGCTGTCCAGAATTTTCAGCACTAGTCAGCTGTCCAGAATTTTCTAAGCCAAACTCAAACAAAAAAAATGATAAACCAACTGGAATAATTTAAAACTGTGTGTAAATGTCTCATGGACAGTATACTACATGATTTTAATATGGTTATGACACCGGCTTTGGCCATTGGTTGTTTTCCAAATTAAAACATATAGCTAGATAAATAAGATTGTACCTTTCATACTTGTCACGAATCTCGGGACAGTTGTGAAGGACATAGTAGTGTGCTGCTTTATAGTCCTTATCATCAAGAACAATTCGATTTTCTTTTCCAAGAGGCCGACCCGGATTATCAAATATCGATAGTCCTCCTTGCGAAGGGTTACTCCTTGCAACTCGTTGTTTGCCATTTCGAGGTTTTTCTTCAAAATAATGTGAGCAAAAGGTAGATATCTCTTTAACAATTGTAGCCTCGACGATTGAACCCTCGACACGTGCCTTGTTCGTCACTCTCATCCTTTGTTCTTTGTTACGCCTATAATTTCAAAGCCGGTACGGTAGTTAGATAGATATACTATTATGGGTTCGATATAACAACCAACTTGCAAGCGAAGTGTTTCATTATGTATTTAAATTTTTTTGGGAAAGATAGCAAACCTTTCACATGGGTACATCCATCGGGACCCTACCGAACCGCCCATTCTAGCCTCGTGTGCTACATGCACCACAAGATGCTCCATTGAATCGAAGAAACTTGGCGGGAAATTTTTTTTCATTTTGCAAAGTGTGACGACAATATCCTTTTCTAATTGGTCGATACGGGATGGTAAAAGCTCCTTGGCACATATCTCTCTAAAGAAACTTGAAATCTCGCATAGAACATCCCACACTTCATCCGGGACAAAGTCTCGAAATGCGACGGGAAGTAGGCGCTCCATGAACACATGCAAATCATGGCTCTTTAACCCAATTAGGGTGTTTGTTGTGAGGTTAACACACCTTGCCCAATTCGATGCGTACCCATCGGGAAACTTCACTATCTCCTTGAGCCATGTCAAAACCTTCCGCTTTTGTTCTAGAGTAAGTGCGAAGGGAGCCTTTGGTTTACGCATCTTCCCTGGGTGTCGAGGGTCCGGGGTTAGGTGTTGATTGTCACGATCGCAAAGGAGAGCCAAATCTTTCCTTGATTTTTCATTATCTTTGGTTTTGCCACCTATGCTTAAGAGCGTGTAAATCAAATTATCCGCGAAATTCTTCTCCAAATGCATAATGTCAATGTTGTGAGGCAAAAGATTGTCTTTCCAATATGGTAACCTCCAAAATATACTCTTTTTTTGCCAATGGTGGGTATCGGCATAACCACGAATTTGGTTTAATTTCTTAGTTCTACCCCATTCAATCTCATCTAGTTGGCTCACTTCCTCGAGCATCTCCTCGCCCGTTTTGTGGCGCGGTGGCCCACCATATTCGGCTCTTCCCTTAATGAAATTTTTCTTATCTCGACGAAATGGGTGACCCGGAGGCAAGAAACATCTATGACAGTCAAACCAACTTGCTTTCCCACCATGCACTAGTCGAAAGGCCTTTGTTGCACCTTGACAGTAATAACACCCCAATCGTCCATGTGTACCCCACCCACATAGCATCTCATAAGCGGGATAATCACTCACCGTCCAAATAAGTGATGCATGCATCTCGAAATTCTCCTTTCTAGATTCATCCCATGTCATTTCTCCAATCGACCACAATTTATTCAACTCGTCAATTAAAGGTTCAAGAAGGATGTCAATGTCCCGACCCGGATGCTTTGGTCCGGGGATGACTAGCGCGAGGAACATGGTATCTTCTTTCATTAACATCCCCGGTGGTAGGTTATATGGAAAGACAAACACCGGCCAACATGAATATGGAGATGCACTCGAGTTGAAAGGCATGAATCCATCCGTCGTAATACCCAAAATTACATTTCTCACCTCTTTCGCGAAATCCAGATACTTGGCCGCGAAATGGTTCCAAGCCTCACCATCGGCCGGGTGCACCATAATTTCGGGTTTGTCACGCTTACCCTCCTTGTGCCATCTCATATTTTTCGTATTTGATTCGGTCAAGTACATCCTTTGCAATCTTGGAGTGATTGGTAGGTAACGAAGTATATTTTGTGGAACGGGTTTTGCCTTTGTATTATGTCCCGGTGGCTTATATCTCGGTTCTCCACATACATCACAACTTGTCTTGTCCTTGTTCGTATCGTTGTAATAAAGCATGCAAAAGTTTGGGCATACGTCTATTTTCACATGTTCCATGCCCAACCCCTCGATCAATCGCTTCGATTGGTAGAAATTATCCGGCATTTGAGAGCTAGGAGGAAGCATGCTCTTAATGAGACCCATCATATCATCATAGCATTTTTGGCTCAATTGGTGTTCCGCCTTTAACGCCAAGGCTTGTGTGACCGCCGACAATATGGTGTGGTTTTCGCATTTCAAATGTCCGGTCATGTTCTCCTCCCAAAGAGGGGTTTCCGATGCGGCTAGCATGGTGAAAAATTTTGAAGCTACTCCGGAGGGTTGGTCAGCCTCCCAATCAAAAGAAGGTCCAGCTGCTGCCCTTACCATATCTCCCATTTGATCCGTTGGTGGAGAGGATAGAGGGTTCATAGTTGGGTTACTCTCATCCTCGCCGTGCTTGTGCCAAATCTCATATAGAGCGCGGAAACCAGATTTGTAAAGGTGTATCTTCACGGTTTCTACATCTCGACTATAGAGGTTGTCACATTTTTTACAAGGACAAGGGATACACTTCCTTCCACGCGCGTCGAGGGTCACCACATCGGGTTTGGATAATGCCGCCTTAGCAAATTCTTGAACACCCCTAATAAAATTTGGTTCAAGTCGTGTTCTGTTGTTGTACATCCATTGACGGTCATTAGTGGCCATTTGAATAGTTTCCTGTAACATTGAATCGATGGTTAATTTAAAAACTGAGATGTGGTACAACCTAATGACTTCAAGTCCTTTCTGGCATTTCATCAAACAGTTCCAATGCGCAGAAAAAAAAAATTTTGTTGAATGGTAATGTACACAGAGAGTTGGAGCTTGTAAGGAAATTCAGCACTAAATTAGGTTGAAATGAATCGCTTAGTTACCACAGTAAAGATTTAGATTTCAATTGTACTTACCTCCTATTTGAGTGCAATGCCGATGTTGACTTCAATGTGATGGGCAGAGAGACACAGAGAGATATAGCGAGGGAGGGGTAAGAGGCTGGGCAGAGAGACACAGAGACTCAAAAAGAGAGAGTGGAGGGATTAAAAAGAAGGGCACGAATTTGCGACTGACCGACTGTGCTCATAAGGAAGAGCATGAGGAAATGAATTACAATAAGGTGGTCTGTGTCGGGTTGAAAATGAAACCGATGGTCGGCATTTACATCGGAAGACCAGTACAAATAGTGTCATTGTTGTTCTAAGTTCATTTTTTTTTTTCGTACCCTGTTTGTAAGCATTTTATTTATTCCACCACAAATTCCCACCATGCATTGTATATATCCCAACATAAGACTACATCCCATTTTATATATCCCAACAGAAAATGAAACTCAATATATGCCAAGGATAAGGAAAACAGATCAGGAGTTAATTATCTAAGATGAGTGACTGAAGTTGATAGGTTTAATTTATATATGTTCGATCAGGTTTTCATCACATAATAGCACCAAATATCATGTATTTTAGTATAATTTAGGATTAAATATTCCTAGAATCAAGTTACTGCATTTGTCTATGTGAAATTCGCAGGAAAACAAGAAAAAGGACCAAAGTGCGTCCGCACTGACCCATAGTGCGGCCGCACTCAACACTTAGAAGAGAATCCAAGCTCCAGAAGAAATGTCCGAGAGGAGTGCGGACGCACTAAATATTGGTGCGGACGCATTTCCTACTTAGCCGAATTTTGATGAAGAAATCCAGCAACTTAGAAGAAAAATGCGACCAGAGTGCGACCACAGGGGACCCGCATTTTGTACTTGGTGAAATTTCGACTCCTGAGCCAAAGAGAACAGAAAAGTCCGAGAGGAATGCGGGCGCACTGAGGAGCAGTGCGGACGCACTCAGCACTTGGAGTGAAATTCAGAACAGAAACCAGAACACGTGCGGCCTCAGTGCGGACGCACTTGGGCCGCATTCAGCCTAAAAACTGCCATTTCGGAAGATTTTCTATTTTCGGCACATCAGACCACATCCAAAAAGGTGGAAAATAGAAGGTGGAAACATGGGGGACACGTTGGGACAGATTTAGAGTGATTCCCCACGTCCATATGCTCCAGATCCATTATAAAAGGAAAGGAATTTCTTCTCCATAATCATCACCATTCTAAGAGAGAAATTCACGAGATAGAGCATCAACCACAGGAGCAATTAAGGAGAAAGAAGGCGAATCCTCACAGCAATTGCAAGGAAGATTAAGGTTTTGATTAGAGAAGGGTGTATTTTATTTCTCTAGTTAGTTTCTCTTTGTCTTTACTTATTTTGTTCTTGAATTCATGATGAATACTTGCTTCTCCATGAGAGGCTAGTTTCTCTCTAGGGGTTTAGGTCATGTAGCATGAACTTGTTTAATTCTATTTTACTCGGATTTTAGTTTTTATGATGATTGTTTGATTTGATGTTAATTTCTGTGATTTATCATTTGTGATGTTCCATGATTTGTGCTTGAATTGTAGTCGTCCTGCTTTGATCATTTAGACCCAAAGTAGATTAGGATCATATAGGATAGTGCAACTTGTTGTGCTTGACTTGTAGCGTCCCGCTTAAGTCTTCTTGATTAAAAGTATATTAGGATCATATAGGATAGTATAAATTGTGATTGCAAATACCTTAGGATTTGGATTAGAAGCGACCGTACTTTGGTATTCAAATCTGGAAAAATAGAAATTAAGGTTAGGGTTTGGTGAAGGACTTAGCGGTGAAGTCAAAACCTAATTAGGACACCTTAGAACAAATATCGATATATACTTTGAAGCACGTGATTAAATATCCCTCTAGGTTAGTGACAGCCCTAGAATTCGAGGCACATTAATCCGTCCACCCAAAGTATTCGTATTAATATTTGTTCCAAATGCTAACTTAGGTTAGAAACCTCGTCATAATCAAACATGAATTTAAACAAACCGAGTAGATAGAATTAGCAAGGGATTGTGGACCGAATACCCCTAGACTTCTCAAACTTGATTGTCAACCGATTTTATCGCTTTTTACGAACTTTTAATTTACTTCAATTTTCCTTCAAAAACGAAATTACACAAAAACCCCCCTTTTACTTTTATTGTTTGTTTTAGAAGTAGTTTTCTTTATTAAAAATTAGTATTTCCCTATCTCCCTGCGGATCGACAACTAAATACTACAATCGATAGGTTGTGCGCTTGCAACTAACCTATTTATTGAGTACGAAGGTTTATAAATATTAAAGGCAAAAAGAGTACCAAATTCCTATATCTAAAATACTCAACAAGCTTTTTGGCGCAAAAAGCTTGTTGAGTATTTTAGATATAGGAATTTGGTACTCTTTTTGCCTTTAAAATTTATAAACCTTCGTACTCAAAGAATAGGTTAGTTGCAAGCGCACAACCTATCAATTGTAGTATTTAGGTGTCGATCCGCAGGGAGAGAGGGAAACACTAGTTTTTAATAAAGAAAACTACTCTTAAAACAAAACAATAAAAGTAAAGTGGGGGGGGTTTGTTCTTAAAATCCTAAAGTTGGGTTCAATACCCGAAAAAGAGGAGTTTCAAACAATAAATGTAAATAAAATAAAGGAAAGAAAGATTGGTTTGTTTTCAAGTTTAAGGAGATCTAGGGGTATTCGGTCTACAATTCCTTGCTAATTCTATTTATTCGGTTTGTTTAAATTCATGTTTGATTTGATGAGGTTTCTAACCTATGTTAGCCTTTGGAACAAATATTAATACAAATACTTTGCGCTTTATGGATTAATGTGCCTCGAATTCTAGGGCTGTCACTAACCTAGAGGGATATTTAATCTCATGCTTCAAAGCATATATCGATATTGTTCTAAGGTGTCCTAATTAGGATTTGCCTTCTCCTTTCGGTCCTTCACCAAAATCCTAACCTTAATTTCTATAGTTCCAGATTGGATATCAAAGTACGGTCGCTTCTAACCCAATCCTAAGGTGTGTCTTTATGGTTTCAATTAGTAGTCTCCTACTTGACCAATGCCGGAATTTAATAAACTTAAAGCGAAAAAACATGATCAACGCGATTTCAAAACTACTTCAATTCAATAAACCCTAACCAGGTGAACTCAAAGGAACGAGTACTAATGAAATTCATAAATAAAATCACAGAAATTAACTATCAAATCCGATAACACAATCATAATAAAAACAAATATCCGAATAATCTAGAATTAAACAAGTTCATGCATTGACCTAAACCCCTAGAAAGAGAACTACTCTCACTTGGAGAGATCCATAACAAAGATTGGCAAAAACAGAAATAAGATAAAGAAATGATTACACCCTTTCTTAGATCTAAAACCTCGATCTTGCCGACTCCTTGCTTGAATCTTCTTCTTCTCCTTCCTTGGAACTTCGAGAATTTCTGCAGGATCTCTCTCTCTCAATTTGTGGAAAGATGGATATATGATAATGGATGATTCCTCATGTGGTCTCCTTAGCCTTATATAACATTTTCTGAACTTGGAGATCAAGTCGTTTATTTTCGGCGCCCACTAAGCCTACTAACTTCTATATTTCTAATTCTGTGATTAATAACTTGGAGACCAAGCTATTCTAATTTTGGCGCCCACTAAGCCCACTAACTTTCCATATTTAGCAGTTTTTCAGGCTGGAGCGGCCATTGATGAGGTTGTACAGAATTATATATTCCGAATTTAGATTTGTTTCCTTCATGAAAGTTGTAGATCTCTTTGTCCTGGTTCCGTCAAGCTTTGAATCACTCAAATCGGAGTTCGTATGACCAAGATATGGCCAAAATACGAACTGTGTGTCGCTGAGTGCGGATGGAGTGCGGCCCGAGTGCGTCCGCACTGCGCTCGGATTTTCTGTTTTCTGTGTCTGATGGCTGAGTGCGTCCGCACTCTGGGTCAGTGCGTCCGCACTGGGCTCGGTTTCTCCTGTTTTGCTCTGAAATTCAAACGGGCATAACTCATGATCCGTAACTCCGTTTTCAGTGTTCTACCACTTTTCGGAAAGCTTGCGAGAAGATCTACAATTTGCTCCATTTCCTGTAACTTAAATAGACTTTAGCAGTGACTTAATTCTTGGATATATTTCATTCTATTCTCTACTAAAATACAAGATATTTGGTGGTACTATGTGATAAAAACTAGATCGAATGTGTATATAATTTAGACCTATCAAATACCCCCAAGCTTGAACCTTGCTTGTCCCCAAGCAACATCTAAACTTGCACTATAATTCGATCTCTTTGATACACCTTATATCAAGTATGTTTTCTCAAGTGAAAAATTTGTATGATCTTGCCAAAAATTAAAACCTTCATGCAAACTTTTCAAATTTCAAGTTTAACCCTCGGATAATTATGACTCAACCCATAATTTGATTACTCTAACTTTTATTTCCTTAAAGGTCTAGAATTTATGAACTTTGTTTACCCAAATTTATTAAAAGAAATGCCATTTTAAATGTGAAATTTTCAAATTCCCCCAAGCTTGAATCAAACTTAGGTTAGAAAGTCGCGGACTTCGTGTGTTGATACATGCATATTCTCATTCTTGTTGTTGCTTTGATTTTTCTCACTTTGAGTACTATTTCATGATTTTAGCACTATTTTCCCTATCCTTATTTAAGCACTGGTTAGTTACAAGTAATTAACCGTACCCAACCGTTCTAATTCAAGGGTGCTTTGCATGCTCATAGTCTAACCCTTCCACCAACATAAATGTCAATTTTATCGGGAGACTAGTGGAGCAGGAGTGCTAATGACTCATAACCATAAGTACGTCATAAAGCCGTAACATAGGTCATTGGAGTCACCTTTTATTTTTCCCATATTTTTCAATTTTACCCAATTTCTCAACATATATGCATATACCATGAATACACACATCCCTAAGTATTCCTTCATACTTATGGATATCCCAACTTTTTCCAATTTTAAAATTTCCAAATCTAATGGCTTCTCTAATAAATTTAAATTCCTAATGTCTCAATTTCAAACACCTTTATTTCCACAAAGTTTTTCGCCAAATTATGTGGTCATTTCAAATTATTCCAAGGATTTACCAAAAATTCGAAAAAATTGTGCATGAACACTCCTAATTTTCGTCAATCACCCAAATTTATCACAAAATGCATGACAAAAAACTAGGTAAACATCCTAACAAGTCGGACTGGACCCTATTCATGGTTAGGTAAAATTCTAGTTTTAAACAAAAAATTTAAACATGCCTAAACTAAATGCAAGATACAATTGTGAATTTCATAAAACCCTAGTTTTAAACAAAAAATTTAAACATGCCTAAACTAAATGCAAGATACAATTGTGAATTTCAGTTTTTCATTTAACCCTCCCCCCAGCTTAAACAAAACATTGTCCTCAATGTGTCAATTTATACTAGAAGAGGAAATTAAAAAAGAAAATATAAACTCACAAGAAGTTGCTCGATTTAACGTCGGGAGCTCGACTTGTTGAGGCTCAGTTTAAAGGTGGTGGATCATCGAGGGCAATTGCCTCCTTTTCGATGATCAGTTCATCTTGAATGTAATGTTTTAGCCGCTGTCCATTGACCTTAAATGAACTCGTTTTTTGGCTCCATATTTCAAAGGTACCATGGTCAAAAACTCGTGACACTTGATATGGTCCTTCTTGAAAACTTCTTCCGATGTGTTTGTCGTGCCAATGCCTTGTCTTCTCTTCTTGGTTCAAGGCGGCATTGATTATGGTGGGATGTGTCTCATTTGAGCCAAGAGATTCGTACTTGAGGATTGTTGGCAATGGTTCGACCTTCGGCGATGTGGAATTGGTCAAAGTACCTTCGGTTTGGGCTGATTCTTCATCAATTTCTCCTAGATTCCATCTAGTTGTTCTCCTTCCATCATCCTATCTAAATGATCATTAATTGTAGAGTCTAAACATCTACCCTGCATATTGAATCATTATCATTAGATGGAAATTGGAGAGATTTAAAACATTAAATTCAACATTTTCATCACCTACTCGGAAAGAAATCTTTCCATCACGCACATCTATGATTGCACCTGCTGTGGTTAGGAAATCACGTCCCAATAGAAGGGGAGTTTGTGTATCCTCTTCCATCTCCACCACAACAAAATCTACCGGTATGAAAAACTTACCAATTTTGACAATTGCATCCTCCATAATTCCTACCGGGTATCTAACGGATTTATCCGCTAATTGGAGCGACATTTTTGTTGGTTTCAATTCTCCTGGACCAAGCCTTTCATAAACCGCTTTTGGCATTAAACATACGCTAGCACCTAATCACACAAACAACTATTGAATTCGATCTCCCCAATTTTGCATGGAATAGTAAAACTACCGGGTCCTTAAGTTTCGGAGGTAGTTTGGTCAAGAAAAGTGCACTACATTGCGCATTTAGGGAGATGGTTCCGACCTCTTCAAGTTTCTTTTTGTTTGACAATATTTCTTTGAGAAACTTGACATATGTTGGCATTTGTGCAATTGCCTCGGCGAAAGGTATGGTAATGTTCAGTTTTTTTCAATTGTTCAATGAATTTGGCATATTGTTGGTCTAGTTTGTGTTTTACCAACCGTTGTGGAAAAGGTAGGAACCTAAGAGGAGGAACATACTTTGGAGTTTCAGAATTGTGTACCTTTGTTGAGTTAGAATTACCCGTTGTTTGATGCTTTTCCGGAGTTGTTGTAATTGGTGGATCAATTGGTGCGGCTGAAATCGGTTCATATTGTGTGGATTGAAGGAGTTCTTGTGGTTGGATTGGTTCATATTCCGTGCCACTCATCAAGGTCACAGCATTCGCATACTCTCGTGGATTGATGTCGGGTTTGCCCGGTAGTGTGCCTTGTTGACGAGAGGACGAAGATGCTTGTTGTGCTATTTGTGTCTCTAGCATCTTCGTTTTAGTTTCTAAAAACTCAAACCTATTGTTCAAATTCCTCAAGGAATCCGAAATATCGGTATTGATGTTTCTTTGTTGGTTCATGAACTCGTTTTGAGATATCACAAGGCCCTCTATCAATTTTTCTAGTTTGTTGTTTTGAGAAGGTCCTTGGTACGAGTTTGGTTTGACCAGTTTTGGTATTGATTGAAATTGCCTTGGTATTGATTGGAATTACCTTGGTATTGATTGGAGTTGTCATTTTCGGTCTTCCATTTGAAATTTGAATGGTTCCACCTTGTGTTAGGGTTGTAAGCATTTGAATTGAAATTATCATTTGGCCTAACCTTATTGTAGATCGGATCGTTCCTCTTATCACCTTGATTGTAGAACATTGCATTGACTTGTTCGACTC
>JAJGRW010000415.1:338440-456431 GCA_025461045.1 Carex parvula
ATTCCCTTCCGTCTACTTTAATATTTCGGTTTCGGCATATAGTAATTTCTCGATCAGTTGATCCAAATGGGGTTTGGACGTTTAAAACTTGGTGACTCGTTTCAATTGGCCAACTACACCTTTCCACGAACACCCTCGACACAACCGAATGACTACACCCCGTATCAATCAAACAATACGCATCATGATCAGATATAGAGAGTAAACCTGTCATGACGTCAGTCTGGCCACGTCCTGTGCTGTTGCAGCATTGCGCGAATTCCAGCGATGTTAAGTGCATGCGCCGCCGCCCTGCCGGTACTGCCAATGCTGCTAGCCCTGCTAGCGTTAGCCCCGCTAGCTTGAAATGCGCCACGTCCGCGCCCCGTCGGCGCGCCACGCCCAACGCTAGCAGACCCTCCTGCGCTACTAGCGCCTTGCATCCTTATAAGCGAATTCGGGCATTCCCTCGCCCAATGTCCCGCGCTACCACACACGAAACAAGCGCTAGCCTTGCGCCTACACTCAACCTCATCATGTGCTTGGTTGCATGATCGGCACCATTGCGAAGGCATCGCCGGTTTAAAACCCGGCATAGAGGTCTGTCTGAATGGGGGTCTCGGTGCCATGTTCGGTCGAGGGGGTCTAGTATATGATGATCCTCCCCTCGACTTCGACACTTGCCTACTCTGATCTTCTCGCTGTTTCACATTCCTTTAGTCACGTCTGCCCTCTTACCATGCATTCAACTTGTTCGGCGTGATCCATCATTGCTTAACTCCCTCGCCATCGGAGTATCCACGATCATAGAGATATGCCCCCAACCCATCCAAGTATTGTCTATTGTACCTTTCCACATCATTTCTCACATCCGTAGCATAGCGCGATAAGGCCAAAAATTCACTATTGTATTCCACCACCGGACGCCCATCTTGCCTCAACTCCAGAAATTTTCTCCGCAGTGCTTCACGCTGCAAATTGCTCAGAAACCGCCTATTAAACTGCTTTCGAACCATTCCCAAGGAATCCTCGCTTCCTCGCCTTCATAATTACGTCGGCCCCGTCCCACCAGAATCTAGCATCACTCTCCAATCTGCTCCACTAACTCCACTTTATTTCATCAGGGCACGGCATAAATTCAGTTTTGCATTGATCTGAGCTAGCCATTCTCAGCTGCCGCATACCCGCCGGTTCCATCATAACGCGGCATTCAAACGCAGAAATGCATCATATAACCTTCTGAAATCTCGGGTGCCCCCCGTGAACCACTGGTGCGACATCCCGCATTTGCGCTTGACGACCTCTCTCATAGGCCGCAATCAACCGGTCATCCAAGTCCCGGTCTCTACCAGCTCCTCCAGCGACATCAGCCCCTCCAGCATCTCCAGCACCAGCTGGACCAGCCCCAGCCCGATCCACAACTGGCTCAATAATTGGTTCCGGATTAGGTTCAGGATTCCTCCGAGGTCTGCCTCTAACCTCGGCGTGTTTCCATTTTCTGAATAAACAAAGTTAGTTTATAACATTCTATATTCCTTATTTATCATACGAAATTCGTATAGTCGTGCCGCCCCAATTAATACGCATACCACTCTCGTATCCTAGCAAGTCTGGTTCAGGTTCTAAACCATGCTCTGATACCACCAAAGGAAGACCTGTCACACCCCGCGGCCCAACGAGGCGCGACAGTGCTCTCCTGCCGTAGACATACGGTTGCCCGTATGCCTACAAGGCAATTAATAATAGGAAATAAAACATAAACGAACCACCAAACAAACAAATAAGATAAAAGGCACAGTGTCAGTGTAATATTCTTATCAAACCCGGATCTCGATGGATACGCAGCAGCAGAAATGACATAAGAAGACTAGATAATGTACATTCACCAAAACATAACTATATACATAATCTCTAAGGTCACCATACCAGACAGTCTAAGCAGCGAATAACCAGGCCTACCGACCTCGTTGCTCTCTCGGAGTCTGCTGAACCGGAACCTAAAAAAAGTTAACCCAAAGAGGGTGTGAGAAATAAATTCTCAGTGCGATAAATTTGCCACGTTTCGCTCCTGACTTGCAATCACAGATTATATTCAACAATAAGCACAAATAAGCTCAGATTAGGTTTATAATGATATATAAACATGAACGCAAAAACCGACATCAATAAGCCAATGAATCCAACTCAGGAATTGCCAATCCCGAAATTCAATCACACAATATTTGGTTTTAACTCGAACTCAGAATATCTGGTAGTACAGGCTTAACCGTTTAATTACAAGTCTGGTTCCATTTCATATCCGGAAAATTCCATTTAAACCAATCGAACCATCCAAACGCATTACCCCCTGGGCAATGCCTCCGATACCAAGTCACACCATAACAATTCATAATACAGAGTCACTTACCCCTCGTCGCCAAGCCGGTACTGGGAATTGCTTGAGGCCAGACAATCTAAAGCTTTAGGAATACTGGGTCGTCAAAGTCATGCATAGACTTGACAAATCCGAACACACCCCCTGGGTGTCGTCGCCACGTATGGGGGACGGTAATAACCATATCCACCAACCGATGGTGATATAAATCACGGTGACTTTCAATTCCAAATTAGATCATTCAGATCAATACACAAATAACAACCATACCAGCATGCAGATGCAATCAGATAAACAATCCGAGTTTCAATTAATTAGGGGCAATGCAATGCATATGCAACCGAATCCGATAATGCAATTCAACCAATAATCAACATGTCAATAGAAACACAGTTTAATTCTGAATATAAACTATCAAACAAGTCCAGAAAACCCCGCACCTGAGTATATAGTGCACTCGTCTAAGGCTCAGGCGTCTCGAATGATCCCGAGATCCGATGCCTCGTAGGTTTACCACCTATTTATTCGTTTAGATTCGATTAAAACATTCGATCGGTATCTCATAGGTTAAACCGAGTTAAATTAGGTTAAACACGGTTTAGTGTTCGTATTCGGGTCCTAATGGTATAGGTTTAGGTCATGGTTCAACCAATTAGGTTTGGACAACACAAAATACACATTTTCAGAATTTCTGGGTAGGTATTGCGGCCCGTAATGGCCCTGTTGCGGCCCGCAGACAAACCTTCCAGAGAGTTGGTTTTTCTGCCAACTTCATTGCAGCCCGTAATGGCCTTGTTGCGGCCCGCAACCACAACACAGTACAGCCTGAAATTTTGGTTAAGTCATTGTTCTCATTGCGGCCCGCAATGGCTGGGGTTTCGGCCCGCAATAAAGCACACAGAGGCTGGTTTTTCATGTTCAATTTGACTCGTTTCGATCGGGTTTCGATACGGTTAACCCTTGTTACTTGTTCTCGGTTCAGAAGGTATAATTCACGACTATGTTATTCTCAATTAAACCATGAATTCAATTGGTATCAAATTGGTACAAAACCCTAATTCCAAATTCAACTCAAATGGATGATTTAACTCAAACAACACGAATCGAGATGTTCAAACGATTATGACTCGATCGATTCAGATCCAAATGGTGCATAACACCTGAAAATTTAGTAATTTCTCCAAATCCCATCATTTTACCAAAACCCTAATTCCATTTCCCATTTCACAACCAAACCATTCGATTCAATACAAATCAACCGGATATCGAGTTATATCGAATCAATCGAACTTTAAATCAGATTCTCAAAGAATACCACAAATCAAACAAATTAGGGTTTTCCAAAAGATTACAAAGAAGGAAGAATATACCAAATTGAAGCTCTAGAGTTGAGCACGATCGTCTAATTAGCTCGAATCTCCGATTTTCCGACAATTCTGATCAGATTTCACGTTCGATTTCACTCTCTCTCTCTTTCTCTCTTTGGTTCGGCCAAAACCTAGCCCCTCACGAAAATTAGATGTGTAAATGGAATGATTAAGTGAAGAAGAAGGTTGTCATCTTTAATATATGGAATTTTTGCACATAAGCCCTCCAAGTTTTAAATATTGCATAACTTAAAAATCTTCACAACTAGGCCCTTTTTGCATATTTTTATTTATTCAAGGATTAGAATGTAACAGTTTATCTGATTATTACAAGTAAAATAAGATAAATGTTGAATAATTAATTTGTATATTTTGTTAGCTTCTTTATAATTTCTTCCATTATTTCTTAATTTCAATCTCTATAAATCTAAGTATATTTTTCGAAATCATTTAAAATTATATGTATATCATTTTGAACTCGAGTAATATTAATTTGTTGACAGGATTTTTAAAATATGTATACAATTTTTTCACTAATTTTCCAATAATGAAGTTATCAGAAATTAATGCATGATTTGGGACAGAATTTGTATTTCTAATTTTTAAGAACATAATTTATTGTTTAATCAAATTGGGTTTAATTACTTCCTACATAATCCAAACTTAATTAAAAAAATATACTAAATTAGTGTAGTTCGCTATAAATTTGTTGTTTTGATTATATTGTTAAATCATTATCTTATTTTTTGTGCTGAACTGAACTATGAGAATTATAAGAACATATTCCCAATTTCTATTGCTTTACAAGAACAATTTAAATTACAGAAATTATTTTTTCTGTGAATTAAATAATGTTTCGGGTTCCCCACTGGATTTGCTAGCATTCAATTTATTGCATTAGATATTGTTGTTGACAAACGGATTTGCTAGCATTAAATATTTTGTTTGATATATAACATAAGATAAATGTTGTTTCAGACGGTCTCATAAAATCGGAATAATATAAGATAATTACTGATGGATAAAATATGAAGTACAGTACTATGCATAGCGCTCTTCGGTCCGTACTACGGACTCATATTTCATATTTTGAAAGTCAATCCGAACCGTTAATCATGATCTTCATATAAAAATGTACTTGGAGTCCAAATTTTTCATTTTTTCAATTTTTTTTAATATTTGTTTAGATAGGGAGAAAATCACTACTTTTGGATGGTCCAGAATCTTTAGATCAAGTGATTTTGTACATAATTAAAAAAAAGTAAAAAAACAAAAAAATGTAAAATTTGGCATCCAAGCACATTTTTAGTTAGATATCATGTTGAACGGTACAGATCGAATATTTAAACTTTATTTACATCCATATTATGGATCAACGTGCGCTATACATAATACCGTAGCCTCAATCTATAAATAATATCATCAACTTAGTTGAACTTGGGAATCATCTGAAAGTATTGTCGGAAATCAAATTTAAAAGTAATCTAATGGGCTGAGCCCACAAACCGCACAAGGCCCAAAACAATCAGGGCCAGCATGTTGTATAACATGTTGTGCTGTGATCAAATGCTAATGATTATAAACTTTATAATTATCAACTTTATAATTATTTGATTCACAATTTCAATTATGATAATTCAGAAAGCTTTATTAACTAACATTTTTCTCACTCGTAGATAGAATGGGTTCTAAAAAAAAAAATAAGAAAACTATTTCCCTTTTTAGGCCTGCTTGTACTTTAAACAATCAATTGATAATTAAAAACAATATCCATTTATAAGCTACAAAGACGGCTAAATATTTGTGCACAGTATCTCAGCAATGCCTAACGTTAACTAACATGCTATAAACCGAAACAATGAGATTAAAAATCCCTCAACCAGAGCTAAACCATGTACTACTGTGGGTCCCACCTGCTCCGGCCCCTCTTTTTTTTGCTCAGATTTCAGAAGAATACATAAAATAGTTACAAAATTCATTCTTCCATTTTGCTATCATCTGCAGAAGCATCATTTTCTTGTGCAACACTACCAGAATCGGGTTCGGGTTCGGGTTTGGGTTCCCCACTGGAAGCAAGGGGCATCTCTACATCTTGAACCCCATTCTCTGTGGGACCCACTTCGTCAGTACCATTTTGGTTGTCAGGTTCCTCAACTGGTCTGTATTGGTTCATCATTTGCATCTGAAAGACAGAAAATGAAGAAAAGATTTAAGGTCATATGGTACATACACATGGCAAGCTCAGGTTATAGAACAATTCGCCAAATTGTAAAGAATAAACACCATTTCTTGTCAAATTTTTAAAGCTTTTTTGTGACACTGTTAATCGATCAAAATCAACGGCAAAAGCTTTGCAGGTGTTATTTTGTAGGCCCATAATATGCATATTACAGATCGACCCCAAACCATATCTATGCCTCCGGTCGATCAGTCTATGGTAATATGCATATTCCAGATCGACCTATACTTTGGATCCATATCTATGTTTTCAAAATCCAATCAGTCGATCTGAACCTTTCAATGTGATCTCTATATGGACCATATCAATGTAGTTGGAGACCAAATTTTACATTTTTTAGAATTTTTCTACTATTTTTATTGGTAGAAATTCACTAATTTAGGATGGTCCAGAATCATAAGATCAAATGATTTTCTATCTAAAAAAATAGAAAAAAAAATAAAAAATGTACAATTTGGTCTCCAACTATATTTTCATTCCGAGATCAGGCTGGACGGTTCATATCAACTGTTGGAACTTTGAAAACGAAGATATGAATCCATAGTATGAACCAATCTGTAATATGCATATTACCATAGCCTCACTCAAAAAGGACAGCATGACTAAAACATGGTCTTCTTGTGTCGATCACTACTAGAATTTCCGGATTTTCCAAGGGCAGCCTATGTTATTTCCGAAGGTAGGAGTGGCCTACGGAAATAAAATCGCCTTCTCTGACACACTTAATAATTTCCGACGGCAGCCCGACGGAATAAGTCGCGCATGGAAATCCCAGCTGTCGGCCCATGGAAATGTTAACTATTAGCCCTTGGAAATACTTTTGCATGACCCATGACCCGCCAAACAGACCAAATATGATATTTTATTGATAGCCCATGGAAATAGCTCACCCCTTGCCCTTGGAAATAAGTTAGAAGTAGAAAGACATATTATTTCCATGAGCTACCCTTGGAAATGTTTTGGTTATTCTGTTTATATAATTTTATAGTGAAGGCTCATGGAAATACTGGACCACTATGCCCATGGAAATGTTTTACTGATCCAGTTAATATTATTTTTTGATTAGACGTAGTATTTCCATGAGGCTACCGTCGGAAATGTTTTGTTTCTGGAGACAGGACCTTTTCTGTTTATTTGAGATCTCCCTTTGAATGTTGGCCAAAACTAAATAACAGCAGCAAGCAGTATTTAATAGAGATAGTTAAAACGAAACATTTAATTGAAAGCATAAATTTTGCTCTTTGGACTAAGCCAATCTATTTAATTTGGGTACAAAACATATTCACGGATGGAAGCAATAACTAAGATCTCCCTTTGAATGAATCTTGTGTAAAAACCTGTTACAAAACAAAAAAAAAAAGGAAAATGTTAGAAAAGGCATTTGACCAAAATGCATTACTGGATAGTAAAATGTTAAGTAATTTGAAATGCAAAAAGTAACACATATGTCAAAACACTTACCAATTAATACTCTTCATCGGAATCATCCATGTCTTCATCATCTTGCTCCATGTCATGCTCTTCCTCACCCTCCTCTATGTTGTTTTCATCCCTTGCCAAACTTGGCGGTTCATTTGATGTTGTCGGTGGAAGGTTTGTCGTTTCGTTCACTAGCTCGAACTCGTCTTCTCGTTGGAGCATACCATCCCAATCAAAGTCTTGTCCAATAGTTGGCTCAATTGGATTATCCGGTCTTTCCTCTTGGTAAAATTCGAGGTTTGCATCGTCGCCCTCGACACGAAACCTCGACTTCGGGCTTGTTTTGATTGCCACCCACCATGGGCGTCTTTCGGCCTTTTGTGATGCATAAGGTAGGTAGCACACTTGGGTTGCTTGAGCCGCTAATACAAAAGGCTCGTAATTTGCAAGGCGAGAAGTATGCTTGACCTCAACAATGCCATGTTTGCGGTCCACTTTTACACCGTTTATTATGTCAAACCAATCACACTTAAAGAGAACTACCTTGTGGGCATCATACTCTAGCTCAATGACGTCTTGGAGAACTCCATAGTAGTCGATTTGTTCGCCATTTGCATCCCACTCTCCTTTTATGCAAACACCGCTACTTTGAGTTACCTTGTTTTCTCCAGATGATTCTGTGTGAAATCGATACCCGTTGACTTCATACCCATCGTAGAAGTACGCTTGTTTGCTTGGCCTGACTCCTGCCATTCGTATGTAGTAATCGTCTTCATCACGAGAATTTATTACCTTTTTGCGTAACCAAGGTGCAAATCCATCTTGACGGACTTTTGGCAAGTCTTGTGGGCTTGTGGCCACCCCATTGTTGAGCATGCATGTATCAAACTCTCTGCACATTAGAATATGTCCAAACATGAGATTTTGATATGTTTTAGAGTAGATACTTTAATTTGAAAACATCAAAAGGATAATTATAAGATTGTACCCCATGTACTTCTCACAGATCTCAGGACAGTTGAGGATGACATAAGTGTGTGCCGCATCCCAATCCTTGTCATCGAGAGGCTTTCGTCTTTCCCTGCCAATGGAACGGCCCGCATTGTCGAATATAGAAAGTAGTCCCGCCGAACGGTTACTTGTTCCAACTCCTTCTTGGCTAATCTTGTCTTTCTCTGCAAAGTAGTGTGCGGAAAATGTACCAATTTCTTTGGCAATTGTAGCCTCCACGATTGAACCCTCAACACGTGCTTTGTTCATGACTCTCATCCTTTGTTCTTTGTTACGCCTGTAATTGCAACAACGGTTTAGTGTTAGTTGTAAGCTTAGTGTGCCTTAAGTAAAATTGAAAACAAAAATCCAAAGCACAACACACCTCTCACACGGATACATCCATAGGAACCCTACTGGCCCGCCCATTCTAGCCTCGTATGCTACATGCAGCACAAGATGCTCCATTGAATCAAAGAAACCGGGGGGAAATATTTTTTCCATCTTGCACATTGTGACAACAATATCTTTCTCTAATTCCGCAACCCTCATTGGATCAAGGTCCTTGGCACAAATCTCTCTAAAGAATGCTGAAATCTCACATAGAACATCCCATACAGGGTCCGGGACAAAGTCTCGGAATGCGACGGGGAGGAGGCGCTCCATGAACACGTGTAAATCATGACTTTTAAGCCCGGTGAAGCTGCTTGTGGTTAGGTTAACCATCCTTGACCAATTGGATGCGTAGCCATCAGGGAACCTTACTACCTCCTTGAGCCATGTTAAAACAATCCTCTTATTATTTGGAGAGAGTGCGAAGGGTGCATTTGGTTTTTTAGCTTTCCAGGGTTACCATCCGAGGGAGTTAGGTGTTGGGTGGGGCGATCACAATAAAGAGCCAAATCTTTCCTGGCTTTTTCATTATCCTTGGTTCTGCCACCTATGTTTAACAGCGTGTATAGCAATTTTTCTGTGAAATTCTTCTCCAAATGCATCATATCCAAATTGTGTTGCAACAAATTGTCTTTCCAATAGGGTAAACTCCGAAAAATACTTTTTTTCTGCCAATGATGGGTTGTACCATAACCCTCAATTTGTTGTAATCCTCCCTCTTTACCCCATTTAATATCTGGGATCAAACTCACAATATCGAGCAGCTGCTCTCCCGTCAATCTCGGGGGTGGGGGCTCATTCTCAACTCTACCTTTTTTGAAATTCTTCCTATCTCGACGGAATGCGTGATCAGGAGGAAGGAAGCACCTTGTACAGTCGAACCAACTTGCTTTTCCACCATGCGCGAGTTGAAAGGCCTTTGTCTTCTCCATACAATAATAACACGCTAATTTGCCTTTTGTACCACACCCACACAGCATCTCATAGGCCGGGTAGTCACTAACCGTCCAAAGAAGTTGTGCATGCATCTCGAAGTTCTCTTTTTTATACCCATCACATGTCATTTCTCCATTTAACCACAAATGTTTCAATTCATCGATCAAAGGTTCAAGGAGTATGTCAAGGTCCCGACCCGGATGCTTTGGTCCCGGGATGACTAGCGCGAGGAACATGCTATCTTCTTTCATTATCATCCCAGGTGGTAGGTTATACGGAAAAACGAATAGCGGCCAACACGAATATGGAGCTGCACTCGAGTTAAATGGCATGAACCCATCCGTTGTTAGCCCCAACCACACATTTCTTAGCTCTTCTGCAAAGGTGGGATGTTTCCGAGCGAAATGCTTCCAAGCCTCACCATCCGCCGGGTGCACCATCATCGGGGCTTTCTGATGCACACCTTCCTTGTGCCATCTCATATTCTTCGCAGATGTTGCGGTCATGTACATCCTTTGCAATCGTGGGGTGATAGGGAGATAACGAAGTTGCTTTTGTGGAACGAGCTTTGCCTTCTTATTGGGTCCAAGAGGCTTATACCTTGGCTCACCACATACATCACAGCGGGTCTTCATCTTGTTCGCATCACTATAATATAGAATACAGAAGTTAGGACATACATCTATTTTCTTATGGTCCATGCCCAATCCCTCGACCAAACGTTTCGCTTGGTAGAAATTTTTAGGCAATTCTTCACTAGGAGGAAGCGTGCTTTTAAGTAGATCCATCATCCCATCGAAACATGCTTGGCTCATTTGGTGTTTCGCCTTCAAGCAAAGGCTTGTGTCACCGCGGACAAGACGGTTTGTTTTTCGCATTCCATTTCACCCGTCGAGTTAATTTTCCAAACCGGTTTGTTGTTAGCATCCATCATGTCGAAGAATTTTTTAGCCGCTCCCATAGGTGTCTCCTCATTCCAATCGAATTCTTGACCAGCGCCATCCCTTACCATGTCAACCATTGGATCAGTGGCTGCGTTCACAGGCGGCGAATTGTTCAATGAATTTGGATGCGGCTCCCCGTGTTTGTGCCACACTTCATATAGGTTGCAAAAGCCATGGCGAAAAAGATGCAGTTCTACGGTTTGCACATCTTTGTTATATAGGTTGTCACATATTTCACACGGACACGGCATACATTGCACACCTCTATCGTCGACACTCACAACGGAGGGTATGGATAATGCTCGTGCAATAAAATCAGTCACACCATTCACAAATGTAGGGTGAAGAATTCCACTCATGTTCTTCCTACTATACTTGTACATCCATTCCCGATCAGTGGCCATTTGAATGACTATCTGTACGCAATAGGGTATGAGTTAATTATATGATCCCTCAAACACAATTTCACAAGACAGTGGCTGTGTTTTCACTATTTGGTTCTCGAGACAGTGGCCGATTAATCAATCACAGTGGCTGTGTTTTCATTTTTTACAACTCGAGACAGTGGCTGTGGCACTATTTTTCTGTTCCTCGAGACAGTGGCTGATTAATCAAGCACAGTGTTTTCATTTTTGGGTTTTCATTTTTTGGTTCTCAAGACAGTGGCTGTGTTATGTCTTGGCTTATGTGGTTGTTTGACATGGTTACCTAGCTTCTATTTTAGGGTGTAAGTTAACTTTTGTTTCAATGAATGACTATCTCTATTTTTACAATTGCGTAGGTTTCATGACACAATTTCAGAGGAAGTTGATTAATCAAGCAAACACAAGCTGATACAAGACTGAAAAGGGGCTGATTAAAGAATAATGCGTATTTCATTCTTAACAGGGAAAAAAAGCTTACTTTTGTGCAGGAGAGGAATAGCGCCTGGAATGAGAGCTCAAATCAAATGAAGAGCGAGAGCCCTTGGACTTCGAGCTAAAAAAAAAGAGGAAGAGATCCTGGATTTCGGCAAGGGTGGAGAGATCCTGGACTTAAAGAGGAAGAGCTCCAAGACTTAGAGCGGACTTAGAGAGGAAGAGCTCAAATGAGAGGAAGAGGGTCGAGAGATCCGGGACATGGAGCTCAGTTGGGGAAAGTGTTTAAAAGGGGCGACTGGGCAGAGCGTTTGAATTGGGAATTAGACTGGGATGCTGCGAGCTGGTTGGAAAGAAAGACTATGCTTTATTTCCATCGGTTTACCGTCGAAAATACTGATGTACATTATCTGAATACAATAATGTTTTCATTGCGTACCCAATATTGTACGCATCCAAAGTTGGGTGGGATAAACATAAAATTAAACATCCCAAATTTAAACATCCTACAAGTACAATTCCAGGCACCAGATTAACACAGTACATCCTACAAGTACATCCTACAAGTACTACAAGTTAAACATCCTACAAGTTTAAACATCCCAATTTAAACATAAAATTTAATCATCCTACAAGTTAAACAATTCCAGGCACCAGATTAATTTAAACATCCTACAAGTTTAAACTACAGTTCTTTACAACAAATTAACACAGTTTAGGGAAGATGATCATCTTCCACACCAGAATTGCCCTTTGATGGTTGAGGATTCTCTCCCCCACCGGCATTGCCCTCCGATGACCCCTCCTACAGAGCCAGAAAATTATAGTTAACACTAGCTTAAATTCAAATATTAGAGATTCTGTCATTTCTTAACTTGTCAACAGAGAAGTGCAAACCGGAAACTTTGGAGGCTCTATTCCTTGTTTTCGGAAGAGTTCCGCAAAACAGTCCCTCGTGAACTGGCTATTCTTTTTAATCTCTTCCATATCTGCTCTGTGGCGCTGCTCTTGTGCAGCTAGCTCAGCAACAAATGAAGTACGCTCAGCAACAAAGGAAGTACGTTCAGCTCTAAGTAACTCTGCCACCTCCTCTTTTGTGTATTTCCTTTTCGAATCTTCGGCGGAAGTAGCTGTGCTCTTTGTAGGCTCTGATGGGGCACCCTCCACTGTCTCCAAGACTCTGGTGAGTTTGCTGGTCCTACCCTTGAATCCAAATCCGAATAGCCTCCCTCGCTTGTCCTCCCCATTCACAGCCATCTCCTAAATTTCCTCGTCGTTCATCGTATCCCCGTAGAAAGCCTTAAGCTCCAAGAATTCTTTCTGCCACCATTAGAACAAGTAAATTATTCATGTAAGCGGTCAATAATTTGATTGGAACCGCACTCTCTCAAATGCTGCATTGAAACCGTAAGTTATTTGATCTTGGTATAAAAATGTACTCTAGATAAAAAAGTGATTTCTATCAAGTGATTTCTACCTATATAAAAAAATAGTAAAAAAAGTTCTAAAAAATGTAAAATTTGATCTGCAAGTATATTTTCATATCAAAATCATGTTGAATGACTCAAATCAACTGTTTTGACTCAAATCAATTTGTTTACTTATCTCAATGGTTTTCGGGCTGTTAATTTTTGTTTACTTATTTCACATTAAATCTACCAAATTTCTACAGAAAACACTGAATGAGTCAAATTTGAGAGTCAATTGCGAAAAAGTCTTGTCAGCACTAGGTATCTATGACTTTGAGAGTCAATAAGCACTAGGTATATTGCTGAACATTGAACAGTATGTAATAACTTTAAGCTGCTTGCTTCAACAACTGATTATTCTGCAATCACTTCTCCTTTTCACTAAGTCAGTTTACTTAGTAGACCTGGAGTCAACCTTTACTTTTCAATTGACTCCCACTATCCACTTAAATTCTGACAAAAAGACAAAGTAAAAGTCACCTTAATTCTAATTTATCCCTTGGCATTATACTTGACTGATGTTGGAAAATATGGCAGAATTGACAGGCATTTGAAACATTGTAGAAGCTTAAAGTCATTTATTGCTGTCTAGTTACAAGGTTTCTTTATATTTTTAAAGGAGACCTAACATTATCATTATTTGAAGGCTCCTTTCTTTTTAATAGACTTAAATTCTCATGTACCCTTCAAGAGTTAATAGACTTATATCTTTCTATTTACCCATAAAGTTAATAGACTTATATCTTTCTTTTTAATAGACTTATATCTTTCTATTTACCCATAAAGTTAATTACTCTTATTTAAATAGTATTAAGATCTATCTTTTCCCATTATACCCTTATACCTATTTATAAAGTTTTGTGTTTTAACCAACAGCCACAACAACAAAGTAGGCACTTATCGCGAGAGAACTCCGTCGCAAAAAGTATCGTTGCGAAAAGTAGGCATTTATCGCGAGGCACTTTTTGCGAGGGAGTACCGTCATAACTGTGCTTTTTCTTTTCGCAACGGTACTTTTTGCGACGGAATTCCCTCGCGATAAGTGCCTACTTTTTGTAGTGAGCTTGGTAAAAAACAGCAAAATTATCTCAGCTTCATTTAGACAAGTACTTCATAAACTGATAATCCCAAATGGTACCAGCAACAATATAATGCTAATCGCCACTTACATCGGTCAACAATATAATTACTCTTATTAATTACTGCTCACTTAATGAAATTGCCTAAAATTTTAACCGCGTTCCATTAGTGTTCTGGACTAGTTGTATCAAGTTAATAGCTTCCACAGCCAATTAGTTAAGCTCAAAATACTTTTATATGAAATGAAATATAGTTCTCATTGTGTCACTCCAAGCCACTATGAGAAGCTCGTGAACTCAGTGTAGCCACTACAAATTCATGTAATTATTCTAAGTAATTTCTTGGATCACCTCATAACATTGGTAGTCCTGTATACTATGATATCAGCATAGTGTTGTTTTCAATTAGATGCCAAATAGTTGTTTTCTTATCAGTAATAGCATGACATTTTCACTATCATAGCATGTATAAAGTGGCACATAGTATGTTGATTTCACCTTTGCTCCATTGATTTTGCACATAAGTCCTTTGCATGGAATTCATGCTTCCTTGGTAAAACTCTGCCTTATGCCCCAATTCATGTATAAAGAAAAAAAAGAAAGAAATGACTTGCAAAAGAAGATTGGGAGAAAGCGTTTTTGTACCCCCTCACTGCCATGACAAAAGATAAATCAAATAAAAATAACATATCCAACACATTACAAAAAGGGCTGATATTTCCAGTAAGTGTTGCAATCCGGGGGTTTAGCTTGTTAGTCTAGCATTTGAAGTTCCTTTTTGAACCAAATCTCTCTAAAGTTTGGCAAAAAGCTTCATTATTGTTAAGCTTAAATTTTGATGGGTACACTATAAATTTAATCTTAATTATAATCCATTCCTAGTTTCCTTTTCATTCAAACACAGATGGCTCCAAGGAAATCTGCTCTATCAAGAGCAACATCAACAAAAAAAAAAATTAGGGAGAAAGCGTAAATCACAGGCAATAATTGAGCTCGGCGAGGGTTCAAATGCTACGTCCGATGGTGAAATTACACCAACTGAACCCGTAAAGAAAAAGGGACGAGGCCCGGGGCTTATCAGAAAATCGACAAATGTAGTGGAAGACAGACCTATAATCTGGCCAATTTTCTCTTGTGAGTTTACTTGTGTAGAAAAACCAAAGGAAATAACGGCAGCAATCACTAGGTATTGTTGTTTTTCATTTTTACAAAAAAATACAACCATTTTTTCCCCCAAGTCATTTTCTGAAACCATCGCTTTTCTATCACAAGGCTTGCCCTGAACCATATGCCTGGACCATTGAGAAGTTTCCACGCCTTCGATGATACCATGAAAAATAACATCGAATTTGCATTTCTGGTAGTCTATTTTCTTATTATTTTCCATTAGCAGTATTTTTTTTTTTTCAAATTCCTGCAAGGACAGTTTCATTTCAGAACTGTTATAGTTACAAAAGAAAATGACTTGTATGTCAGAACTGTTATAGTTTCAGAACTGTTACAGAACTGTTATAGTTTCCATGCCCGTTTCATTTTATTTCAGAACTGTTGTAGTTTCCACGCCCGTTCATTTCATTTCAGAACTGTTATAGTTTCATTTCGGAACTGTTACTGTTATATCATGACTTGTATTTCTTGTATTAAGAGAAATGCAAACCATTCATTCACTTCCAAGTTGGTTTGACTTGTATGAATGTGAGCATTCATACCTGCCACTTACAAGGATACCATCTACATATCTCAAAAATCAGAATTTTACATATCGCAGTTCTCTGAATTTAATAACATGTACCCCTGCTAATGGAATACGTGTTTTTTTTAAAGGAGAAATTTAGATATCGTGATGGAGAAGATGTCCAGCGTTGTCGGGAAGTTCTGGAGGCAATAGCGGCAAAGAGGTACAGCGGGGAGCTACACGAGGCAAGGAACAGTTGCATAAAAAAATTCGGTAGAAACATACCGGCATGGAAGAAGTCTGTTCCACATTGGTGCCTAACCCACGGATACTGGCACGGTTTGTGCGACATCTTTGCCACAGATGAATGGCAAGAAGTGAGTAAACAAAACCATGATAACCGCACTACATCTGGACTGACGGTATCTCACTATGCTGGATGTGCAAGTGCACACCAGCATTTTGGTAAACTGGTGAGTTTCAATGAACATTAATTCAAAATGAAACTTAATGTGTAGTTTACATCATCATCTGACTTGTTTATTCATTTTCATGTGGAGAAAAACTTAAAAAATGGAGAAGATCCAACAATGAGGGAACTTTACATCCATCTTCATTGTCGTCGAGACAATGGCAAATCACCCATTGAGACCCAACTGGAAGCTGCCACGCCGGTTCAGTCTGGACCAGCGGAGATTACTGATGAAAATGGGGTCATGGACCCAAATACAGAGGAGATTCCCCGTGTAATTGAAGAGCTGGATGTCAACTCCTTGCAATTTCCCAACACAAGAATCAAAGCAGTTTACGTAAGTTGCACTATGTACATTAATTTGCTGAATCTGAATACCTAAGTACAAGTGTTGTTGAGTTTGCTGAATTTGATGAATCTGCACTATGTATATTTCATAATTCATGATTTACCTCCTTGTGCTGATAATTTGCTGAATTTACATTAATGTGCTGAATTTACATCAATTTGCTGAATTGATATTAAGAGTTAGGGGACAAATTAGATATATCTAGGTGTTGAGGGGTAAATATGAAATTAGAGAACTCTTTGGGGATATGTGAGAAATTAACACTTTTTTTGTTGCCGACTGTTTGAGGGTATGTGATAAATTAGATCTCACTACTAGAGGGGCAAAACTGCAAACTGCAATATGCTGGTACTAAAATCGAGTCTCACAAAAAGACAAACTGAACCAGTTCTCTTGCATATCAATTTTTACTGATTTTGTTGCCTACTGTTTGAGGGTATGTGATAAATTAGATCTCACTACTATAAATTTATTCATTACCTAACAAGGTCAAAATAACACATCTTTTTATATTGCTCATATGGTGCAACTAATAGGAAAAGGTGAACGACATGATGGCTGAGGAGGCCCATGCCGACATGGACGAGACCACCATGTTCATGTCAGCTGCTGGCGGAGCAAGCCATGGTAGGGTGCTAGGATTTGGAAGCATGGTTGAAGGGAAGGCGCAAACAGCAACCAATCGATCCAGGCCCAAGCACACAGCATCTTCGGTTACTGTTTCTGGAGTGACAACCAATGGAGTGCAGGCAAGCTTCTCTCGCACAGAAGTACAATCTCTCTTAGACATCAGCAATCGCCGTCAAGCTGAGGATAGGGCCGAGATGAAAAGAGAACTAGCATCTTATCAAATGTGCATCAACCAATTATTCTCGATGTTTGGGGGCACAAGGGCCCAATCCACCGGTAATTAACACCAACTTGATTGCTAAATTAATTCCCTTAATTTATTTTATGTGATGACAGACTTTAATATCTCACTAGGATTGCATGTAGCTTACTGATATACTTGTTTGTCGCAACTGAAAGCATGTGCTGAAAATTGCATTGACAACATATTTGGGTGCAACTTAGTTGCTACTGTTGTTATTGTCGTTATTGTTGAGATATATTGTCACACTAAAATTGGATCTTCGGCATTGTTTAACTTAGGTTCAAGGAATCATTTCGGGAACTCAGCAAGGTTCTACTGGGAATTTATCTAATTTTCAGGTCCCGATTTTGACTTAAGCATATTCATTAAATGTTACAAATCAGATCTGATTTTGTCAACTCCAAGTTATAACACTTGGGCTTGCTTATTCAATCCTTAGGGTCAAGGTCTCACTCAACCAACTCAGGAAGTAGCTTCACACATGCAGACGGGCAACTCCCGGGTAAGAAGTTCTACCTCAGTTTTACATAAATCCATTTATTTAGTGTGATTAGAGTGATTCCAAAGCTTATAGTGCAAAGTTATTTTGCTCCTTTATTTGCACCAATCTTTAAAATGTCTTTGCTTTCTTATCTCATCGTAAGCTACATACGAACAAGGCAAAATTCCTATTTTTCTTTGACAGCCTTTCTAGTGAAGGGATAAAGATAAAGAGAGGGTGTAATGGTCAATTTTACCTTTTTCCGTTGACAGCCTTTCTTTGACATCCTTTCTATCTTAGATTGGGTTACCTCAGCATGGATGCAGATATAGTTGATATGTTAATATGGAGTAGTTTGTTCTAATGGAATTGACTTTCTCGCATTACATGAATCTGCCACTGTGTTAGATGGTTAATTAGGGGTCCCGATGATAATATTACTTAGTAGAGGGTGTTGTTGGTACTAGACTCCTTTTCTGACTCAAAACAAACTATGCAAAATACACATTCATAACAATAACATGTTGTTTCTTTTCCATGTGATATAAATAGGGTAATGCTTCTCCTATACAGCCAAATCAGGGATTCCAAGCACTCTTAAATCAAGCTAATGCTGGAATAGATGACGTACCCACCAATGAAGCTGCAATGGGCCAATGGTGCGGGGATTCTGCCTACAATGGGAACCATCCCTTCTAGTGCAGAAAATTGGACATTTTTGCTCTTCGGACATGTTTTACCAGTTCTAACAAATGAACGAACTTGGGGTAAGTTATCTTGTGAATTTAGGTTAACTACTGGTATGTATATTTTGGTATAGTTATAGGTCCACAATGGTATATTTTGGTATAGTAGTGGTAGTGGGTATATTTTGGTATAGTTGGAAGTGTAAGTGCAATATAGATCTGATGTTGTTATGTTTTCTGCACATATTTTGGTACAATGTATGAAAACTACGTCATGTTAATGCTTATTTAAAGTTTCTCCTACTTTGTGGGAAACTTAGGATGTGTTAATTTACTTGGTTGTGTTCATTTTCTTAGGATGTGTTAATTTTCTTTTTTTAACTTGGGATCTTCCCATTTTAACTTAGGATGTGTTGTTCTATATGGGAATGTGTTTTTCTATATGTGTTTGAATGGGATTTAGTGGGGAAGGTAATACAGTACCTGGTTGGTACAGGGAGTATTGTACCTGATTGGTAAGGGGAGGATTGTAGATGAGAGCATGCTGCTACAATGTCATTCAATTTATTTCCGTGGGTATATCCATGGAAAAACGACCACGATAACTGCCCTCGGAAATACTTCGGTGGGTCCCACAGGCTGCCCTCGGAAATACTTCGGTGGGTCCCACAGGCTGCCCTCGGAAATACTTCGGTGGGTCCCACAGGCTGCCCTCGGAAATACTTCGGTGGGTCCCACATGCTGCCCTCGGAAATACTTCGGTGGGTCCCACGTACTCTGCCCTCGGAAATACTACGGTGGGTCCCACGTCCTCTGCCCTCGGAAATACTACGTTGGGTCCCACGTACTCTGCCCTCGGAAAAACTACTGTGGGTCCCACATATGCGGCCCTCGGAAATACTACGATGGGTCCCACTTTCGATAGCCTTGGAAATACTCTGTGGGGCCCATGTTTGCTTGCCTTGGAATAAATATGGTGGGACCCACAGACGTTGCCCTTGGAAATAATAAGTCCAAGGGTCGGATGTAAAAGTATTTCCGTGCGTAGTTTTTCCATGGGCAAGCACATGGAAAAAGCCGGAAAATAGTATTTCCATCGGCCCCCTCGGAAATACTGGGTATTTCCATCGAAGGCTTTTGCGACGGCCTTTTTCCGAGGGTGGCGCACGGAAAAACCAATTTCAGGGCTTGTTCCGTGCGTAAGCCCACGGAAGAAGCCATTTTCTGCCTTCGGAAAAAGATCCCATTCTAGTAGTGGATTAAGCACAGCTTATAGAACAATTTTTGAAGCTATTTTGTGACACTTACCATTATTCGATCAAAATCATGCTACGGCCATGGGCTATAATCGATCAAAACTTTTACAGGTGTTATTTTGGAGAAAAAAGAAAAAGAAAAAAGGACAGCATGACTAAAGAGTCAGAAAGTACCTGATAGAGCTCATGCATTCTAAAACTAGCAAGCTGTTCCATATCCTCAACCCCCTCTACAAACCGCACCATGCCGGTTACTCCAACCGGTCGATCTGTGAAAGGTGTCGTCTCTTGCAAGTTCAAACTGAGCTTGTCTGGCCTCTATAATAGGAGTCTGAAGGTGGGTTGCAACTCAAAGCACTGCTCAATTAGGGCTCGCCGACAGAACATGTACAGCCCCAGTCGTGCACGCGACATGGCCACGATTAATCTACGGATGTCACGTAGGTGTCCCACTGTAACAGCCTAGTTTTTAAATACTAGGAAATATTAATTGACATGAGGTAAAAATACATAATCGATGAAAAAAATTATTACATTGGTATTGTAACATCTCAATTTTGAACATGTGAAAATTTTATTAGATACAAAGTAAAACATGCCATTGAATAAATTTTTTATAAGGTCCTAATATGTTTAGATTCACATTGAACTTTTAATAAATAAAAAAATAACTATTTAGTCCTTAATTGATCATAAAGTCACGTAAGTAAATATATAGGTTTGTAGTTAAGTTTGGAATATCTTAATATTTCTTGAACAATTTGTAATTCGAATCTTAATATTTAAATGACAATGTTTTATTATGAAAGATATAAGGGGCTTATTGCAAACTTACTAATTATTAGATAAGAATAAAAATTAGTGATTCGTTTTTATAAAATAACTTGCATGAAAAGGACACATGTAGCTACCTTAACAACTCACTTTTCTTACCTAACACCATTTATTATTATTATTCAATAAATATTAACTTTTCAAAATTGGAAATACGGAGAGAGAGTTTATATTATTTTATTCTTTACTTTTTCTAAAGGAACCGCTTTACCCCCTCATTTCATTATTTCCTTTTTATCGGTGGATATTGGAGATGGATATTGGAGAACCGTTCATTTGGGGGGATTTCACTCATCCAGTATACCCTGGAACATAGAAACTAACGAAAAGAAAAAGAGGGGATATGGGGAAGAAAACAATGGAGAAAAGAGAGGAGAAAGGAGTGTCGGCAGCCCCACGAAGCGGTGAGGAGAAGGAATCTTCTCGGGTCGCTTGCTCGCTTGCTCATGATCCTGTGGCCACTCGTCCAATGACTCAAGTAGTTGATCAAGAATAACGGGCTTGATTTCGAGATACGTCGTGTCGTCATTAACAGGTGCGGATTTCGAGTTATTCCTAGCCCCTTCTAACTTGTTTAATTGTTGTTGTAAGCTCGTGGGTTTCTTTGCTTGCTTTTGATCGCATGTTGATTTCTTGATGATTGTGATTTAATTGAGCGATTATTGTACCATCACTGGTACGGGTCTGGTGTATTGCTGCACACCAGCTGCTCGGTGAAATGCCTAAGAGAAGTAAATTACTGGTACGGGTCTGGTGTGTTGCTGCACATCAGCTGTTCGGTGAAATGCCTAAGAGAAGTAAATTGTTGGTAATCTTAAGGTTAAATATGGTAGTGATTTGGTTTGCTTGATTGTTATTGCCTTGATAATTGCTTGTTGATTTCTAGTTTGTTTGTCATACTATAGATAGTTGTTATAGTTTTTCAATTGTATGATATGAATGTATGAAATGCCTTAGGAAGCATGATCATACTTTTCTAAAATTGATGCATGACATGATATAAAATAATTTGATTGAATCATAAGTTTGATTTAAGTGAATGATGGCATGATAAGGATGCACAGTCTCATGAAGCATAGTATATAGTCATATGTGTAATTGATTAAAGTCAACAGTGGCATGCATGATAGGAATGCATAGTATAATTTCTCATGAAGCATAACATATAGTCATATGTGTAATGGATACTTGACAGGTCATGTAGGCGCTGTCTTTTCGTGGTAGCGCATGACCGTGGTAATGTATTGATTGAACATTAAACTTGGAAACTTGACCGGTCATGTAGGCGCTGTCTTTTCGTGGTAGCGCATGACCGTGGTAATGTATTGATTGAACATTGAACTTGGAAACTTGACCGGTCATGTAGGTGCTGTCTTTTCGTGGTAGCGCATGACCGTGGTAATGTATTGATTGAACATTGAACTTGGAAACTTGACCGGTCATGTAGGCGCTGTCTTTTCGTGGTAGCGCATGACCGGGGTCATGTAGGCGCTGTATTCGTGGTAAGCGCGTAATTTCTGTTATGTAGGCGCCGTTAATTCGTGGAAGCGCATAACAGAAATTGCGTAGGCGCCGTATTCGTGGTAGCGCGTGATCCAGTTATGTAGGCGCCGTTGATTCGTGGAAGCGCATAACTGAAGGCACGTAGGCGCCGTATTCGTGGTAAGCGCACAATTTCAGGTTGTGCGCATAACAGAAATTGCGTAGGCGCCATATTCGTGGTAGCGCATGACCCGTAGTCAGAAAAGTGTCAAATCTGGATCGTAAGATAGAAATGTTAAAAGAATTTCCTTATAAGAACATTTGTGTATTAAGTAAGATTCATGATCATTGTATTTGGGTACCTAAATCAGATCATATGCATGGAAAAAAATTGAATTTTGTTTCAGTATTTCTCTTATAGTTGCTGCAGTTATTATTATTACTTTGTGTGTATTGTTTCTTTTATTTGAATGTGAGCATTTCATATTGTGAATTATTTATTTGACTTGATGATCAATGTTGCTCTTTTATAATTATGCTCGGTATTGGTTTGGTTTAGTTGGTTGGGTCTTAGAATAACTCGACTGGAACTGAATACCGCACTGGGAGATTTTCAATCTCTCATATTTCCACTTTGTGGGTTCCAGGTACAAAACACAAGATAAGGAATTATGATTTCGAACTTGAAGACTGCGGGACTTGCAACGAAAAAAAAAAAAGTAAGTTATGTCATTGATAATGTATATGTATATATGTGATTCTGTAAAATGATAGAAATCGCCTTGCGCTGATGAGCGCGGCGGGTTGTCGGCCCCGTTGTTGGGTTGTGACAAGACTGCCTATAAAAATTAAGAAAGGTCATGATTTAATTTGTTGCTAAATTCAGTGTAAATTTTAATACGTATCAAAGGTTGAGAACATTGAGGTACGTAGTACAACTGATCCTCCTATTAACTACTTCAAAATATATTATGTTTATTTCTTTGAGAAAAAGTTACAATGAGCTTAATCTCAATAGTGAAAGATTAAATTAATTATCCACAATAAGAATTGGCAAATGGTTTGCTGACGGAGTATTGATTGGGAACATTTCATTCTATAATATATATCAGGTCAAATATTGTTTTGATCTGAATTATTTGATCGATTTTAAATGCAATTTGTCTCTTCCTCGAATTAACGGGTGAAGTTTCTTTTTCAATGAACTCATTAACTATATTTTATATTAGCATGATCAAGTAAGAGTGCTTTGAATGCTTTGAATATATTTTAAATTATATTTTAAATTAATCAGTCTAGAAATATGTTTCTCAACCTTTTCAAACTATTCTTATTGAGTGAGGCTACGGTGCTATGCATAGCACGGATTGGGTCCGTACTACGGCTCAAAATTTGACTTTTCAAAATTCTTACGGTCGATCTGAACCGTTCAGCATGATTATAAAATGAATATATACTTGCAAACCAAATTTTACATTTTTTTGAATTTTTTTACTATTTTTTTAGATAGGTTGTTTTTGGATGGTCCAGAATGTTCATATCAAGTGATTTTCGAAAAAATAGTAAAAAATTCGAAAAAAAATATAAAATTTGGTTTGCAAGAACATATTCATTTTATAATCATGTTGAACGGTTCGGATCTACAGTTAGAATTTTGAAAAGTTCATATTTTGAGCCGTAGCACGGACCCAAATGGTGCTATGCATAGCACCGTAGCCTCACTCATTCTTATTTGCCCATGTAACTCTCCAGTATTAATGTTGAAACACCGAAGTTCGTACATAATACCCATTTTACCCCTTCCTCTCCTCCCCGACCCGTTTGTATTTTCTATTTTATTCTCTCTTATGCCTCGCCAGTAAATCCACCTTTTAGATCTTTGACTTGGCTTTCTCCATTTTTTGAATGTTTTGAGTATACAAGTTGCAAGTTGTATTTTTATAGTATAGAAAAGGTTATGGTCTTTATATGGTACATTTCCTATAGGGAAAATTTCCAGTATACCCATCGAAAAATTTGAAATAGCCAATATCCCCATCAAAATGCCATAATATCCAATATCCCCATTAAAATGTCATATTCTTTCCATTATCCCCATTTTATTATTAAACTTTTTATTAAATTATTTAAAAATTATATTGACCCATATGCCCTTACAAATTTGAATGGACATGTCCTGTTTCTTCCTCTTCTCTTCTATCCTCACGCCTAATATTTCCTGTTGAAAGAGATTGAACGGAAAAAAAATTTGCTCCAGGTTCTCCCTCCTGTGTGTGCCTCCCTCAGCGGAACTAGTAAAATTCGAAGCTAAAGTGACTGAGTTTGAATTTCGTATGAACTAATCAAAGATTCTCCTCTCTCAGCCTCAAGTTTTTGTCATCTTTGTTCTTCAGGTTTTGTGATATTGATCTCGTTTAAACTAATCAAATGTCTGATCGTGTATTTTTGAAACTAGATTTGGATCTGATCGATCCTGCTTAATTATTCGTTTAATTTTTGGGTAAGATGGAGGGAACAATGACGAGTATAGTAATGACCATTTTCTCCAATTAGAGATTTTACGGATTCCAATGATTATATAATGCTACTTTTTTGACACTCAGAGTAATGGAGACATCAGTTATTTATTTTACTGATTCAATCGTACCTGTGTAATATGAATTCTTCAATAATTAATCCATATGTTCTTTTCTTACAAAAATTTATAAATTGAGTACTGCTTAAATTAAACATCTCCAGTTCATGCAATCTACTCGGGCTGCAACATTCTGGTACAGGCGGATTTGGCAAATTGTATTGAAGAACTGCCATCATGGCAGGCGGTAGAGAAGGTAGCAAGGTGCGCAAGACTGCATCAATAGTACAGAGGTAGCATACAAATACAGCATGTAACAAGAAAGGCGCTACATGGCCCGCATGATATGGCAAATTGGTGAAGAAGAACTAGACAGACATTCAAAGGGAATCCACAGCAGTGGCCGACAACAGGGGCTGGTACAAGTGCAAATAGGGGTGGCTGAACTAGAAACTGATTTTATTACTTTTGCAGATGTTTAACATATCTTTGTTTTGCAGATGTTTAGGATTTCTAGGATTAGATGCGGTTTAATTACATGAATGTTGTACTTGTGAACTATCTCAGTATTAATGCAAATTACCTACGGTTTTTCATATTATGTTTAGTTACTGTTTCAACTAGTCACTGACACCAAATGTACAAGTGAAAAAAGATACATAAAAAACTGAGATGTATGCGCATGTTTAGAATGAGAACAAAATTTGACAACTCCAAATTGTAAAACAACACCAAATTGTACTCAAATGGATACCATAACAACTCCAATTTGTAAAACATGCTAATATGTCTAATTTATACTTCACATCCAGCACTCAGTTTACAACACAGTAATAATGAAGATCAATTACAAAACTAAATAATAACTAATACATGTGTCATTAATGGATGTACAAGATGCATACTTTAGAAATGTTACCGAAAAAAATATAACTTCTTTTTTTTATCTTTAACCTTTTACAACATTCATTGTGTAATCTAAATTTCAACAAAAAAAAAAAAAATCAAAATAGCAATGTTATTTTTTTCTAGCCGGTTATCTTCTTTTTTTCTGTCAGAATCAAGGCCTGTAATCTTCCTTGCTGCATCTTCCTGGTAATTCAAAACACAATTTTAAATTAAACAATTTGGACTAATTTTAAAAACTTGAGACTATGTTGCTTTTAGGGACTTCTTGTCTTTGATTTTGACTAATAAACTTTTATATCGCAAATTCTCTAATCAGCCACTAATACAAAATTGGGTAGAAAGAAGGTCCATAATTTTAATTGGATAGACACTTATATGCAAAATTATCTCATCAAATTCGCACATATTTCTTGTTAGTTTTATCGGCTACTGGAGAGCCAATAGATGTACTTCTTTTTTTTCTGAAATTTGGTGTACATTGCTTGTAATCACATAAACGGTTGTAAGCATACTGATATCAGGTTTTCAAAAAAAAAAAATTCGCACATATTTCTGAAAACTTAAATTTAGCCCCTTTCTATAATTAAATTCGCACAACTTTCTCTAATCAGCTGTCAAATTCCTGAAAAAGAAGACAATAATGGATCTATAGTCTGGAGGTACCAGTACTAAACTTTTTTTGGTACTAATGAATTAAATGGAGAAAACAATAAATTACTGCTAAATCACCTGAAGCAACTTATAAGTGGTACGAGGAGGGGTCCAAGAAATGCTAGAGCTGTCGTAGGTGATTAAAGCACCTCTAAAATTAAATCAGGCTACTATTAAGAAAATAGTCATTACTATACCCGCCTTTGTTCCCTCTGACCTGCCCAAAAATTAAATGAATAAATAGGCATAATCGATCAGATCTTCGTATCTAGTTTGTCTTATCAAGCCTTTGATTAGTTCAAACGAGATCAAAATCACAAAACCTGAAGAATAAAGATGAGGAACAACCTGAGGCTGAGAGAGGAGAACCTTTGATTAGTTCAAACGAAATTCAAGCTCAGTCGCTTCGTCTTTGAATTTTATCAATTTCGTTGAGGGAGGCACACACAGGAGGGAGAACCTGGAGCTAAATTTTATTTCCGTTCAATCTCTCTCAACAGAAAATATTAGGCGTGAGGATAGAAGAGAAGAGGAAGAAACAGGACATGTCCATTCAAATTTGTAAGGGCATATGGGTCAATATAATTTTTTAAATAATTTAACAAAAAATTCAATATAAAATGGGGATAAAAGAAAGAATCTGACATTTTGATGGGGATATTGGATATTATGATATTTTGATGGGGATATTGGCTATTTCAAAATTTTGAATGGGTACACCGGAAATTTTCCCTTTCCTATATATGTAAGCTTGTGGTTTTTTAATTAGTTGACTTGGTGCGTGGGATGTTTCATTAATATCAGTTTGTTTGCCAGTGCATCTGCAATCCATTACGGAGCACAATGGAACCTTGCATCTCGGAGGTCCATATATATCACCATTCTCCACTGGAAGTTCACTCATCCAAAATTGAAAAAAAAAATAGAAAAAAACAATTCCCACCTCTGCTCCTCTCTCTTCTCATTCTATACAAACCCAAACCAAAAAACCACTGCTTTAAACCCTAGAAAAATTCCTGTAAAGTGTGAAATCTCTGGTTCCCATGGAGGAAGAACTAGAGGAAACCTCCCTCCGCCACCGCACAGCAGCATCGCGCCACCACCACCACCAGCGCCGCCGCGCCAAGAAGCCTCCTCCTCAAACGACGAACTACGATGACGTGTTTGGTGGACCCCCTAGCCACGCCGTACCGTTCTCTGGCGTACCTGACGACTACGCTGAGGTGTTTGGCGGCGTCTCGGTCTCTTGCTCCATCCTGTTTCTTGATCTTCCAACGGGGCAGATGGACGGCTGGGATTGTGCGAGTGGGGAGAATATGAATGGTGTGGAGTATGGGGAGATCTTTGGGAGATGCGACTTCTCTGATTTTGCTGTTCCATATGAGGAGCTGTTTGGAAGGGGAGAAAGTGATGAAGGAGAGATAGACATGCATTTCGCTTCTGCAAATGGAAGGTTTGGTTTCTATTTTTCTTTTTACTAATTTTGGTTGTGGGTTTTGTTTTCTGTGTAATTAAAGGAAGCTTCAATTTGACGAGGGAGGTTTTTCTTTTTTTGATTTATTTGGCTTTCAGACTTTCATAGTGGAAAACTTAGCAAAGTACGAAGAAAGTAATGTAATTTAGAATTGAGTTTTGCTGAAATTATGTTAAATATAAAAATTATTTGATTATTTCTTTTGAATTTAGTTTATTGAAGGAGTTAGAAAGCAGAAATCTTTTTATAATTTCATGGAGGCACAAGAAATAAACCCAAAAAAGAGGCGAAAAAGGAAGATTACGAAATTAGCATTGCTAATTTATGTCTTTTGCTTAAACTCTTTTGGTGTATTATTTAATTGGCAAAGAACTTGTTGGTGAGATACTGTTTAGGTTGTAGGTCCTTTTCATTTGACTCTTGAATGCAGTTTGGACTGTACAAATTCATACTAAAATGCTGTTTTTAGTCATCACTGTTACCGAAAGGTCCTAATATGCAGCTCTTGTTTTTAGAAGTTGTAAATTGCAGTTTAAATTTTAAGGGGAAAATTTTATTTGCCAATTATTCTCCATGTTTCAAAATAAAAGGCAGTTTTTAGACTGAAAATGTGCATGCATAATTTTATTGATCTTGTTTGTAATACAAATTGTCAATCAAAATTTTCCGCTGAAGTATTTTATTTACCAATGATCTGCGTCTTTTTTATTTATAAATAATTTTCGCGCCGGAATTCCTATTCAAAAAACATGTTTTGCATTTGTACCCTTCAGATTTTGGTATTTGTATTGCATGCAGGCTGAAAATTGATTGCGTTCTCCCCCGAAATGTATATTAGAAATGTAATCTAATTATTTACCTTGTAAAGGTGATTTGGTTGATTGATTGCCATACTCGGTAACAATATGTGCCGTCCTTAAAACACCTCGATGCAATGCGGTATACACATTTAAAATTTTCTGAAATCCAAAATTCAGGGTTTCATTAGACTTAAAATAAAACTATATGCCCATAAAGTGTTTTCGGATTTTGTTAGTGCCTTTTTCATGAAAACTTAACACCTGTAAATTGTCTAGCATATATTAATTCATCTGCCTCTTATTTTTTTTTTTTAATTTTAGGTCATCGGTCAAGGGTAGGTCGGGCCCACAGACCATAGACCCATCAGCATTTATCCAAGAGTACTCTAATGAGGATAGCATTCCATATTTGGAAGATGAAAACTTCTCTGTGTCTTCTGACGAGACCCCGAAGGAGTACAACACATCAAGCAGAACCCGGGCCCACGAATTGCTTCACACGACTGCATCTGTACCTCAGCCCCAAACGGGTTTTACTTTTGTTATTGAACAGAACAACCCATTACCTGAACATCTCGTTGTCAGTGAGGATACAGTTACTGACGAAAGCAGTGTGAAACCTAACCCTAAATCCTCTTTGAATAGTCAATCTATATCTAGCAAAGAACAAGTTTCTCATGGTGTTCCGTTTTTGGATGTAGCTGATGTCAATCTCCTAACCCGATCCGCAAACTTGCCACCTCCAGCCCCGAAAACTTCAATAAATGAGAGGCAGAGAATAAACACATTGCAAAAATCTGTTTCTGTTTTGAATTTCAGTACAGAAGCCGAACAGCCACCTTTGACTCAGCAAGAGAAGCCAAAGACAATTTTGAAAAATGATTCTTTGCCGCCAAATTTTGATTTCGTGCCTAATTTGAAGCTTGACAGGAGGGAAAAACCGAAATTGAAATCAAGGCCAAAGACATTTTCGAAAAGTGAGTCCCTTCCACCAGGTTTTGGGTCTGAATTGGATGCCATGAAGGAGGCAATGGAATTTGCACAGGCAAGACTAAAGACAGCCAAGGAGTTGCATGAGAAAAAGCGTGAGGGTAAAATTACTGAGTTGCCCCTGAAGAAAAAGCATGTTAAAGAAGAAAATTTGGAGAATTCCGAGGGGGAGAAGCCGAGAGTGTTGCGATCTATTAGTTTGGCCTCGAATTTCAGTAAGAGCAGAGAATTTATGAAGTTACAGGGAGGAGTGGCAACTCAAGGCACTCGTGAATTGGAGAAATCTGGGAAGTGGAGATCAGATGAGGAATTTCATGAATTGACTTCAATAGATCAGCCGACAAAGGAAAGAGAGAATAAAGTAGGAATGACTGGAACTGAGCCCTTGGTGGAAACAAATAGGGAATCAGTGCAAATCGATGGATTGCCATCGACTGAAGGGTTATCATGAGCAGAGGTGGGAATTGTAATGAATTTAAATAAGCTATCATGAGGACGGCATAAAATAACAAATCATTTTTAAAATAAACAGATAAAGACCATTCAAGAAAACAAATAACAAGCACAAATTATATAAGTGTCGCCTCTGAACAGCTGGATTTAATATGTATTAATTTGTGCAAGCTCCTTAATTGTCCAAGACTGCATGCCACGTTCATATAATTAAGGATATAATTAAACCTATACATGTTCTCCATGAGTTGCAATTGGCCGTATACTAAAGACTGCCTTCAAGAATTATGAAAGGTCATTTAATTTGATATGTCATTATTAAATTCATTGTAAATTTTACTACGTATGAATTAAAGGTTCATAACAACTGATCCAGCTATTAACTACTTTATGAGATACTATATATGTACTTTCTTGAGAAAAAGTTGCAATGTCTAAGCTCATTAACAGAAGATCAAATTAATTAGCAACAAAAAGAAATTGTAAATGCTTCGATGACGGAGTATTGATTGTTAACATTTTATTAAGAATTGGACTTCATATTATATTATCAGAGACAATTAGGGATTTGATATCAATTTAAAAAACAGCTCAGATAAATAGTGCATGTTAACAAAGCATATAAATGCAAGCTGTTCAGCACCAGATGAGGGTCAAAGATGCCTAAGATATTTATATATAATTTTTCTTCTGAATTAATTATTTGATTGACTTTTTATAAAATTTGGCTATTCCTCGAAGTAATGGTAATAGAATTAGGGTGTTCTAAAATTCATCAAGTTTTCTGGTGAATTTAACTCTAAAATCTATTGAATTGGCCTTATTTTGACTGCTTGAAATTAATAAATGCATTAAAATTAATTTATTAATCTTCTAATTTTGACTGCTTGACTTTATACTAAATAATTTGAAAGCTGAAAATTTTTGAATGTAGACACATCACTCGTTAAGATAGATGAAATTTATTGGTTTGAATTCGTCATCTGAAGTTAATTCAATAGATTATAGAGTTGAGTTCACAAAGATACTTAATGAACTTAAAAATACACTAAATCTACTCAAATAATGGTTCAAATTTCTATATATGTCAAAGATCACATGGCTACATTATAGTTGCTTGAGTTAGAGTGCTTGCTCTGTTGGGCAAGAGCGATTAAAGTAATCAATCCGAATAGAAACTAATTGGGAACATGTGGCCTTCGTATTATCTGAGATTCAATTTCAAATAAATATATAGATGTTTCAGAAATTAATAAATAGTGTGAGTTTGCACAAGAAGACTTAATTTCTCATGTATCCTTAAAACCTCCTCTAATTTTTTTTTTTTCTTCTCATTTTTGTTATAGCAAATATGTTTGTCAACAAACTCAAATACGGGGACCGCATTACCCTTAATGCGGTCTTGAAGGATTAAGAAATTCACTTGGTGCTGAATTCAGTGCATCTAATGCCTTTCGGCCAGGTAATTACAACCGTGGTTCTGAAATTGCAAAAGACGAAACATTTCTAAATGACAAGCAACCATGGTTCTGAAACTCGGAATCGGAATCGGAATCGGATACTTGACCGTAGAATCAAAATCGGGTGAATCGGTCAGAATCGGACGAATCGGATCGGAAACTCGGATTTTTTTTGGCAGAAGCATGTTTTGTTCTCAATTAGTCAAATAATCCATTCCGACACTCATAATAATTAAATTTGGGCCGATAACAATCAAATTTGCAGTGTATTACTTAAAAAAAATATTTATCTAATTTAAAAATTAAATATACGTACTATTCGATAAAAAAATAAAAAACTGAATAAATTTACAAAAGACAAATAAAATATTTAATTGTAACTTTTACATTTTCATATTTTATTTTGTATATGCGTTAATTTATTTCATAGAAAATATTTTATTTCATAAACAATTAATATTTTATTTTTACTCAAGTAAAAATAATAAATAAATAAAACAAACCGTCTCTATTTAATAACAATAAAATTATGCTATTATTAATAACCGGTCCTTGTTTTAATAGTCTAAACAATTAAACATCCCTTTCTAATAAATCCAGGTTAATAACTGGTCCGCTCTTCCCTATTTAATAACATGTCTGGACATGGTCCAAAATGAACCATGTTATATTTTCAAAACAGAACTGTACACCTATATAATCCAAGTCTATTCAATATTTTATAATGATTTAAGCTTTCTTCTTCGTTCTGAATGGCGACTCCCCCAAATTCTTTCGACTGCCTTCCAAAAAATTGAATTACCAAAACATTATGCTTTTGCTCTAGAGGCAAGAAAATGAGGGAAAAATCGGATCACCTTCGACCGATACCATTCCGACTCGGCCGAGTCAACTTGGACTCGGCCGATTTTCCAAACCATGCAAGCAACCACATCGTCTGAACTCAAAAATCTCAAAATTACGTATTTCTCCCTCTGAAATTTACAATATCATGCTTACCCCTCTAACTTTATGAAATTCACTAATTTACTCAAAAAAATTCCCCCAAAAAAGAGATGATTAAGCTGTTCCCAAGGCTTTCTTGTCTACATAAAACTAACATATAAAACCAGAACTCAACATACAAATCCTCTTTGTTTGACGATTCTCATTTCTATGTATGGAAAAAAAGGCTTATGAAAGCAAAACACAAGATCACATTTGAATACAATACGGTTACCATCACCTTAATTAACCAAAGGACAAGGGTCAAGAGTTGGAATATGAGAAATGTAAAATTAAAATTCACCAATACTGTAAAAATGATAGGTGTAATTTGCGGAAGAATATATTATATAGCACGTCAACTCATGCACTTTGGGGCAAGGATCAATAGTCTTTCTATTCACCTTCTAGTTGGGAGTCGACTCAAAAGATCAATCAAAAAGTCCATAAATCTCTCGCAATACAAGATGCATGATTCGTCAACTTGCTCCTCCATGGAATCCTCCTCTCATAACATAATCTTGGAATCCAGAATCTAAAATATATCGATGTAAAATTGTTCATCAGGTGTAATGCCCTAAATTATAGCACTTGAACTTTAATGAGAAAAATAACTTAAATCAATTAGATAAAATGAGGTCCAAGGAACAATTTACCTCTAAAAGTTCTTTGATTATTAGATTGCGAAGAAACTTCACTTCCAGCACATTAGTAGGGTTCAAATCCTCACCTCCTTTCTTAGCATCTTTTCCTTCTCTTTCTGTCATTTTTTTCCATTTATTTTTCAAATGGGGGTTTTGGGACATCTCTATCTGTTTAGGTAGAAAGGGTATGAGATGATCATTCACGTGTAGTGACCATCTCTCGACATTTTGGTCATGGCATGACACGGCACGGGACCAATGTCACGGTGTGTTAGTCACAGCATAACACGGCACGTATTTCCAGCTCTACATGTCCAGGTGGTCACAGGTGTCCTGTTAGTGTAAATGTTACTGTAAAGGATAATTAATTTGATCTTTCATTCATCTAACACAGTATTAACTCATTATTGAGGGGAGGCTCAAGGCCCAAATGAGGATTGATGATATAACACGTGAGAGAGAAGGCCCAAGCGGCCCAGCCCGAATTGAAGCTGGTTTTTCTCTCTTCGGTTCCTCTCGAGAAGTAGAACTTCAAATGGGAGATCCTCCTCCACCCCCTCTTCAAGCGCGTCACCTCCGTCCGTTTATTTCATTTAATAATTAAGATTCATTTCATTTCCCACTTGTTAGTAATTAATTAATTGGTACTTGTACGAGTAAAACACGGTAGTGCTATCTAGGTAAGTAAATTCCTTTTCCTTCTCTTTTTGTTACTGCAAATAAATCTTAATCTTCTCTAAAGCGCGTGCTTTTGTACCACGGTGCAGCACACAAATGGTAGGGACAAAAGTGTCAGTGTTCACATCTTTATGATCACACTGTTGTAAACCCGAAATTTTTATTAATCAAAAATAAATAATAAAAATATCGCTATTGGGTATCATTTTGATGGAATTTCAAAATGTAGGTAGGACGGGTTGGTTTATCCCGTCCCACGGAACGGGTCATTTTAACCCGTTCCACTAACTCATCCCCATTTGCTCTAACCACCGCTAATCAAATTACCTGAACAGTAAAAAAAATCAAGGACGGTATACTCGTCCTGTCCGACCGAAAAAAAAAATCAGGGACGGAATAGATCGTCCCATCTAAGGAGACTTGGGTTTGATTTTAGTTCAAAAAGTGTGGTGAGACTTGTTTTCTTTTCTGCTGAGCAGCATGCTTCTTCTACCAAAGAAAAAAATGTTAGCTTGCGTGCGAGATTCTAATTTCAACACTAAATGACAAAGTTTGACTGAAAAAAACAATCTTTTTTAGCCACGTCATCCTGGTCCGTTTGATCAAAGAATTGAAGGGTTCCGATCCGGCACAAACAACTAGCTATTTTCAGAAAACAACAATGTCAGTCAATGCTTCCGTTTGCTTCCATTTATAGACTCCGCGTGTCAATGCATTAATTGACGGGTTTTTTTTTCCAGTCGGATGGGATAGATATTAACATCCCAGGTTTTTTTTTTTTTTTTGGGCGAACGGGATGAATTAACGTTCGTTTGCTACTTAGTTAATTAGTTTGGATTTAGGATTTAGATTAGTGGGATGGGATAAACCAACCCGTCCTACCTACATTTCGAAATTCCGTCAAAAAATATCCAATAGCAATATTTTATTTATTTATTTTCGATTAATAAAAATTTCGGTTGTGAAACACCGTAAACCCTGAGAGCAGTTGTTGGTTTTGTCTGTCAAGCCCTGATGTGGAGTCTGATTTAATTATTAGCTCGGGGGAAAATTACTACTGCACCCTTGCTTGTTGAGAACCGTGTTTCGTACCAATCGAGCACAGCCAAACACTATTATTTTTTGAAATAAACGAGTTGCTCTTCTCAAAGTAACAATGGAAATATAAGTTTAATTTTTGGAGCCAGATCCTAGTCAAATTCATTGGCACATTTGTTTTTTATGATAATTGATTTCTTAAAAATTAAACCAGCACAAAATGTAAAGTGCTCTAAGCTTAGATATCCAATAGCACAAGACAATAAAGTACAATGAGGTTTATATGTTAAGGGCCTGTTCGTTTATCACGGAATTACACGGTATGAGAATTGACGGTGATGGGAACTCACTTTTGAAAAAATAGAAACCATAGGTGCGGATTGTACGGAAATAAATATGGAATGTGTTGAAATGAATATTCAGTTGTACTGTGAGAATATTTATGCGAAATCTTATTTTATTTTAAAAATATGTATAATTATTTAATTTATTGTACACCATTACCAGCTAGAACCTAGAAGCAACACATTTATTGCACACCTCTTATGCAACACCAGTTAATAGCTGGACATCACCCACATGCACCAATAATTTAGGGATTATGATTCAAATTTATTATTAATTTATTATTAGCGTGACACCACCCACTACATGCATCGATTATTAAATTTAGGGTTTAGATTTATTCCTTGGTTGTATAGCTTTGCAAACTTCAAAGTGATTCAAAGAGTGGCAAACTTGACTGGATCTAGCAGCACACATTATTATTATTTATTTATTTATTTATATTTTTTTTTGGAATGTGACAGTGGTTGTCGTTGTTTACATCTTGCACCAGAGTGCAACTCCAAACTCTAGTTACATCACTATTAAGTTACTACCATAAAACCGCAGCTCCTTCTAACAATGTTTCTCCCACAGTAGAGCTTTCTGCAATTATTATTATTATTTTTAACTTCCTTTCATATGAAACAACACATTTGAAATGAATATTCGGTTGAAACAACACATTTTTAACTTCCTTTCATATTCCTTTCATTTGAAATGAATATTCAGTTGTACAGTGGGAATAGTTATGGGAAATCTTAATTTATTTTAAAAATATGTATATTTATTTTATTGTACACCATTACCAACTAGAAGCAACAATTTTTTTAATTAAGTTGGCACTTTATTTTCGGTAATCGTTTTTTTTCTTTTGGTTAAAGTTTATGTTAAAGTTACGTCAGAAATTAGTTTTTTTTTCCAATTCTTAGGTTCTAATTGGAGATTCAATATTTGTTAGCTATAATCGTTATTGGTTAATATGTTAGCTGCAGTTGTTACTGTTTCCAAAAAAATATGATTAAACTGACAGTCATAAAATTTTCCAACAGCTTTGTTATTGATTAAATGATTAATTAAAACAAAAAGTGCTAGGATCCAGCCGGATCATTTAGTCTCACAAGCAAAAATAAAGTAGAAGGGAACTACTTATATATTCCCTAAGTCACATGTGAAGTAGATGGAAAGATGGAAAGATGAGAGAGGAGAGAGAGTACATATAAAAAAAAAAGAATTAGCGACTAGGGAAAACAAAAATAAAGTCTGAGTTAATAATTTTATTTCCATCAAATTGAACTGAGTTGGCAACCGAAATGGGAAATAAAAGAAAAAGAAGTGGGAATAAACATGTCATCCAAATTGAGTTACTTTACATGATCCGGACCCCAAGGAATTCGCATCCTCTGAGATATCTCATATGTTCGCAACTTTTTGGAAATCTCAACCGTTTAAATACGTTTTTCACGAATCTCAAAGCTCAAATAATACGTTTTGCACGAATTTCATGCTATCTCCGAATAGACACCAGACACGCCAGTCACGCAAAATATGAGATATCTCAGAGGATACACACCAAGCGACAAGAGGGCCGGATTTGGTTCATTTGTGTAACAAATCCATTTCGTACCATTGTACATGTTTCTCAGTCCATTATACAAAAAAAAATATTTTGTTCACAATAAATCTCGGGAAGCACCGAATAATCCAGAAAAAATTAGAAAAAAGTAGTGAAAAAGTGTGACACTTGAATTTTATTTAAAGATGAAATTACAGAAAAGTATATAAAAAAAATATATAAATTTGTGCATACTTCCAATAAGAAGATGAAAATAAATATATCGTTAATTTTGGAAAGGTGACAAGTTAATTTTGGAAATATAATATATCGTTAATTTCGAAAAATAATAAATCGTTAATTTTGGAAGGTGATAAGTTAATTTTTAAATATAAAATATCGTTAATTTTAAAATGAAAATATCGTTATTTTTAAACTAGTTCAAGGTTGAACTCACTTGACTTTGGATCTATCCATCTACATTTTATGTTTTCTATTTTATTTATTTTTGAGAATTGAACGTGAATTTTCAAACAACAAAATATAAAAAAAAATCTTTTTATGAAGATAAAAAAAATTATTGATGAAAAACACAAACCTACAAATACATGTTAATTTAGAAATAACAAATTTTAAATGGAAGAGACAAAAATTCCAACTAAAAACTTAAACAATAAAAATTATTGAAGATCTCACATGTGAAATCTCATGATATTTTTCTTGACAATAATGAGAATTAGGGATGTTCAAATAGTCAATTCGGTTGAAACCGAAATAAAATTGGCAAACCAAACTCTTTATCGGTTTTAAAAACCGAACCAAACTGAATGAATTAAAATGACCAACCGAATAACAACCGAACCGTTAAAATAGAATGAAATTTCTGTTGGTTCGGTTGAACCGAATAAGAGAGTAAATTTCTAAAGGTAAAAATTCAATACATACATCAATACATTAATAATTTCATAGAAATAAATATCAAGATAATATACACACATTATTCAATTATATACAAAATATGTAAATGTTCTAAAATATCCCAACAAAGATGGAAGGAAGGAAACGATGATTGAACCAAATAAAATATAAATCATACTTGAACCATTATAATTCGGTCGGTTCAGTTTAATCGGTTTTGAAAAGTCTAAACCGAACCGATTCATTTAAACCTAAAGAATTTCAAAATTCAACCGAACCAATCAATTTGAACCGAACTATTTAAATCAAAAAATTTCAATTCGGTTGAAAACCAAACAAACGAACCGTTTGAACACCTCTAATAAGGGTCACTTTTCTTCACAAATTACTCTGTGTATCACCAATACAAGACAACTTCATCATTCTCTCTAATTGTATAGGATTTTATATGTTAAAATGGAAACCTTTTTTATTCTTTTTTTATATTTTTTTTATAAAAATATTATATAAAAGTACGGGTGAAAAATAGCTACTTCTCTCCAAAATTAACTTGTCATTATAAAATTAATTACATAAAATGAGCCAAGAACCAAAATATAAAAAAATTAACGATATATTCTATTTTTAAAATTAACGATATTTTATATTTAAAAATTAACTTATCACCTTCCAAAATTAACGATTTATTATATTTTCTAAATTAACGATATATTATATTTCCAAAATTAACTTGTCACCTTTCCAAAATTAACGATATATTTATTTTCATCTTCTTATTGGAAGTCTGCACAAATTTATATATTTTTTGTTTCCTATTTTATTTATTTTTGAGAATTGGAAGGTGAATTTTCTCTCAACAAAATAAAAAAAAAATCTTATTGATGAAAAAAAAATCAAACTTAAAAATACAAGTCAATTTAATTAGAAATAACAAGTTTTAAATGGAGGAGACAAAAAATTCCGACTGAAAGCTAAAACCATAAAAATTATTGAAGAACTCACCCATGAAATCTAATAGTAGTTTTCATGACAATAATTAATGAGAATCACCTTTGTTCACAAAATTACTCTGTGTATGACCAATACAAGACAACTTGATCATTCTCTCTAATTATACAGGACTTTATATGTTAAAAATGGAAACCTTTTTCAATTCTTTTTTTTGGTAAATTTTTGATAAAAATACTATAGAAAAGTATGGGAGGGTGAAAAATAGCAACGTCTTTCCAAAATTAAATTGTCATTATAAAAATAATTACATAACAGATTGTGCATGATTAATTTTGAACCTAAAGACATATATAATGGTCGGTTATTGGATCAAAGTAACATGAAATCAACATAAAAACATCAAACTATATAACAAAAAAAACGGTAAATATAATTATAAATAGGCAAATTCTTCTATGGACATAAGGACCTATTTGTAAAATGAGCATATTTTCATTTTCAAAGTTCAAACAGTCGATCCGACCGTTCAACATTATCTCCATATTAAAATGTACTTGGAGGTCAAATTTTATATTTTTTTGAATTTTTTTACTATTTATTAAGATGGGTACAAAATTCAATGGTCTGAATTTGACTAGTTTTGTAAAATACTTAATAAATAGTAAAAAAATTCAAAAAAATGTAAAATTTGACCTCCAAGTACATTTTAATATGGAGATAATGTTGAACGGTCGGATCGACTGTTTGAACTTTGAAAATAAAAATATGTTCATTTTACAAATAGGTCCTTATGTCCATAGAAGCATCCTCTTATAAATAATTAATAACTAACCATGTAGAGGCCAGAGAAGAAATGTAAATCAATAGACCAAGATTCAAGCGAGTTTAATCTTGTACTAATTTCATGTAGAACAGAGAACTTTTAATAAATATTATATTTTTCATCTCTTCATTGGAAGTCTGTACAAATTTATATATTTTTTGTTTCCTATTTTATTTATTTTTGAGAATTAAAAGGTGATTTTTCTAACAACAAAATATAATAAAAATATTATTATGTGAAGATAAAAAATTTGATGAAAAAAAATCGAACTTACAAATACTTGTCAATTTAATTAGAAATAACAAGTTTCAAATGAAGGAGACAAAAAATTCTGACTAAATGCTAAAACAATAAAAATTATTAAAGAACTCACCCATAAAATCTAATGGTACTTTTCTTGACAATAATACAAATTACCATTCTTCACAAATTTACTTTGTATATCTCCAATACAAGACAACTATTAACACAAGTCTCTAATTATATTGGACTTTATATGTTGAAATGATTTTTTTTAATTATTATTTTGATAAACTTTTGATAAAAATACTATAGAAAAGTATGAGAGGGTGAAAATTAAATAACAACTTGTTTCCAAAATGAACTTGTTATTCTAAAAATAATTACATAACAAATTGTGCATGATGTCAGAATGATCTAATTTTTTTTATTTTTGTCACACGTGACATGATACTAACGGATCATGAGGAGGGTTCAAATGCACCATGATTTTGTGCTCTAATATGCTCTACATTCTTTATCTTCGTTTTCAAAGTCCGAACAGTCGATCCGAACCGCTCAACACAATCTTCATAATAAAATATGTTTGGAGACCGAATTTTATATTTTTTAGAATTTTCTTACTATTTTTTAAATAGGTATAAAATCACTGTTTTAAGGAGATTCTGGACCATCCGAAAAAGTGATATGGTACCTATGTACAAAAATAGTAAAAAAATAGTAAAAAAATTCTAAAAAATATAAAATTTGGTGTCCAAGCATATTTTATTATGAATATCATGTTGAGCAGTTCGAATCGACTGTTCGGACTTTAAAAACAGAGATAAAAGATGTGGAGCATATTGGAGCACAAAATCATGATGCATTTGAACTCTCTCAACGGATCATATACATGTTTCATCATGTTTGGACCTACACTGACAATCGGTGTCAAAATCTTATTTGACCCTTTACCCACGGCTCAAGTCTTTTGTCCACCGCTCAAATCGTAGCTATTTTTCATTTTTTTTACTCACACGTCTTTACTCACGCTCCTCCAATCACAGCCGTGGGTAAACCATTCAGACCGTGTAAACAACCACGGTGAAATTATTTGAATCACAACAAACCACGGTTCAACCGCATAAACATGTCCTCCCGGCCACCATCTCATTTTCTTGTTTACCCGCAGCTCATTAAAAAAAATTTCAGAACCGTTAGTAATTAACCTTTTTGTAGTAGTGTGTATATTTCTTTTATTGTGCATATTACCAGCTAAAAGCAACAAATGACATTTATTGCACTCCTCCAATGCAACACCAGTTAATAGCTGGACATCACCCACATGCACCAATAATCGAGGATTTATGATTCAAATTTATTATTAATTTATTATTAGCGTGACACCACCCACTACATGCATTGATTATTAAATTTAGGGTTTATATTTATTCCTCGGTTATTAAATTTAGGGTTTATATTTATTCCTCGGTTGTATAACTTTGCAAACTTCAAAGTGATTCAAAGAGTATTTATTCCTTGGTTGTATAGCTTTGTAAACTTCAAAGTGATTCAAAGAGTGGCAAACTTGATTGGATCTAGCAGCAGCACACATTATTATTATTATTATTTATTTATATATTTTTTTTAATGTGACAGTGGCTGTCGTTGTTTACATCTTGCACCAGAGATGCAACTCCAAACCCTAATTACATCACTATTCAGTTACTACCATAAAACCGCAGCTCCTTCTAACAATATTTCTCCCACAGTAGAGCTTTCTACAATTATTAATGGTCAAAGCAAGGGCGTCTTGCGAGGCTTGCACAATGAACCGTTATTCCCCGGCAACGGCGCCAAAAAGCTTGATCACTCAAAAGAGAGCGATGTTTTTTTTAATATTTATAAACTCAGAAATACTATCGGTTCGGACTGCAAGCGCACAATCCTATCGAGTAGTATATTCGAGATCGATCCATAGGGAATATTGGTTCAGAGTTTTGAGCGATCGAATCACAATCTTTCGAAAGGCTAGACGAAATTTGAAAATTGAGAGATGTTGTTGTAATCAATGTAAATTAGGAAGCAATTAAAAGTAATTAAAATAAAGATAGAGATGAGAATTTCTAGGGTTTCGGCACACCTTTGCTACTCAATCTGCTTTGATAATATATTCATGTCGGGTCTAATTTCCTATTGTTGTTTTATGAAAGACACCACATAGGTCACTGTGAGTTATGTTACGCAAGAATGACAGATCTTATTGAGATTCTACATAGGACACTGCGAGTTACCTTACGCAAATGACTGATCTCTTAAATACACAAGTTACTACACAAATCACTGCGATTTTCCTTACGCAAATGATGAAACTTGGTTCGCATTTTGTTGTTCTGGTTTATGGTTTCCCTGCTAAGGTTTTCTTCACATAAACCTAATAGATTTCAACGAGGCTAATTCGTACAAATAGTTTCTCTTACCATTAAAGCACTGTCACTACCCTAACGGATTAAACTAGATCATCGAAGTTAGATGAAGAGATAGTAAATCACAAAAGCATTTCGATTAAACAACAAGAAATCATATTTAACAGAAAATATATATATCAAAACATCAAGGGTAACAAGGTTTACTGTCTAGCCCTAAGAAAAGGAACTTAGCCGCGGAACGGCATGGTTATAATCACTCATCTCTTCTCTCTTTAATCAAATCTAACCCTAATTACAAAGATAACTTCTTCTTCTGCCCAGGGGCCTTATATAGGAGTGGAGGGATGTCTGGTGGTTGAGTAGGGGCTAAGGAACTGATCTGGATACAGCTGTCAGCAGTTATTTCCCAAGAGGCGCCTTCGGTTACGGTCCGTATCAGGTGATACGGTCCGTATTGAGACCTTGTCGCTGAGGGTTTTAATGCGTATCACACTATCTCCTGGTCTGTATTAGGCTTGGTCCGTATTAGGCAATACGGACCGTAACAAAGACTTCGTCGATGAGTGTCGCTGATCCGATTGATCCGATTCTTGCTCCATTTGGTGTAAAATAGTCCCAAAACCTGTTTTCTGTAATAAAACATAAAGAGGGTGACAGTAGCCTTTTTCTCTAATAAATTAAACATAAGTGCGAGAAAATATGTAGAACCTAAGCCAAAACCCTACGTAATTCATCATTATTTTGACTCTGATCATCGCTGAAACCCCAGTCGTTGTAAGCATTATCGCAGATACTCTTCTGATGACATCACCGGTCGCTGAATGATGTCATCCTGTCGCTGATAGTTTTTTTGCGACCACGTTTTTTGGTTGCTATTATTTTTTCTGAAGTCAGAAAAAGGTATCTACGACCAAAAAAACGGTCGCTGATAGTCACACCCGGTCTCAGATACCCAAATTTTAAGAAACCAATATCAACGGTCTCTGAAACCCCAAAACGGTCGTTGATAGTTTTTTTTTCGAGACCAAAAAATGGTCGTTGATACTTAAAACCGGTCGTAGAAAGTCTTCTGTCAGGTTTTTGGAATTTTTTTAATATTTAAATTTGCACCACTTAATAATTGGTACGACACGTACTAACATACAACATAAACAAACAAACAAATTTAAACTTAAACATCAATATATACAATAAATAAATACAAAACATCGATACATACACATAATACAAGACATTGATATATAAATATCGGGAAACTGTATACCATATCATCAAACATAAACATCGAAATGTCAAGTAATATAAACATAAATGTGAGTAGAACTAGGGTGCTCCTAAGCTCACCAAGCTCTTCGTGAGCGCGACTCTAAAACCTATCGAATTGACTTCAAATGACATTTCCAAACCGTTAGATGTTCAATCTATATTAAAATGTGCTTGGAGACCAAATTTTACATTTTTTGGAATTTTTTTACTATTTATTAAGATGGTTTGAAAATCGCTGTTTTTATTAAAATTTTGCACCATTGGAAAACAGCGATTTTCAAACCATCTTAATAAATAGTAAAAAAATTTCAAAAAATGTAAAATTTGGTCTCCAAGCACATTTTAATATAGATTGAACATCTAACGGTTTGAAAATGTCGTTTGAAGTCAATTTGATAGGTTTTAGAGTCGCGCTCACGGAAGGGCTTGGTGAGCTTAGGAGCACCCTAGTTCTACTCCATAAATGTCGAATAACATAAACAGGTAATCTAAATGTCAAGTACCATCTAAACCAGGAATGTCAACACAAACATCTGAACAAGATATAAATACCTAAACTAAGCAGTACCATCACCGCCAACATCCGACCCCTGTCCCTCGTCATCATCGCTGTCTTCATCCTCATCATCTTGAGGAGCGGGGATCGAGGCCTAATGCGAGCCCGAACCTCCTTGTGAGATTGTAAGAAAGTAGTTTAGATAATTAGGAGTTAGGGTTTAGGGTTCACAATTAAAACATACTGAAATATCGAATTTCGTACCTGAGAAGCTCTGAAAGCTAGTTAATCTACTCGGTGATCTTGGACATAAACTGATCCTTCATCCTATCAAGTACTCGAGAAGATATCATATCGATATACTCTTCTGTGAGATGCGGAGCCGGCGGCATAGAAGAATATGACTGTGAAGAATGCGACTGAGCACTGCTAGACCCACTGGAGCGAAACATGTCTCTCATCTTGCCTGAAACATTAAAAATAAGACAATTAGTATTATCTTACAAAACTAAAAATAAATTTAAAATTGAAGTGACTTTTTATTTTACCTAGAGCACAGAGACCATAGTTATTGCCGTGGGTATTCTGATAAGATATTCCCGTAGAGTACCAGACGTCGCTGTCGTATGTGGGCCATGTGTCTCTATCCTCTCCATACTTCTGCACCATAGCTCTCTTATATTTTTTCTGCAAATTTTGTAAAATATAACAAGAATGTTATGTGCAATAGAAACCATGATATTTTATAAAACGATTCAAAAGTATTATTACCTGTGCGTTTTTAGCCTTGCCGGTAATGTATTCCCCCGTCTTCTTTTTCGTATGGGTAGGCTGGAACAGCTCATCGGACCATCTGGGTTCGCGCCCTTGTTCTTGCTCCTGTTAAGAATTTGAAAGACAATTTCATTTAAAAAAAGATTATCAAGGTTAGTTCGATTAGATTCAATTGGAATGAAAATAGATTAATTTAATGAAAAACAACTTACGAAGCGCTGTTTGTGAACAAGCATGTTCACAGAGCCCGTTGTGGCCCCTGAACCTTCAGCATTGGCCCTATTTGAAGCATTCCGCTGGCTCCGACTGGCAAAAACGTCACTGCACCAATGATCGACGAGTTCGGGCCAGTACCCCGGCTTGATCCAGGCGTCGTAGGGGCGAGGAGCAGCCCCACGCTCCTTCCACTCAAGCATTGAATCTCCATACGACTTAGTTGCTGCCTCCCTGGCCTTATTAAGCACACGAGGTCAAAAATAAACTTAAAATAATGCCTTGCTTACTATTTTGACACTTCAATGAAATAATGACATTAAATTTTAATAGGTCCAAACTCATTAGTCTTTTGGGGCTTACACAGGGCCGATGTACAATCCTATCTCACTCTTTGAATGATATGTCTCAATAGTGAAGAAATGTATGTGGATTTAGTATTTAAGAAAAAATCGGCAGCATTTTCCCTTAGTTCCCCGAGTACGCGTTAAAAACACATCCTTTTGGACATCTAATTCAATACGTACTCATAGGAACAACAAGAGAAAATAATACCAATTTTTTCTTAGATACTAGACCCACATACATTTCTTCACATCCTAGATGAGACAAAGCATTCAAAGAGCAGTCCCAAAATGAAGACTATTCAAAATTAATCTCTATCAGATTAATTTTGAACGGGTATAAACCTAAAAGGCATACTAAATGTTCCGGTTTACTAATATAATTAACCAACATAGAATTAATAACTAACAAACTGTAGTACATAATTAATAATATAATTAACCAGCATAGAATTAAGAAAGAGAGAAAACTTGCCTGATTACAAGCAATTACTCTCTTGAAGATCGAGCTTTCTCCTCTCCTTCTTTCTTCCCAAATTTATACTAACTACTTCTACAACTCCTAAAACCAATTAACCAATCAATTAATAAAAAAAAAAAGAAGTAAGACAGAAATAATGAAACAGATGACATATTAAATAGCATGAAATTTAGTTCCCATATCTAAAATATCAAAGTAGGCTACAATTTTAGTGTCAAATTAACATTTCTGATGCCAACAATTTTTCATTAACTTATAAACACTTACATAAATAATTATTACTTTTAATACCTATCTATTTAGCAGCCAAAAAGAATGTTGGATAGATAAAATATAACTCACTAATTATATAAGTTATATGTTGGATAGATAATCAATATCATCATAATTAAAAATATTATTACATGACTAAATGAATGATCAATAACTTATTAATTATCTAGTATTATTTGATAAGCTAATGAAAAAGATATTATTTATATTGATAAGCATAATCAAATAAACGGTTTCATTGACACCCACATCGATCCTCTAAAAGTCCAAATACATGAAATAAATTCAATTGATTTCATGTACAAGAATATCATGAAGGTTCTGAATTTAATAAATGAATTCCATATCCCTAATTTAATGAAATCACTCCAATTAATTTCATAAATTGGCAGAGACAATTGTACAACATTAATTTTCATGAAAATTTATCTAACTTTGTGTTTCATGAAATTAGTGTTATAATTAAACTACATACTTCACGAAGTGCCTTTATGACTTATCTAATGAAGGATTACTAATTTAGTTTGGATATTTGGACAAGCAGTTGAAGTTGCAAAATTAAATCTAACTTTATTCTAATTTCATTCACACAGATTGCCCAATTAGAAATAATCTCACAAACATTTCACATTATTGAAAAAGAATTGATACAACTAACGTTGCCCAATTAGAAATAATCAAACATTGATACGGCTAACATTTCAAGACCAAACATTTCCCCAAACGCCACTGTTTTTTTTTTTTTTTTTCCATTATTGAGCAAAAACCAAAATCAAGTAGATGTGGCAAATACTTACGAGCACAAATCGATGCCTGCGGAGTTTGGGGTCGGAGTCGGCGTCTTCCAGCGGCGGGGTCGGAGTCAGCGCGGATTGGCGCCTTCCAGTAGCGGGGTCGGAGTTCGGTGTCAGGATCGGTCGGGGTCGGGCGGTTGGGGTCGGGAGTCACAGAGGCAGCAGAGTTCGGGCGCGAGTTCAGGCGACGGAGTTCGGTCGGGGTCGGCGGAGTTCGGGAGCGGGTTTTTTTTTATTTTGGCTAACCTAAACGCGGGAGTCATAGAGGTAGAGAAGGATTGGCGCGGCTTTTTTACGAAGACCCTTCTGCGACCGGGCCAAATCAGTCGCGAAAAGGTGTGGGCGCCGGTCGCAGAAGGGGTCGTCGCCGAAAACCAATTTGTTTTATTTTTTTAATGGAGAGAGAGGGGGTCTTCAGCGACCGGCGTCCAAACCGGTCGCTGATGCCAGTCGCTGAAGACCTGTTTTGTTGCAGTGATGGTACCTATGTAAATAAATAGTAAAACAATTCTAAAAAAATATAAATTTTTGATGTCCAAGCATATTTTATTATGAATATCATGTTGAGAAGTTTGGATCGACTGTTCGGACTTTAAAAACGGAGATAAAGAATTAATGTGGAGCATATTGGAACACAAAATCATAGTGCATTTGAACCCTTTCAACTGATGCTCCGACACCTGTTGCTAGATTTGGTGACCATGGGAGTTCATTCCAGTTCGTCCAATTAGATTACTGTCATGTTTGGATCTACACTGACAATCGGAGTCAAAATCTCATTTCTCACACCCATTTACTCACACCGCTTTTGTCCCCCGCTCAAATCGTAGCTATTTTTCATTTTTTTTACACACGTCTTTACTCATTTGAAACCGTTCAAACCGTGTAAACAACCACGGTGAAATTATTTGAATCACAACAAACCACGGTTCAACCGTATAAACATGTCCTCCCACCATCTCATTAAAAAAATTTCGGAACCGTGGATAATAATCCGTTAGTAATTAATCTTTTTGATTTATTTTACTGTACATCATTACTAGCTAAAAGCAACAAATGACATTTATTGCGCACCTCCCAAGCAACACCAGTTAATAGCTGGACATCACCCACATGCACCAATAATTTAGTGATTATGATTCAAATTTATTATTAATTTATTATTAGCGTGACACCACCCACTACATGCATCGATTATTAAATTTAGGGTTTAGATTTATTCCTTGGTTGTATAGCTTTGCAAACTTCAAAGTGATTCAAAGAGTGGCCAACTTCGACTGGATCTACCAGCACACATTATTATTATTATTTTTTGGAATGTGACAGTGGCTGTCGTTGTTTACATCTTGCACCAGAGTGCAACTCCAAACTCTAGTTACATCACTATTCAGTTACTATCATAAAACCGCAGCTCCTTCTAACAATGTTTCTCCCACAGTAGGGATTTCTGCAATTATTTTAACTTTCTTTCAAATGAAAATTTAGGATGTTTTGGAGAATTACTATATATATTTTATCAATTTTTGACATACATTAATTATTTTTTCTGAAAGTACATATTTATCTATATAAGTACTTGTACTATTCTAACAAAAGCTATATATATTCTCACATTTTAAAAAATGTACGTCTCGCATTTACATTATATAATTTTTATAATTAAAACCATCTGCAGTTGTATGAAACTCGCATTATGATAAAAAGTAAACTGGACACATCTGGTTCGGACCCAACTGGACATTACAATGCTTCCTCTAGCAAATATTCCCTGTGATATTCTCTCTGTCTGTTACAGCTCACTCTCATCTCACTCAGGTTAATTAATTGCAAGTAAGACATAAGGTTTTAAACTTTTAATCTTAGCTATGGAACTTGTGCACTGTGTTCTAGTGGCATATTGACAACACACTAGCTTTTCTTTATAAAATACAACTTTAATTATTTAAAATAAGTACTGTCATTTCGGGTAACGATATTGACAGTTGGCTTGCTTATAAGTAAATATTAAGCACCACGATTGAGGATTAAAGTTGGATTGCTGTTTCCGAGAAATAAAATTCATTATTGACAATGTATAAAAAATAATTACGCGTGACGATTGAAAGTTGGCTCCGATTTTTTATTAATATACAACATTAAATTAAAAATTACAATAATGTTCATATTTTTTGAAAATTTAGACTGCTACGAAACATGGCGTTTCTATTATAATATCATTTTTTTATTTGACATCATTCAACAGAGCCGAAATACATTTTATTGTTGTGATTTGATATCATTCGACAGCGCCCAACGTTTGATTTATGATTTTTCTTATTTACTTAAAAGATTTTATGATTTTATGACTTTTGAACCGGAATCAATAACTCACATTCAAAACATTTTTATTTTTTTTCAGTAACACACAAAGAAATATTTTAATTGTTCTTACTGCTGCAAAAAATACTGACTGAAAAATGATGATTCGGATTATTTGACGCAGTCTTTCCAATAAATTCAATTCTATAGTATTCTATCTATTTTCAAAGAAATATAAATACATTTATAATATTTCAATAGAAAAAATAAAACAATTATATCATCTTCTATTTAATTAAAATAAAAAAATCATAAATCATAAATTTCATTGTTCGGCTCTTGTATGTTGTCAAATCAAAATAATTAATTGTTGTTTGGCTCCCACATGATGTCAAATAAATAAAAAATAAGATTATAACATAACCGTTATGTTTCTCAGTGATCAATTTTCTTTCAAAACCGTTAAAATTTCTGACAGTCCTGGAAAAAAATGGACCATTGAGAATCACCAAATAGTATACATAACATGTTTTATTGTTTATTGTTTATTAATTTAACATAGTTTTAACATGTCTCCGGCTTTTACTTGAATAAATTTCAGAAACCATGATCAAAATGTTAAAATAATCACGGTCAAATAATTCATCCTCATTTATTTTTTTTAAATAAATTTGTTGGTAACCTGGTAGGTAATCAAAATGAAAGGAAGCTCTGGGTAAATATAACATCATTTAAACGAAGATGACAAAATTTTCAACTTTTTTTTCAATAAAGTTAATATTTGAAGTTCCGAAATAATTGAGTGTTGTGCTCTATATCTCTGAAAAATTTTTAGTTAACACAGGAAAAAATCAAAATTAAATGATTACCACCCTCTCCAGCATATTTTCAATCCTACCACCCACGCGGACTCAGTTCGTGCACCAAATTGGGCTGGTGCGCGGACTGGGCTAGCGCACCTGTTGGTGTGCGAATTGGGTAGGCGCACCAAGCCCTTTGCTTTAAATATCATCGAAAATTTTAACAGTTTTTCATTAAGAAAGGAGGCAGAGGAGCTAAAGAGCAAAGAGTAAGTGTTTTTCACCTTAGTCCCTTATTTTTTTATAATTATTTAACTGTATTTTTAATTTACTGTAAATTTATTAATTATTAGGTTTGTTCTGTAATTCAACCAACTATGATTGGAATTGCTTGTTATTTTGGTGGTGAAGTATTACAAGGGCCAAATGGTGCTTATTACAGTATCCAATCTAGAAAATGTTTAATATCGGCCCAAGTTTAGATTTCAGAGATATAACTAGGAAAGTGTAACAGGAACTTGGTATTGACCCGAATTATTACGAACTGGTAATGTCCGCAAGGATCAATATTGGCCAAGGCAACCAAACATGGTTCCAACAGCTCCCTGTACTAGACGATAACAGTTGGGTGTTGTATACCTAAACGACCATGAATTTGACAACACCTTTCAAGTTCCTAGAGTTATATGTGGTTGCCAACTCCAGACAGAACTCCACACAGAACCCCAGACAGAACACCAGACCATTGTTGTAGTTGACCCAGTGTTGGGGCATTGAGCATTTAGTGACGGATCCTACTCGGGCCCTGACTTTAGCAGGTACTAGTCGGTCCCCATCCATAGGGGCTGGTCCTAGTCGGGGCCGATCTCAGGTTCCATCCTCTAGCTCTAGTCGTGCCCAATCTGACCGGAACTGATCTAAAATCCTAGAACAACTTTATTATGCTGACAATACAGACGAGGATTCCGACGAACGGGAGGCAGAGGAAAATTGGGATGCTAGTGACGACGGTGGGGGGGCAGTAGATCATAGTGATGAGGAAGACACCCGTCCTGTGCTGGGTATGCGAAAGTGGCCAATATCGGGTTGTGGAGAAAGACACCCGTTCCCAGCATTTCATGACACATCGGTGTTTGAAGAGGCTGACATCTTTTTTGCAGATTCAGAGGTTTGTTTGTTAATTTATATTTATATTTTAATTTACTTTTAAAATTTATTAATTTAAATTTTTTGACAATTTTAAATTAGGTTGGAGAAAGATCCGAAATTTCTTAGGGGATGACGTATAACGACAAGGATCAAACGAAATAAAAAATTCACCACTGGCACGTAAAGAAAAATATCGAGATCAAACATATACATAGCGACATAGGAAGGATGAGGTATAAGTGCAAGAGCGACCGATGCAAGTGGGGGTTGGTTGCGAGGGCCACAGGCTTTGGTAATGCTTGGGCCATCACGAAGAATGAGGCAAAGCACACATGCCACGCTGATGCTTCTAGGTTAGATCATGCGCAGTTGACGTCTGCTATGGTCGCCAACTGCATAAAAATGTCTCTGGAAAAAAATGTTGATATTAGTATCAGAGCTATCAGTGACCTGGTTGCTTCTAAATACAAGGGCATCGTCCCAAAGTACAACAAATTGTGGCATGATAGAAGTTAGCGATTGCCCGGGCATTTGGTAGTTGGGAGGGTTCTTACGGGCTTATTGTCCCTTTATTTGAGGCAATCAAAAGGGTAAATCCAGGAACTGTATATAAAGTTGTTTCAAAGCATTCAGAAAAGGCAGGGTACCGGTATTTCATGAGGTTGGCATGGGCATGGGGACCATGTATACAAGTAGTAGGTCACCTCAGACCTGTCATCAGCATCGATGCTTGTTTCTTGTCAGGTAAATACAAGGGTAAGTTGTTGATTGTCACTGGATATGATACGGAGAACCAATTAATCCCCCTAGCATTTGGATTGGTAGAGAGTGAGGATTTTGAGATTTGAGGGTGGTTCATGAGTGGGTGCGGGAGTTTGTAATTGGTCCGAATAGATTCATGTGTGTGGTGTCTGACTGGCACAAGGGTATAAAAAATGTGTTCATACAAGATGATCTGGGTTGCTCCGAGGAGAACGGGGAGTGTGCTCATCGGTACTGCTCTCAACATGTGTTTGAGAATTTTGGAAAGCACACTCAGGATAAAGTTGCTTCTAAATTTTTCAAGATCATGGTTAAAAAAAGAAAACAAGAATTACAAGAAGGCCTTGATGCAATCGGAAGGCGAAATTCTGATTGGTTGACATACTTGGATACATGTGGCAAGTATAACAAAAATGACGAGGAAGAACCAGCTAAGCCATGGAAGGTGTATCAAGCTATGGACGACAGGAGTCGTTGGGCCATAATGACTAGCAATGGTTCTGAATCGTTGAACAATGTCTTCAAAACTTCTCGCAGGTTTGTAATTTACAATTTTCATACGTTACATTTATTGAAATATTTTAGGTTATCTTTATTTAATTGTAAATTTTAATTCTCATAGGTTACTAGTTGCTGCAATTATTGAGGAGATGTTCTACAAGTGTGTCACATGGTTCGTTGAAAGATTTGAAAATGCCGTGCAATGCCAAAAAGAGGGTCAGTTTTTCTCCACTCGTACGCACTTAAAGCTGAACAAGTACATGGAGAAGACTAGCAAAATGAGCGCGATTGCATTCAACAGAACTGGAGAATTTATGGTGACATCACATGATGAAAAAATCTCATTTAACATAAAGAGAGGCAAATAGATGTACACATCTCAAGACTGTAGGTACAAGGTCGTTGTGAAGAACGACCATGAGGTGTAATGCTCGTGCCAAAAACCTCAGCTCACCGGAATATCATGTGTTCATGTGATGGTAGTGTGTCGCCTAAGATACAAATATCTTCTAATAATTTGGTAATCATTACTATAATTGAGGATGATGTAACTTACAAATGTGTGAAAAATATAAGAACTACAATACAAATATCTTCGTAAATTACTACTACAACATTCAAACACTCATCGACACATGGAGTGGTGAATTCCACGTGTATGACAATCAAAGTGGGTGGCCGGCGTACGAAGAAGCGATCTTAATGCCAGAGAATTGGTTAGTGAAGTTAGGTAGGAGAACACACAACCGGGTTCCAATGCGGATGGACATACTGAAAGGAAGAAAAAAGGATCACCAGACCAATAAAGCAACTCTCGAAAATAATGCGAGAAGGAGAAGGAATGCTAGGAAATTAGTTTATGTTAAAGTTACGTCAGAAATTAGTTTTTTCTTTTTTTCCAATTCATTAGCACATTTGTTTTTTAAGATAATTGATTTCTTAAAAATTAAACCAGCACAAAATGTAAAGTGCTCTAAGCTTAGATATCCGGTTTTTTTCCTAATATCCAACATCAAATATACAATAATAGATATGTCCATATTCGCTGGATATTTTTAAAGTGTAAAGTGCTAGCCTTATCAGTATAAGTACATGGAACAAACTCATCGTCCGATATTGTAGGCTCTGGATTAACCTTCTTTTTTTTCAAACCATAGCCATAAGGATTTTCCACAAAGTCATCGTCTGAAATTACAAACCGAATAGGCCGCCTAAAAAAATTACTTCGTACAATAGACTTGACAGTTCTTTTTTTTCCTCACTTCTTTTCGACCACTTATTGACCCTTCTCTCGCTACGCCACGATTGGACGATCTACCTCGGTTGCTACTGTTCATCTTTTTCGCCTCCGAAATCATCTCTTGTCTTCCTCTTTCTCTTCTTCTTTTTCTCTTTTGTTGGGTTTGAGTGAGTTGTGAGTAGGAGGAGAGAGAAACAACCCTTTTATAGCTAATTTCACAGAAAAAAAACCGGGCAGCCCAAACTTGCGACGGCGGCCCTATTCCTTTCTCGGCCGCCGAAAATTTGGGCAGTCTGGGCATTTTTAAAAATATTCAGGGAATCTGGATATATCTATTATTTTATATTTATTGTTGGATATTAAAAAAATCGGCTAATTAGATATCCAATAGCACAAGACAACAAAGTACAATGAGGCTTATATGTTAAGGGCATGTTCATTTGTCACGGGATTACACGGTATGAGAATTGACGGTGATGGTAACTCACTTTTGAAAAAGTGGGAACCCATAGATGCGGGTTGTACGGGAATAAATATGGAATGTGTTGAAATGAATATTCTGTTGTACTGTGAGAATAGTTATGAAAAATCTTAATTTATTTTAAAAATATGTATATTTATTTTATTGTACACCATTACTAGCCAGAAGCAACACATTTTTTAATTTAGTTGGCACTTTATTTTCAGTAATCTTTTTTCTTTTGGTTAAAGTTTATGTTAAAGTTACGTCAGAAATTAGTTTTTTTTTTTTTCCAATTCTTAGGTTGTAACTGGAGATTCAATATTTTTAAGTTGAGATGTTTTTGGTTCTCGGCTGTGTAGATTGGTTTCGTCTTGTGTGTGTGGAGTGTTAAACTTTTTAACAGTTTGTGTGTGGTTCTCTATTTCCAAGTCTAATTGTGACTTTAAGTGACTATTTTCAAAATCTTGAATAAAATTAGCGAAATAACTGGACTGAGTTATTTTTTTAGTTGAAACACATTTCAAACTAATACATAAAAATTGAAGTTTGTTTTACTTTTTAGTTCTTCAGTTTGAGTAATACATGTATATGCCGGTGAAACATGGATAAAAATTGAAAGTTTTTTTTTATTTACTTTTTAGTTCATCAGTTTTATTAATTTATATTATCTAGTTTTATTACTTTTTAGTTCTTTAGCTTTTAACGAGATATAAGACATTAGATTCCAAATTGGCAAACGGTAATTTAGGTCAGCCGCCAAAATTTGGTGTCAAAATAATGCATATTAAAAACAAACAATTGGGGGTAATTTAGGTCAGCCACCACATCCTCCCCCATCCCACTCCATTCACCTCTGTTACACCTAACTCGATCCTTTTCTACTTCTTGTAGATCTCATTCTCGACACAATACCTCTCTCTCTCTCGGTACAACCTCCTCGAGCGGAGAGGAGAATGACAGAGAGGGGAGGGAATGGAGCCAACCGGAACAGAGAACGGTATTGTCGGACCTCAAAGCGTAGAGTTCTATCTCGATCGGAACACGCCGGTGAGTAGATCTGATCGTTGTCAGAGTGCAATGGTGGTCGAAGAAGCGGTTCCGATCGTGGAGGGAGATGGAGATTAAATTATAAAATTGAGTATGAATATAAATATTTACTCTTATATTATATGAGGAGATATAATTTATGATTTTGTAAATAACTTTTTCTTATTAATATATTTGTTAGTGGTAATTTTAACCACTAACCATAAAATAAAATAAAATAAAAAAAGCAAACAATTCACATAGACAAATTTAAGAGAGAATTATTTAAATAGTTTCAGCCGAAATCTGTAGCTTTATAGAAGTTATTTTTATTGAAAAATCTGATATCTGATGAGTCATATTGTTTTGTTAATAAATTTTTGTAAGACATAATTAATTTCTTATTATTATTCATGTTGTTTTCTAACAAAAGCAGAGAGCAAACAAATCAAAAGCAAAAAAGTATATTTGAAGTAAAAAATACGGGGTACCTAGACACAATTATTACATTATTAGTTCACACAAGAATCGACAATTAATAATTAGCAGCTAATTAATGATCTCGTGGAGTGAACTGTGGATCTTGTTCCCACAGCTGTGAGATTCTCCATTAAAGTAAACAATTTATAAAACAAAGATCGATGTTGTAAATATTAAATCGTACCTGTATGAAACCATGCATGCATGTCATGTGCTACAGGAAATGTGAAGTAAAGATAGAAATTGCTAGTTGAGCAATAAATCAATTATACAGAAAATATGTCATTATATATAAAATTAAAATCTATCTACTCACATTTTGTTTTATAGTATTGCTTGATTATTCATTAACTAACAGCTTAACTAAACAATTTTAACAATTCTTTCTTAATGAAGTAAAATTTTAAATATATAAAAAAAATAAAAAAATGTTGTTAACCATCTATATTTGTCGATATTCCATTAGATCCCTTTAAATTTTGTACTGTAAAAATTTAAATGGTTTATGAACAGTGAAATTAACTTGCATTAAGTAAATTTGATCATGCTCATGTGCATAATGCACATAAAGGATAGATGACAATTCAATAGATTGATTTTCAAATTTACAAGTTATATTGACGACTGTTATGAGATTATTATTCTAACCATTTTTAGAAGCTTAATTCTGATCATAAGATCCTGAGGGATAAAAAGGTTGATTTTTCAGAATTTATTTGCTAGAGGTTGGCAGGAGTATCACTAGGTCTTGTATTCATGCCATAAATGATTCCAAGTTTCGAACTATCATGCAACTTCAATTAGAATGTATTCATAGTCTCTTCGCTGATGTTCAATAATATAAAAAAAATTGAAAAATAGAAGTTAAAATCAATATTACCTATAGCCAAGGTTAACAACCAGGCAGCAAATAATGAAAAAACGACTACATAAGTTAAAATTTCGAGGGACTACAAATTTACAATTACAACAAAGGTTTTCTTACGAAGAAATAAAAGCCGTTGCTTTAATTTTTCCTGGTGAGTTGATAAAGCTCTCCGAGATATATATGATGTTATAATAATCGAACTAAGTTAAATTAAGTTTATTTCATAAGTTTGATGAGATAAATAATTCATTTTTAATAAATAATATATATATATATATATAGATAGATAGACTATGGTGAGTTGTGAAGTAAAACAACGTTTTACTTCACGCCATATTTTCATTTTGAAAATTCAAACAACCGATCTGAACCGTTCAACGTGTTTTAAATATTGAAATGTGCTTGGAGACTAAATTTTACATTTTTTGGAATTTCTTTACTATTTATTAAGCCACTTTTGAAAATCGCTGATCCATGGTGAACAGTAAAAAACAGTAAAAATTTCTGGACCACCGGATCAACGATTTTCAAAGTGGCTTAATAAATAGTAAAAAAATTCCAAAAAAATGTAAAATTTAGTCTCCAAGCACATTTCAATATTTAGAACATGTTGAGCTGTTCGGATCAGTTGTTTGGGTTTTTGAAATGAAAATATGAGTGTGAAGTAAAAATGACCTCTTACTTCACAACTCACCATGGCTAATATACAAATGTTTGTTCCTGGACTCAGGAACAAACGTTTCGGTTCTCCGATTTCAAAGTCCAAAAAGTCGATCCAAACCATTAGATATTCAATCTATATTAAAATGTGCTTGGACACCAAATTCTACATTTTTTAGAATTTTTTTACTATTTATTAAGCTGGTTTGAAAACCGCTGATTTTATTAAACTTATGCACCATTGAAAAACAGTGGTTTTCAAACCAGCTTAATAAATAGTAAAAAAATTCTATAAAATGTAAAATTTGGTCTCCAAGCACATTTTAATATAGATTGAATATCTAATGGTTTGAATCGACTGTTTGGACTTTGAAAATCGGAGAACCGAATCCTTTGTTCGTGAGTCCAGGAACAACGTTTGTATATTAGCCTTTCTCTCTCTCTCTCTCTCTCTCTATATATATATATATATATATATATATATTATTTTTTATGAAAATGATTAATCATCCGTATAATACTGATTAACTGGTCGCATACCGATTAATCACTTGGCGGTATTCTGTCGGTTCGACCAGCACATACCGTTATTTACAACACTGCTGATTATATGCTTGCATTGCGACCAGTACCAATACTATGTATATGTATTGAATTCTGATATCTAAACTTTCCTGTCGATCGCAGCAACGCAAGTCGTGCGATAGGTAGGAACTCCTCCCCTGCGACGTGGAATCAACGCGTATGATTTTAATCAATACGATCACACTGTTCGTGAATAAGATCAAATTTAATGAAATAACAAAATATATACGAGTCCAGAATTACACACACATATATACGGTTGTCATTTATTTTTTACATCCTGAATTTTACGAAATAATAAAAATATGACATGCATGAATAATTGTCTTAATTTTTATTGGCTGAAATTTAGTAAATGTCTTAATTTTAACATCGGTACGAACAGATGGATTTCAATTTATTGGAGTTCAAAGAAACATCGCCAAATTGCAGCTTACTAAATGTTAGATTAGATGAACGGTCGTCCGATTGTATTCAATAATGAGGTTACACTTTACACAGGGACTTGGTAAAAATTGGGAACTTTTTTCATTTATAAAAAATCTCAATGACAGTTCTTTACGTGGAAACCCCTACCAGACTAATATAATCCTTTGTCATTTAGTGGGTATTAAATTGATTTAACAGAAATGAAGAGGCAGAAAGGAAGAGAGGAGATAAATTTATTTGAGAAGTGCAGTCGTGCAGTTGACAGGGCCAAGCTGACCAGGGTATTCCGCAATCTGCATCGCTTAAAAGGTTACTCGAGGGCACAACTACAAAATTGACTAAAGAAGAGATTCTTGATATCACAAATACAATTGAAGAAGAAAATATAACAAAATAGAGTGAGCTTTAAGAAACATAGCTATTAGTGCTTGGTTTGGTATAGGTTGACCTAGCTTGTTTTTAATTTCCTCATGAATTAGACTTAATGTCCATGCACCATCTGCTTTTCCACCTATATCCCTCCAACGGATCCATCGAGCTATGACATGTATCCTTTAAATTCCTCTAATTTTCTGATTTCTCCTTCTAGATTTTATTATAGCAAATATGTTTCTCAACTTTTTCATACTATTCTTATTTGCCCATGTAACTCTCCAGTATTAATGTTGAAACATCGAAGTTCGTACGTATACCCATTTTACCCCTTCCTCTCCTCCCCGACCCATTTGTATTTTCTAATTTATTCTCTCTTATGCCTCGCCAGTAAATCCACCTTTTAGATCTTTGACTTGGCTTTCACCATTTTTGAATGTTTTGAGTATACAAGTTGCAAGTTGTTTTTCTTATAGATTAATTGTATATTACACAACTACATAATGTACATTCAACACCGGTCAAAGAACAGTACCTATTTTGATTTACATCGGTGGAGTTTACAATCCAGCGCAAAAAAAAAAAAAAAATCCTTTTATGACCAAAAAACCGGTGCCAGACGCTTAGGAAAACCGTTCTGTATTTAGGCGTGCAAACAGATAGGAAATTATACGTCCTTATCCGGATATTTATATGAATTTTTGTAGATTTGCAATATTCAAATACGTATACGGATATGATTTATGCGGATATTGATACATATATACTTTTGGTTTCATAAGCGGATACATATACAGATAATTATCCGTAACCATATATTTTCAATTATTCAGATGTCCGTCAGTGCAGACTTAGATACAGATACAGATAATTATCCGTATTTGTATTTTTTTATCCGTCTGTTTTAGAATCATATATATTTAGAGATAAATATTTTTTTGTTAGCATCTATTCATTAAAAATATGGTTATGTTGGAGTTATACATCATGCAGCATGCATTCTGCGCGGTAGAGAATAAGGTAGATATCTTCAAAGAAACCAAGCATTCACGTGGTGTGAATAATTCAACCACATAGGAAGCCATGCTCGAGGTAGATCTCAGATGCATCCATTGTAGTCAAACCAAGCATTGCCAGCTGCTTATTTGTATATATTTAATTCAATGCTTGCTTATTTGTACATTTAATTCACTAGTCAAATCAATGGCAGATCTCGAGGTCTACTTCATTTGTTTAATTTAGTTGATTCGGTCAAGTTTAGGTTGCATATCTGTACCGAGCTGTCATGTGTACTAAACAAGAATATGATATGGCTAACAAACATCATGGGCATGCAGTTGCATGTATGTACCTTTTTGTTGTCCATCCTTTTATTTCATTTCATGCCCGCCTAGCTAGAGGTACCATGTACTACTGTACTTGGCGTGTTTTTATTGCCATCCTTGTTAAGTGAAGTATATATAGTTGATCAATTGTGGCACGGTTTCTACTGTACAAACCATACATTTATATATGCTCCCATTCTATAACATTTCAATTTCCTTTTGTTGCGAAATCAACACAAATGAACTAAAATAAGTATAAATTGATTTTTCAGCTGGAGGAATTATAGGATATGTAAACAAAAGGAAGCATAAATCTGCTACACGAGAAAACTCCAGTGAAAATATTTAAACTGAATAATAAAGCATCCAGACCATATATTAATTATTACATTTAAACTGATTCAACTGGATCTTGATGAAATTTTCTGTTAATTTTTTTTTCCTTTGCAATATGTGTGTGGATGTCAGTTATCAAGAGTTTAACAAAGCAGTTTTAACTTCATACAGCATATGATCTATAGAATAAAAACAATTGTACAGGTGGTTAGTGTGCTGCATGAAGCTAAAAGTCTATGCAATCCGGTCACTTGACTAATTTCGAACTCTTGGATCTATCCTATTACCAACGGCTGGATGTCTCCCACGTCATCGATCTGTTCCCTTTCAAGCAAATAATATATTTGAAATAAAAAATACGGGGTACCTAGACACAATTACTACACTATTAGTTCACGGAAGAAGACGACAATTAGCAGCTAATTAATGATCTCGAGGAGTGAACTGTGGATCTTGCTCCCACAGCTGTGAGATTCTCCATTAAAGTAAACAATTTATAAAACAAAGATGGATGTTGTAAATATTAAATCGTACCTGTATGAAACCATGCGTTCCATGTCATGTGCTACAAGAAATGTGAAGTAAAGATAGAAATATCTAGTTGAGCAATAAATCAATTATACAGACAATATGTCATTATAAATAAAACTAAAATCTATCTACTCACATTTTGTTTTACAGTATTGCTTCATTATAATTAACAGCTTAACTAAACAATTTTAACAATTCTTTCTTAATGAAGTAAAATTTTAAATATATAAAAAAAATAAAAAAATGTTGTTAACCATCTATATTTGTCGATATTCCATTAGGTCCCTTTAAATTTTGTACGGTAAAAATTTAAATGGTTTATGAACAGCGAAATTAACTTGCATTAAGTTAATTTGATCATGATCATGTGCATAATGCGCATAAAGGATAGATCACAATTCAATAGATTGATTTTCAAATTTACTAGTTATATTGACGACTGTTATGAGATTATTATTCTAACCATTTTTAGAAGCTTAATTCTGATCATAAGATCCTGAGGGATAAAAATGTTGATTTTTCAGAATTTATTTGCTAGAGGTTGGCAGGAGTATCACTAGGTCTTGTATTCATGCCATAAATGATTCCAAGTTTCGAAGTATCATGCAACTTCAATTAGAATGTATTCATTGTCTCTTCGCTGATGTTCAATAATACATAAAAATTGAAAAATAGAAGTTAAATAAATATTACCTATAGCCAAGGGTAACAACCAGGCAGCAAATAATGAAAAAATGACTACATATGTTAAAATTTTGAGGGATTACAAATTTACAATTACAACAAAGGTTTTCTTAGGAAGAAATAAAAGCCGTTCCTTTAATTTTTCCTGGTGAGTTGATAAAGCTCTCCGAGATATATATGATGTTATAATAATGGAACTAAGTTAAATTAAGTTTATTATATAAGTTTGTTGAGATAAATAAATTATTTTTAATAAATAATAAATGTATATATATTATTTTTTATAAAAACGATTAATCGTCCGTATAATACCAATTAACTGGCCACATACAGAGTAATAGCCTGACAGTATTCTGTCCGTTCGACGAGCGCATGCCATTATTTACAACACTTCTGATTACATGCTTGCATTGCTACCAGTACCAATACTATGCATATGTATGAATATTTATATCTAAACTTGCCTGTTGATCGCAGCAACGCAAGTCGTGTGATGGGTAGGATAGCTCCTCCCCTGCGATGTGGAATCAACACGTATGATTTTAAACAATACGATCACACTGCTCGTGAATAAGATCAAATTTAATGAAATAACAAAATATATACGAGTCCAGAAAAACACACACATATATATACGGTTGTCATTTATTTTTTACATCCTGAATTTTACGAAATAATAAAAATATGACATGATTAATAATTGTCTTAATTTTTATTGGCTGAAATTTAGTAAATGTCTTAATTTTAACATCGGTACGAACAGATGGATTTCAATTTATTGGAGTTCAAAGAAACATCGCCAAATTGCAGCTTACTCAATGTTAGATTAGATGAACGGTCGTCCGTATCCGTATTTTTTTATCCGTCTGTTTTAGAATCATATATATTTTAGATAAATATTTTTTGTTGGCATCTATTCATTAAAAATATGGTTATGTTGGTGATTAAGTTTTGTTAACGAAATGTATATTTTGTAATGACTTAGCAAGTTTAACATGACAAAAATATTATTTTCTTGACCATAATGATGGAATATATGAATTATATATGTACATTATTTTATTTTTATATTCTAATGAAAATAATAATTTATTGAATAACAATTTAATTTTTCACAACATTTATATTACGTAACTTCTTACAAATTATAAAATAGAGTTTTACAACTTCCCACATCCCGTAACTTCTTGCAAACCTCCAGGATGATCGCACAAAATCATATAGAAAATATTCAAAGATTTTGGCTTGAATTTATTTTGAAAATCTCAATTTTGAAAAAGGCACTCCTAATTGAATTTTACTAGAGATATTTAAGTCTGTGTTACGGACCACATTGGAAACCTAATCTTAATACGGTCCGCATCAGGGGTTAGAAGGAGCACGCCTAAAGACTAGAAAATCAACAAACTCAAATACGGGGATCGCATTACTCTGAATGCGGTCTTGAAGGATTAAGAAATTCTCTAAGTGCTGAATTCAGTGCACCTAATGCGGTCGGCATTAAAGCACCCTTTCGGCCAGGTAATTACAAGTTTACAACCGACTCCAGAACAGATTTCTTGCACCATAGGTGACTTATGGTAGAGTGAGTCTATGGTACTATGCATAGCACGGATTGGTCCGTACTACTGATCAATATTTTCATTTTCAAAATTCTAACAGTCGATACGAACCGTTCAACATGATTTCCATATGAGAATATACTTGTGGGCTAAATTTTCTATTTTTTAGAATTTTTTTACTATTTTTTAGATAGGTAGAAAATCACTGTTTTTGGATTGTCCAGAATTTTCAGATCAAGTGATTTTCTACCTATCTTAAAATATAGTAAAAAAATTAAAAAATATATAAAATTTAGTCTGCAAGTACATATTCTTGTAGGGATCGCGTCGTTGAACGGTTCGGATCGACCGTTAGAATTTTCAAATGAAAATATGACTCCGTAGTACGGACTAATCCGTGCTATGCATAGTACCATAGACTCACTCCTTGTGGTATATAGATGGAGTGAGTCCATGGTACTATGCATAGCACGGATTAGTCCGTACTACGGAGTCATATTTTCATTTTGAAAATCCTAATGGTCGATCCGAACGTTCAATGTGATCTCCACATTAATATGTACTTGCAGACTAAATTTTAAATTTTTTTGAATTTTTTTACTATATTTTAAGATAGGTAGAAAATCACTTGATCTGAAAATTCTGAACCATCCAAAAACAGTGATTTTCTACCTATCTAAAAAATAGTAAAAAAGTTCTAGAAAATAAAAAATTGAACTCACATGTATATTCTCATATGGAAATCATGTTGAACGGTTCGGATCGACCGCTAAATTTTGAAAACAAAAATATTGATCCGTAGTACGGACCAATCCGTGCTATGCATATTACCATAGACTCACTCATATAGATGTATGTATCTCCTTTTGAAAATTTATGCAAGGAGATTATTTCCCGGTACAACAACTATGATATGTTTGTTAGCCATATCATATTCTTGTTTAGTACACATGACAGCTGGGTACAGATATGCAATCTAAATAAACAATGAACTAGACCTCGAGATCTGCCATTGATTTGACAAGTGAATTAAATCTTCAAAGAAACCAAGCATTCACGTGGTGTGAATAATTCAACGACATAGGAAGCCATGCTCGAGGTAGATCTGACATGCATCCAGCTGCTTATTTGTATATTTAATTCACTAGTCAAATCAATAGCAGATCTCGATGTCTAGTTCATTTGTTTAATTCAGTTGATTCGGTCGAGTTTAATTAGGTTGCATATATGTACCCAGCTGTCATGTGTACTAAACAAGAATGTGATATGGCTAACAAACATAGTTGTTGTACGGGGGAATAATCTCCCCATTTCAACAATTTAATCTAGTTGACAATCAACTTTTCATCTAGTAGAAAAGACAATACTCTATGAGTAAAATATTACTGGTACGAAATCCATATAGAAAACTCCTTAAGGATATTAAGTAGTTGAATGGCTTGACTTTCAATCTTTACGAAAAGAAATAATCGAGTTGTAATTATAAATTTCTGTTGCAATACATTATCATCATTATTATTATTATTATTATTATTATTATCATTATTATTATTATTATATTAGCTGTTATTATTGTTATTATTATTAATACTATTATTTAGTTGTGTTAAATTCACAAAAACAATTATATATTTGCTTATAATAATTTATTATCACATCGTTTGATCAAATTATAATTGCAATAGTCGTAATTATTGCAAGGACAAAATTAATTGCAGATTGCAAATATTTTGCAATGAAATTTTTTGTAACACTAAGAACTAATATTCCATGATAAAATTATTTCAATGCAACAAAATCGTAATCAAGAACCATTGACTTGTCACATCTAGATCTCATCTAACATAGACGAATCTGGCAAATTGTACCAAAAAAAGCTGGCCATATTTGAAAATTTTAAAAATATTAATCCACACATCTATCATAGCTGCCTTGGGCCACCAACGATTTTGATTAAAAGATGAAATTTGGATTGAATATCAGCTCTCAATCAAATAGTCTGCCTTATTTTGATTCTATGCATATTTTTTATATTTTTTTACCTGTAGAAGTCTAAATTCATTTAGATACATACTCACCACACATAGATGTCGTGATTATATCATTTTGATTTTGTGATTGGTATTTGTTTCCATTTTGAAAATGTCATTTAAGGATACAGATCCACTATAATCAATTCTTGATTTTGTTGTATGTTAATGTGTCATGCACTAAAATTTACAAATATGGTTATAAATTTGCTAATATTTATCATTTAATTAGTAAGCGGCCCAATTGATGAAATTTATACAAAAATATGAAGGTCAAGTTGTATTGATATGGAGGTCAATTGATGAAACTTTACTTAAAAATATTGATGAAATTTTTGGTGTATTATTCTATAATTGGTAATTAATCTTTTATTTTTTTTATCGAAATAACATTCTCTGACTTTTTATTTAAAATTTTACTTGGCAGTTGCTGCAAAGTTTTTTTTAAAAAAAAATTCTTTATAATTTGGATTTAGAACCAATCTATTTTGATATCATTCATGAATATTGTTGAATAATTATTTTTTTCATTGGTCTATTTTATGAATATATATCATTTTGTGTGATAATTCCTTTTGTTCTCTTGTAATATGTTCCCGTTGCAACACACGTGCAAGATACTAGTTTATTGTTAGTTATCTTGATGCACGGTTGTTCAATAAATGACAACTTTATATTATTTGTACGTACATCTTAAACGAAATATGTTAAAACCGAGTGTATGAAGATCTGGATGACAAAATTTTAATTAATTAACTAATTTTGTTTTATTTTTAGAAGATATAACATTAGCACCGCCCATAGAAAATGAAAAATCTATCAATTGTTTCTCAAATTTAAAACTGCAGCAAAGCTTTCTATAGTCTATATATACCCACTCATACTGCTGCTATATCAACCATTCCTAAGCAAAAAGATAAATTCACTTTCAACCCATCTCCCCGCTATTGAAAAAAAAAGAAAAACAAAGACACTTCCCACAATCAGAAATACATGGCAGCAGCTGTGACCTCTGTGCTGGAAAAGCTTGCTGCTGTCTTGCTCGAACAGGTGCAGGAAGTGCAGGCTGTGCGTGGGCAGATCGAACAGGTGCAGAAGGAGCTTCGCTTGATCCAAGCGCTGCTCAGAGATCTTGATTCCAAGTGTAAGAGAAAGAATGTTGTAACAGAGTGGCTGGACCAGGTCAGAGAAATTGCCAACAGAATAGCTACTGTAATTGATACCTTCCGGGTTAAGATTGAAGAAAACCGTGCAGAAAGTTCCAACTGGTTCGTCAGAAATATTACCAAGGCAGTCAAAAGAAACTATAAAACGTACATGCTCGGCCTGCATGACGAGCTCGAAAAAATCATAGAGGAACTCAATCGGCTTTACCAGCGCCGAACCGACTTGAGAATTGAGGATCTTGGTGCTCTTGATGATGTTGATGATCCAGAACCTTCTGATGATGTTGATGATCCAGAAGTCGTTGGCCTTGAGGATGACCAGGGAAAGATTATCGAGCAGCTGCTTGATAGCAGTACTTCAAGGCGCACGGTGCTCTCGATTGTGGGTACTGGCGGCCTCGGGAAGACCACCTTGGCCCAAAAAGTATACAAAAGGTGCATGTCCTTTCTTTTAAACGTTTTTTTTTATATAACAATTAATCTATAACAAGAAAATTGGTAAATTCCAAACCAACTAGTTGTGAAGAACTCAACTGTCCAAATTTAGATTGTTGTCCTTTCTCAAGAAGTGATGATATTTAATTCTTCGATCTAATCAGGCAAGGAAAAGAAAGATATTGTTATGAATTATTAGTAATCAATTACTTTGCATGTAATTCTTACCTAGAGCAAACCTGCACGTTTTGGTTAATAGAATTTACAAGATGGTAATAATGAGTCCAAATGTTCTTAGCTTCATGCATGGTAAAGACGTGGTTCAAACTTGAAAGAGTCTTCTATTAACAATATATTTGTTACAAAATGTGGTCCTGGAAAAGATTTCCAATAAAATTCTCTCGTTCTGTTCCTTATTTTTCCTTGATGTAACACATTTTGTTTGGTAAAAGCAGTGATAAATTGGAGCGACAATTCGATTTTCGCGCATGGCAGTCCATTTCTCAAACGTACAATTTAAATGATCTCTTGAGAGAAGTTCTTTACAAAGTTAAACCTAAAATGGAAAACAAAAATCCACCCGTAACAGATAGGGATTTACCGGTGAAGCTAAAGAGCTCCTTGATAGGCAAGAGATATTTAATTATTTTAGATGATGTGTGGGACACTAAACTTTGGGGGCAATTGAAAATGGCATTACCCGATGTGTGCAATGCGAGCCGCATGATCATTACCACAAGGTCGCTTGATGTTGCCCATGCAGCAGATTGCAACACAAAACCGTACAAGCTCCGTTACCTAAATGACGCTGAGGGTGTAACTCTCCTCTTCAGAAACGCTTTTCAACAACATGTTCAACCTGAGAGTTACCCTCATCTCTTGGATGTCGCCAAAAGATTAACGAAAAAATGTGGTGGGCTACCCTTGGCATTGATTGTTCTAGGTGGTATCCTCACAAGGAGGGACCGCAACTACACTGCCTGGAACACGTTGTACGAGACCATAGATTGGCACGACAAAGATGGGATACAGTGCTCGCAGGTCCTTGCCAGGAGTTACGAAGAGTTGCCCGACCATCTCAAACAATGTTTTCTTTATTTTGCTGCATTTCCTGAAGATTATAAGATTTCAGGACAGCACGTTACAAGAATGTGGATGGCTGAAGGATTTGTACCGAAAGATGGAGCAGGAACAATAGAGGACAGAGCTGAGAAATGCCTTGAAGAGCTAGTGCAAAGGTATATCTCTTTTCAATTTTATTTTTTATGGTACTTGTCACGTATATAAGAAATCCTGTTGTGGTTTTGGCCCAGCCCAGTCTCATCACATTCACACCAGATTTAATAACTCTTCCAAAATTCCTCTCTAAGGACTCCCCCTAAATTCAATCAATACCCGGTACAGACATGCATGATCTCCTTTTTACCTCCTTAATTCCCGCATGCATTCTCCCTAGTTTAAAAAAAAAAAAAGCAATTTCCAATGATAATACCAAATAAATTTTATTTTACATAAGAATATTTGCACGAAAGTTAGTATCTTTTAATGCATAAAGGTCAAGGATTGTACCTCATAGAAATAATTTGTTAGAAATTCTCTAATCTCCAAATAGAAGTCTAAAAGAAAAGTCATGTTCAAGTAATTATGCAACCAGAAGCTTCTTTTAGATGTATATCTTAATTTGTTGCATTCATGTGCCACTTCGCCAGATAGTAAGTGTGCTTAGTATGTAGAATGTTCCGGTTCTCGCTAAAAGGAATTGAAATTAAGTTTAACTTTAGAAAAAGACAACAATATATATAGGAAATTGCTAATATGCTATGCATAGCATAGAGGGCCTCCGTGCTACGGCTCAATATTTGAGTTTTCAAAATTCTAACGATCGATCCGAACCGTTCAACATGATCTTCATATGAATATGTACTTGCAAATCAAATTTTATATTTTTTAGAATTTTTTTACTATTTTTTTAGATAGGTACAAAATCATTTGATCTGAAAATTTTGTACCATTCAGCAATATATATATTTTAGCAGCAGTTTTTGGCGACTTACGTATATCATCGCTAATTGTTGAAGAAATGGTGGAAACTCAATTACAAACTTTTAGGCAACAAATTATTTGTTGCAAAAAGATTTAAAAATAGATATTTTGTTGTTTGTCAATGTTTCACAGAATTAGATATAACGTCGTTACAAGATATATTGCCATGAACATGGTTATAAGTTTGATATCGATCGACATATGTAGATATATGGTGCATGCGTAAGGTGTATGCAGGAGTCAAGTACATGGGTGGCACTTAAACTTCCCTTTGTCTAAACCAATATATTATTTTTTTACTAAGATCTTTTTGAAAAATTACAATAATAAATTCATATAGAGTTTAGTTGTAGCGAGGAAGAGATTTGTATACATACTAACCTAAATTAATTGGCTTAAAAAATTAGTAATAAAATAAATAAGGACAACACCTACATCATGAGGTGAATAAAAAGGTAAGTTATTATTTTTTTCCTCCTCTTATTTAATTGCTTTTGTCTTCTTCCGTTTCACTGTAATTTGAAGAGTAAGAAAATAAACTTAAAAAATTACTGTAAATTCAAAGAAAAACCCTTACTCATCTATTAAATTTTCAATAATAAAAAAAACTATTAATGATTTTCTCTCTTGTCTTACTCATGCATTCTCCGCATGCCCATAATAGTATATCTTGAAATCCATCAGTGACAAAAAAAGTTGAAAGAGTGAAGCACTAAGCTAGTCCAAAATTTATTTATTTAAAAAAAATAAAAACAAGTGCGTAAGTACCGGCTAATTAGCTTTGGTGATATGTCTACAGATTTTTATTTTCAAAATATCAATATACATAAATAATACTTCTATCCGGATTTCGAACTTTTAACTTTCCATATATCACTGTTTTTTGGTAGACTGTAAGCTGGTTTTAATATACTACAACTAGTTAGTTTTAGTTAGTTTACTGAAAATCACATGTTATTTTAACAACAATATAATTATAATTTCAGACAACGCTAAGGTAAGAAAAATTTTTGATTTCATGCGCTTTGCTTCAAAAATGAAGCTAATAAAGAAAAATATGGAGCTTTCATCATATTTGCTCAATATCGCTTAAAAAATTTTAAAACTTAAATTGGTAACGAGACGCCCAATATCACAAACTGTGAGTAATGAGTTGTGAATTACAATAAAGTCATATTTTTGTAGATATTCTTTTCAATCATAAACATAAAAGAAAGGAAATAAAACATAATGGAAATACCATACCATAAAAAGCAAAAGTCGTTCTCCTAGAAATTTGATTTTAACAATAGAATCTCATACAGAGTTTTTACTGGACACTTTATTGCTATTCTAATAATTAACTGACAACTTTAAAATTTTAAAAATCATTTAAATTAAGCATATAGTAGTAACGTTATTCTCAATGGTCATATTAAGGTCTTCATTTTCATTCACCGCTTCATTGACTTGACTGGCTATAAATTTCATCATCAAAGCAAAATGTTATTTTTCTCCAAAAAAAAATTATCTATTAATTAGATAGCAGAGAAAATTTCAGTTCAAAAATTGAGTTATCTACTAATTTCTAACAACATAAAGTATTGTAGAAAAATAAAACTTAATTTATAACAGTCAATATAATTTTAAAAATGACGATTAAAATATTTTATTTTGTAACCAATGCTAATATTGTAATTTCTTATTATATTATGTTTTTGTCGATATAATTCTCTATCCTCTGAAACATAGTAAAAAAAACTTGTTTTTGCTTTGATTGGATCAGATTGTCAAACATAAAAATTCAATTATACTTACCTACGAAACTTCAATAAAAATAAAACATCCGTACACAATTAAATAGAGAGAAATTTTGAAGCTAAGAGAATCAGTTTGAATCACTGTTATTAAACCCAGATTGGACCGGGCGGTCTGACCGGAATAAACCGGAACCGGACTTGTTTTCTGGTTTGTTTTTTTGTTAAGATCGGATGTGCAATCAAACCGGATATTTTTAATTAAACCGTCCGGTTTTTATCTAAAAACCGGACCAGTGGACCACAAAACCACGGTTCGGTTTATATGTGTTATTTTATTGAAAGAGCAAAAGACTAGGTCACATGTTCTCTACTAGACTATAGGTGCGTGACTTTATTCACGTGCCAGGAGAAAAGAAATGCATATTTTTTTCTCATCTAATATATTTTTTATAGGAAACCCTAATATTTTAGATATTATAACTAAGTCAATCAAATATTGTATACAGTATACACCAGAATTATTTATATACAAATTGTTTAAATATACACCTTGAAACAATATTTGCTATTATCTTATTATTAACATTTTTATGAAATTTGTAATTGAAAGCCCAATTTGTTCATTGAACAACATGAACTTAAACTTATCTATATATTTATATTTCTGCGATACTTGGTATTCAAAGCCCTAAATTTATATATCTTTAATATTTTAGTAAACTTATCATACAAAAATATAAAATATTGGAATGCTGTATTTTTCTCTCCCTAAAAATATCATTTTGTCTGTTGATAAAATGAGTAGTTTTATTATATTTGTGGGAGAAACTTTTAATTAATTTATAAATTTATTTTCATATTACATTATTTAATATGTATGTGTGAATTTTCACTATATGAAAATATGTTTTTTTTTATAATAATACTTCTATCTCATAAATATATACATATAAAAAATCAACGGTTGAACCAGTTGATCCACTAGTCTGACCGATAAAATGTTGATCAGAAGTTTTACCGGGTCGATCTCCGGTCTGGTTCTGATAACATTGTTTTAAATAATTAAACTGATTAAAATGTTGAAATTTATCTTTATTGAATTCGAACTTGAAAACTTGTAAAAACCTAGCTATGTCAAAGAGAAAATAAGCACGAAGTTCAAGGCAATTTTCCGTGTTTAGCCGTAAAGGCCAACGAGGGTTTTTTACCTTTTACTTGAAGATTAAGTTTACTGGGAAATTTTTTATTGGTAGTAATTAGTGGAAAATAAGAGAGACAAATGGTAAGATTACATTAATATTTATATTGGTAGTAAGATCGGTAGGAATTCTACCGATCTTAACTTTTTTTTTTAATTTGATGAATAGATGGAGAAAATTCTTATATTTAATTTCTAATAAAATATGAAAAGTTTTTCAAAAAATAGATGAAATGTTTTTAATATATCTAACTTTTAAGATACTTTATCTATTTTTATAAAAAAATATATATCTTACTGGAAAAAATTAAAAGGAAAAAAGAAAAAAACTGGTTTAGATCAGTAAAATTCTTACCGATTCAAACTTTTTTATTTTTAAGATCGGTAGAATTCCTACCGATCTTACTACCAATATAAATATTACTATACTCTTACTGTTTGTCTATATTCTTTTCTATTAATTACTACCAATAAAAAATTTCCAGTTTACTGCACTGAGACATTACACAATTGAAGAAGGTCAAAATAGTTTATTTTAATATTTCTCTCACCTCAATATATTGCTGTAGATATCCCAACTCCAAGGCACGCGTATGCTAGGTATGCCAACAAAAATTAATTTAGCAGTTAATTAAGAGAGCATTACTGTGAGGTGTCACCTCAGGTAAATACATTAATTGACTATAACAAAGGCGTACAGTACGGAACCTATCGACAAATATTTCCGTACTATTATCAAAATAACAAATTATTGCCATTTCTATTATTTTTAGACTTTATATCTAAATGAAAGAGGACAGCCATATTCTTCATTAATTGCTTCACCGTCAAGCAATACCAAAATTCTTAATTTTATCTATATAGAAAAATTTATAATGCAACTTAATAGATTGACTCAAAACAAATTTATATGCAACGAAATTATATTAGCCGAGTAAGATTTTTTTTTTTTTTAAATTCAGCATTTCGAGGTGCCTAAATATATTTTATATTTTTATCACTGCACCATCGGCTATATAAGCGGGACATCCTTGAGGAATACTTACCTATATAGCCAAGCATTCATCATTTATATAAACTTCCTTTTTGGATCGATGAAAGATATATTCGAGCGTTCGTTATTTTTCATATTAATTTGACTTAAGAAATACCTACTTATTTATTAAAAAAATATTTCTATTCTTCTTTGATGTCAATTTATATGAAAACTACTGTTGTAGGTGCTTGATTCAAGTTACTAAAAAATCTTGGAACGGCTACTGCAAATACTGTAGTATGCACGATCTTCTACGGGATCTAGCTATCCGCAAAGCTAAGGATGAGAACTTTTTCACTGTATTCTCAAAAGAAGAAGATGTTAACAACCTAGCTGCTAGCAAGCCACACCGTGCGGCACTGCAATTTTGCACTCCCACGGAGGATGGCATTTATTCAGAAAACCCTCATTCTTTACTCTGTTTCGGTTTTGGGCAGAGATCATCTAATAATAGTGGCTTTGGACTACTAAATTATAGTGGTTTTGGATTACTTAGAGTGTTAACCTTGCAGAGTGTTGATATGACCACGTTTACTCGGAGACAGTGGCCAGAGGGCTTGAAACACTTGAGGTACTTGGGGTTAAGGGACTGCCGTATTCCACATGATATATTTAAGAAGTTTTCCTTCTATAATCTAGAAACCATTGATTTGAATGGATCGGAACTAGGTAATGACGAAAAAACACTAGATTTGTGTGATGTCGTAATCCCAACTCTAAGACATGTATATGGTAGCTGGGAAGTCCAATTACCATTAAAATGGGATAAGCATACAAATCTACAAACAATTATGAATGTGAAGATACAGATAGAATCAGTTGTTGAATTAGGATTTTGTATCAACTTGCGTACGTTACAGATTGGCATTGAGGATAATCTAGATAATGAAAGGGCTATAAAAGAGTGGCAAAACCTCAAGAGTGTGCTGAGAAGGACAGAACAGTTGGTCTTCCTCTCTATTAAAACATATGGGTTGCTATCATTTGATGGCACAAAAGACTTACCTTGCCATGGTAAGATACAAAAAATAGTTCTCGATGGAGAATGGGAAAGCAATATATGTGTTCCAAGTGTTGAGATGTTCCCAACAAACCTCACCAAATTGCAGCTCCAATATTCTGGACTCGAGGAAGATCCAATGCCCATATTGGAGAGGCTGCAGAGCCTCAGGATACTTTATTTATATAATTACTCGTATGTGGGAACAGAGTTGATCTGTTCAACCGGAGGGTTTGCTAACCTTGAAAAACTGAAGCTTTCGTGGCTGCCCAACCTAGATCATTGGGACATAAAAGAGGGAGCTATGCCCATCCTTCGTCACCTCAAAATTGATGATTGTAAAAAGCTGCACGTACTTCCCGAGCTACAAAAGGTGCGGACTCTTCAAGAACTAACACTTATTGATCCATCACGTGAGCTGTGGGAAGGTATGCAAATGCAAGGAAAAGATGTACACAAAATTAAGCATATCCCATCTGTGCGTATAAGGTAAAATCTCATGCATCTTTAATTTCTTGTAAGATTTTTTACAGATTTAATTCGATTGTCATCGTATCCCATCTAGATTTGTTCATATTACTTTGCATGGCTGCAAGACTTTATTTTCGGTTGTCATCACTTTTTTGTTATTTTTGTTGTAATTTATTTGACTACTCTTAATTATTGTATATATGGATTATGTTGAGCAGGGATTTAAGTCGATCAATATTGAGACTACAGGAAAAAAATGCAAGACGAAGACACCACAATCAATTCTCTCTCTGCTTAGAGACGAACGGTCAGATTTGAGTCTCGTTATAATTTTAGAAGTTCCCTTTTTCAGTTTGTTGTTCGCGGGCAGTTCAACTTTTCATACTTGCCCGTTGTCATGGTTGCTGGGTTTAATTTTCTATTGTTATGTACTTTCAGTTTTTATAATTGTAATTGTACTCATTGCAAAGGAGTTAATTTTTTTTATGACTATTTATCTGATTATTACAAGTAAAATAAGATAAATGTTGAATAATTAATTTGTATATTTTGTTAGCTTCTTTATAATTTCTTCCATTATTTTCTTAATTTCAATCTCTATAAATCTAAGTATATTTTTATAAATCATTTAAAATTATATGTATATCATTTTGAATTCGAGTAATATTAATTTGTTGACAGGATTTTTAAAATATTTGTATACTATTTTTTCACTAATTTTCCAATAATGAAGTTATCAGAAAGTAATGCATGATTTGGGACAGAATTTGCATTTCTTATTTTTAAGATACATAATTTATTGTTTAATCTAATTGGGTTTAATTACTTCCTACATAATCCAAACTTAATTAAAAAAAATATACTAAATTAGTGTAGTTCGCTATAAATTTGTTGTTTTGATTATATTGCTAAATCATTATTTTATTTTTTGTGCTGAACTGAACTATGAGAATTATAAGAAATATTCCCAATTTCTATTGCTTTACAAGAATAATTTTAAATTACAGAAATTAATTTTTTCAGTGAATTAAATAATGTTTCGGGTTCCCACTGGATTTGATAGCATTCAATTTATTGCATTAGATATTGTTGTTGACAAACGGATTTGCTAGCATTAAATATTTTGTTTGATAACATAAGATAAATGTTGTTTCAGACGGTCTCATAAAATCGGAATAATATAGATAATTACTGATGGATAAATATGAAGTACAGTACTATGCATAGCGCTCTTCGGTCCGTACTACGGAAATACGAATTCATATTTTATATTTTGAAAGTCAATCCGAACCGTTAATCATGCATGATCTTCATATAAAAATGTACTTGGAGTCCAAATTTTTCATTTTTTCATTTTTTTTTAATATTTGTTTAGATAGGGAGAAAATCACTACTTTTGGATGGTCCATAATCTTTAGATCAAGTGATTTTGTACATAATTAAAAATAATAGTAAAAAAACAAAAAAAAAATGTAAATTTGGCATCCAATATTTAAACTTAGATATCATGTTGAAAGGTACAGATCGAATATTTAAACTTTCAAAATAAAAATATACATCCATATTACATATCAAAGTGCGCTATATATAATGCCGTAGCCTCACTCTGTAAATAATATCATCAACTTAGTTGAACTTGGGAATCATCTGAAAGTAATGTCGGATATCAAATTTAAAAGTAATATAATGGGCTGAGCCCACAAACCGCACAAGGCCCAAAACAATCAGGGCCAGCGTGTTGTATAACATGTTGTGCTGTGATCAAATGCTAATGATTATAACCTTTATAATTATCAACTTTATAATTATAAAGGCTCTGATTGATTCAAAATTTCAATTATGATAATTCAGAAAGCTTTATTAACTAGCATTTTTCTCACTCGTACATAGAACGAGTTCTAAAAAAAAAAAATAAGAAAACTATTTCCCTTTTTAGGCCTGCTTGTACTTTAAACAATCAATTGATAATTAAAAACAGTATCCATTTATACGCTACAAAAACAGCTAAATATTTGTGCACAGTATCTCAGCAATGCCTAACGTTAACTAACATGCTATAAACCGAAACAATGAGATGAAAATTCCTCAACTGGAGCTAAACCATGTCTTAATGTGGGTCCCACCTGCTCCGGCCCCTCTTTTTTTTTGCTCAGATTTCAGAAGAATAATAAAACAGTTACAAAATTCATTCTTCCATTTTGCTATCATCTGCAGAAGCATCATCTTCTTGTGCGACACTACCAGAATCGGGTTCGGGTTCGGGTTCAGGTTTGGGTTCCCCACTGGAAGCAAGGGGCATCTCTCCATCTTGAACCCCATTCTCTGTGGTACCCGCTTCGTCAGTACCATTTTGGTTGTCAGGTTCCTCAACTGGTCTGTATTGGTTCATCATTTGCATCTGAAAGACGGAAAATGAAGAAAAGATTTAAGGTCATATGGTACATACACATGGCAAGCTCGGATTATAGAACAATTCGCCAAATTGTAAAGAATAAACACCATTTCTTGTCAAAATTTTAAAGCTTTTTTGTGACACTGTTAATCAATCAAAATCAATGGCAAAAGCTTTGCAGGTGTTATTTTGTAGGAAAAAATAAAAGAGGACGAGTCAGGCTATGGTAATATGCATATTACAAATCAACCTGTACTTTGGATCCATATCTATGTTTTCAAAATCCAAACAGTCGATCTGAACCTTTCAATGTGATCTCCATATCAATGTAGTTGGAGACCAAATTTTACATTTTTTAGAATTTTTCTACTATTTTTATAGGTAGAAATTCACTAATTTAGGATGGTCCAGAATCATAAGATCAAATGATTTTCTATCTAAAAAATAGAAAAAAAAAATAAAAAATGTACAATTTGGTCTCCAAGTACATTTTCATTCGGAGATCAGGCTGAACGGTTCACATCAACTGTTTGGACTTTGAAAACGAAGATATGAATCCATAGTATGAACCAATCAGTAATATGCATATTACCATAGCCTCACTCAAAAAGGACAGCACGACTAAAACATCTTCTTTGTGTCAATTAAGCACAAGTTATAGAACAATTTTTGAAGCTATTTTGTGACACTTACCATTATTCGATCAAATTCATGCTACGGCCAGGGGCTATAATCGATCAAAATTTACAGGTGTTATTTTGGAGAAAAAAGGAAAAAAAAAAAAAGGGACAGCATGATTAAAGAGTCAGAAAGTACCTGATAGAGTTCATGCATTCTAAAACTAGCAAGCTGTTCCATATCCTCAACCCCCTCCACAAACCGCACCTTGCCGGTTACTCCAACCGGCCGATCAGTAAAAGGTGTGGTCTCTTGCAAATTCAAACCGAGCTTATCTGGCCTCTGTAATAGGAGTCTGAAGGTGGGTTGCAACTCAAAGCACTGCTCAAAAAGGGCCCGCTGGCAGAACACGTACAGCCCCAGTCGTGCACGCGACATTGCCACGATCAATCTACGGACGTCACGTAGGTGTCCCACGAACCGGGTCCGCACTAAGGAAAGCAGGATGAAGTCGTTTTGTTGCCCCTGGAACTTGTCTACAGTGGCCACCTGGTTTTTAATATTTGCACAGTTAAAAGTATAGTTTGGTTGACAGTCACATGAAATTATTCAAGCAAGCGAAGCGTTACAATGTTGGTATATAAAAATATGAGTCGAGATATGAGCAAATAATAAGCCTTGATTCACCCTCACTAGTACTAAACTAAAAATCACTTTGCCCTATTTATCAGTAGTATTCAGATGTGAAATTACATCATATCAAGGCAACCAAAAGCTAAATAAAGAAATATAAACTGCAACAAACGAGACCAACTATCATAATAATTTAATAGTAAACTAAATAAAAACAAATGAAAGTAAGAAATAAAAAGCAAGTGTAGTACCTTGCTAGGGGGTTCAATTCCATACGCTTTGCATCTTCTACTGATAACATCACTGATCAGTAGCTTCTGTCCATTATAAGTCGTCAGAATAGAAATCTTTGATGCTGGGTACCCGAGTGAGTGCATGTAAATGTAAACACTGACTATATATTCCGCCTCTCCTACATTCTGATAAAACCACGGAGACGGTGCTGACTCACCTTTCCCCATGAAATCCGGCACATCCACCAGTTGATACTCATATGAGAACCCGGCATTGGCCTTCTGAAACATTGCCTCCTCACGCACATAAGGTAAGTCTCCCAATTGTACAATTTTGCAATTGTCGGCCGGGCCCTACCTTGTGCATTCAGTTCAATGTATGGTACACCGAGTCTGACGAAGCGGGTGAATAAGGATTGATCCATGTGGCTGTACTTTTGGAATGCCATGTTTTTCACAACTGGAGGTAGTCGGTGGTGGTCCCCGATTAGAATGCATCTTATTAAGCGTGCATGGCCGTCTTCTTGTCTCTCAAGTAGCATGGGTATAAAGGTTTAAATGGTTCGGTTTTTCGGTTTAAATGGTTCGATTCAGTTGAATTTTTTACTTACTTCAGTTTTTTATAATTGGTTCGGTTTAATCTCTCTTGTTTCAGCTTAATCAATTGTTATTCGGTTGACAAGTTTATTTCATTCAGATTTTTGAAAACCGAATAAATTTTCTGTTTGACTATTTTAATTTGATTTTAACTGAATCGACCGTTTGAACACCCTTATCTGGTAGGCCAATGCTGTGTGTACCAGAAAATGAATGATAAGTGGTCCATTGAGACTGAAAAACCATTACCTTAGTCCTTAGGTACTTGTTTAAAGGCCAAGAGTTGAATGGCCTGGAGGCGGTTGTAATGTGTAAGCAACACATCATCATCTGACAGCTGTGTGCCGAAATGGTCATCAATTTCAAATCCCTCGTAGAACAGCAACAGGTCTACCAGCTGTGCAAAGAGACGTCCCTTTTCGTGGGTGTATAGAGCACTAATGTGGCATTTTGCAACGACTGACACGTCAGCAACCAGTGGCCTCAGAAATCTGGTAGTGTTTTAGCATGTTGGTATCAGTAAAACACATGTGACAATTCAAATCTTGAGATAAAAACAACTATCAACAATAAAAATTAGAGATAAGGCCAAAGGGCATTTTGTAAATTAGAAATTGCAAAAGACGGAAACATTTCTAAATTACAAGCAACCATGGTTCTGAAACTCGGAATCAGAATCGGAACCGGATACTTGACCATAGAATCAAAATCGGGTGAATCGGTAAGAATCGGACGAATTGGATCGGAAACTCAATTTTTTTTTTTTGCAGAAGCATGTTTTGTTCTAAATTTGTCAAGTAATCCATTCCAACACTCATAATAATTAAATTTGGACGGATAACAATCAAATTTGCAGTGTATTACTTAAAAAAAATATTTATCTAATTGAAAAATTAAATATACGTACTATTCGATAAAAAAATAAAAAACTGAATAAATTTACAAAAGACAAATAAAATATTTAATTTTAACTTTTACTTTTTCATATTTTATTTGTATATGCGTTAATTTATTTTCATAGAAAATATTTTATTTCATAAGCAATTAATATTTTATTTTTACTCAAGTAAAAATAATAAATAAATAAACTAACCGTTAATAACTATAAAATTATGCTATTATTAATAACCGGTCCTTGTTTTAATAGTCTAAACAATTAAACATCCCTTTTTAATAAATCCAGGTTAATAACTGATCCGCTCTTCCCTATTTAATAACATGTCTGGACATGGTCCAAAATGAACCATGTTATATTTTCAAAACAGAACTGTACACCATATATAAACCAAGTCTATTCAATATTTTATAATGATTTAAGCTTTCTTCTTCGTTCTGAATCGCGACTCCCCTCTTTCTGAATGGCAACTCCCCCAAATTCTTTCGACTGCCTTCCAAAAAATTGAATTACCAAAACATTAAACTTTTGCTCTAGAGGCAAGAAAATGAGTGAAAATTCGGCCGATTGTGTCGATTTAGCACCGATTTTATCAATATCCGAGTTAACTCGGGAAAAATCGGATCGCCTTCGACCGATACTGTTCCGACTCGGCCGAGTCAACTCGGACTCGGCCGATTTTCCAAACCATGCAAGCAACCACATCGTCTGAACTCAAAAATCTCAAAATTACGTATTTCCCCCTCTGAAGTTCACAATATCATGCTTACCCCTCTAAATTTCAGAAACTCACTAATTTACTCAAAAAAAATTCCCCCAAAAAATAGATCATTAAGCTGTTCCCAAGGCTTTCTCATCTACATAAAACTAACATATAAAACCAGAACTCAACATACAAATCCTCTTTGTTTGACGATTCTCATTTGTATGTATCGAAAAAAAGGCTTATGAAAGCAAAACACATTATCACACTTGAGAAAAAACACTGTTACCATCACCTCAACCAAAGGACAAGGGTCAATAGTGCATGGGAATGTGAGAAATGTAGAGTAAATCTAAAATTCACCAAATAATGTAAAAATGATAGGTGTAATCTGTAGAATAACATATTATATATCACATCAACTTATGCACTGGTAATACAAATTTGCATTAAGAAAGAAATGCATCAAATAAAACCTTTCTATTCACCTTCTAGTTGGGAGTTGACTCAAAAGATCAATCAAAAACTCCATAAATTTCTCGCAATACAAGACCATGATTCGTGAACTTGCTCCTCCATGGAATCCTCCTCTGATAACATAACCTTGGAATCCAGAATCTAAAATATATCAATGTAAAATTGTTCATCAGGTGTAATGCCCTAAATTATAGCACTTGAACTTTAATGAGAAAAAGAACTTAAATCAATTAGATAAAATGAGGTCCAAGGAACAGTTTACCTCTAAAAATTCTTCGATTAGATTGCGAAGAAACCTCACTTCCAGCACATTAGTAGGGTTGAAATCCTCGCCTCCTTTCTTAGCATCTTTTGCTTCTCTTTTTGTCATTTTTTTCCATTTATTTTTCAAATGGGGGTTTTGGGACAGCTCCATCTGTTTAGGTTTAGAAAGGGTATGAGATGATCATTCGCGTGTCGTGACCATTCCTCGATATTTTGGTCATGCCATGACACGGTACCGGACCAAAGTCAAGGCATGTTAGTCACAGCACAACACGACACATATTTCCAGCTCTACATGTCCAGGTGGTCACAGGTGTCCTGTTAGAAATTTTTATTAATTAAAAATAAATAATAAAAATATTGCTATTGTGTATCATTTTGACGGAATTGCAAAATGTAGGTGTCACACCCCGCAGCCATGAGTAGTGATAGAGCCCCGCCGTAAGCATACAACTCCATGTATGCTTACAAGGCAATTACGATATAACTCATCATAGCACAATAAAAGAATAAAACAAGTTTATATATAACAGTCCAAGCACCCAACATCTGGTAAAAGTAGCATATACAAAACGTATCTCATACGGATACCAACCATAGGGTAGGACACAGAGAACTATACAATAAAAAGATATCTACATCTCTAGTCAAATAACAAAAACAACTCCTAAGGTAATATGGTGACCTATACCGAAGGCCTACTACTCACGTGCCTCCCCAGGATGAGCCGCACCGAAACCTGTAAAAAAAACCCAAAGGGTGGGGATGAGAAATAATTTCTCAGTGCGAATTTTTCACAATCAGGTTATTGGACTTGCAATCAGATTTCATACTAAAAAATAAAATCCAAACAACAGTACATTAACAGTTCTATATCAATACATATATGAATGTGTATATCTGACCCTCATCTGTAGGGTTACTGACACCTACAGATGTTCCATCGAGCTGGACCCTTTATCTGACACCCATCTGTAATGCTTTGGCTTAACCATTTACTAAAGTCTGGTTCAAAGTCATATAATGAAAATTCACTATAAATAATTCGGAATGTCGTAATATTCAATTGACTGTCCAAATACATTACCACGTAGGATAATGCCCCCGAGCCACAGACGTTACACACTAGTCACCCACAATTACAATCAACATATATATATAGTCACCCACCCCTCGTCCCAACCGGTACTGGGAAACCATGAGGGCCATTCACCTAGTGCACAAATAGGTTCCTGGGATCAAAGTCAGCTATACAGCTCAACTTTGCAAATTCATTCACATTCCTGGGATCAAAGTCAGCTATACAGCTCAACTTTGCAAATTCATTCACATTCCTGGGATCAAAGTCAGCTATACAGCTCAACTTTGCAAATTAATTCACATTTCTGGGATCAAAGTCAGCTATACAGCTCAACTTTGCAAATTAATTCACATTCCTGGGATCAAAGTCAGCTATACAGCTCAACTTTGCAAATTCATTCACATATAATTTCACAATCCTCAATTCATGGTGACTTTCAACCATAATCAAATCACAACAGAACAATTCGATTGACAACCATACGAATATGCAAATCAACCATATCACAACAATTCAGTTTTAAATTGATTGAGTTATGCACATAAATTCACACCATTCTAATTATGCAACAATCAAACATGCAACATGAATTCCAAATTATGCAACAATCAAGCATCCAACATGACAATCGAGAAGAATTTAATTTCTGAAAATGAAACATCAAACAAGTCCAAGAACCCCGCACCTGATTACGAAGAGCGTATCTCGCACTTATGGTTCGGACGTCTCGAAAGGTCCCGCAAAATCTTGCTCAACCGAGCCTACACCTATATCAACATATATAATTTATTTAATCTTTGTTCGACGACCGACATGCTTACTCGAGTTATATTCTTTCGTTCATTTTTCCTTCAACATAATCTTTATAAATTCGCACAAATTCCAATTTGGTCTTACAACCATACACAATTCCAATTATGGAAACACTTTTGCACATTTACCCCTTTTTTAACCATTCATAAATCTTACTAATTAGATTCCCGTACCAATTTGATGGTTGAACATATATATATCTATATGGTTTGAGAGGTAACCAAACGGTTTCTCCAACCGTACAAACCCTAATTTAATCAAAACCGAAATAAATTCTAGATTTTTAAAAGAGAGAGATAACTTACCAATTAACACCTCTATTTGTTGGATTAGACTAGATTAATCACAACGCTTCTCAAATTTTCGGATTTGAACCAAACCCTAGATAGAAAACCAAGATTAAGATGAAATTGAGAAAGGAATTACCAAATTGGCAACATAGAAGCTTAATGGAGATGGATTACTCAAAACTTATACAAAAATTTCAGATTTGGGGCAAAACCCCAACAATAGAGAAAATTTCAGATCTTGAGATGAGAGGAGAGAAAGGAAATACCAATGGAGAGTTGAATAGCTACTAGAAGGGGAGATAGACCGCCATTTCCATTCCTCTCGTAAATTTTTCAAGGGTTTTGGTGAAATTTTGAGGGGGAAGAGGGGTTTTCTCCTTCTCTTTTTTTGGGCGACACACATAAGGGGAAGGGGCGGACCGCAGGGGAGAATGAGGGGAGAGAGAGATAATTTTGCAAAATAGACCCTGATCGAGTTCAGAAAATACCATAAAACGTTGTAGACGTTTTTTCGAAACCGTTGTAACGTTTTAATTAAATTCTAAGATTCAGAAGTCATGTTTTTGATCAAATTTTTACAGAGCCAATCGTTACGAAACGTTTTATAATGTTGGTAACGTTTTGAGAAATCTCGCAGCAACAGAAAACTTAAGTTCAAATCGTGCTAAAACGTTGGAACGTTTTATAATCGTTGGTAACGATTTAACTAAACTCGCACGGAATTGGAAAACCCAATTTGAATTTTGAAAACGTCACAACGTTTTAACAAACGTCTAGAACGTTTTGGGTCCAACAGCTCATTTTTTTTTTTTAAACTTAACAGTAGGTAGGACGGGTTGGTTTATCCCGTCTCACGGGACGGGTCATTTTAACCCGTTCCACTTACTCATCCCCGTTTGCTCTAGCCACCGCTAATCAAATTACCTGAACAGTAAAAGAAATCAAGGATGGTATACTCGTCGTGTCTGACCGAAAAAAAAAACCAGGGATTATAGATCGTCCCGTGCAAGGAGACTTGGGTTTGATTTTAGTTCAAAAAGTGTCTTGAGACTTGTTTTTTTTTCTGCTGAGCAGCATGCTTCTTCTACCAAAGAAAAAGATGTTAGCTTGCGTGCGAGATTCTACTTTCAACACTAGATGACATCGTTTGATTGAAAAAAGCAATCTTTTTTGGCCACATCATCCTAGTCCGTTTGATCAAAGAATTGATGGGTTCCGATCCGGCACAATCAACTAGCTATTTTTAGAAAATAACAATGTCAGTCAATGCTTCCGTTTGCTTCCATTTATAGACTCCGCATGTCAATGCATTAATTGACGGGTTTTTTTTTCCGGTCGGACGGGATAGATATTAACATCCCAGGTGTTTCTTTTTATTTTTTTGGGCGAACGGGATGAATATTAACGTTCGTTTGCTACTTAGTTAATTAGTTTGGATTTAGGATTTACATTAGTGGGACAAGATAAACCAATCCGTCCTACCTACATTTTGAAATTCCGTCTAATATCAAATAGCAATATTTTATTTATTTATTTTCGATTAATAAAAATTTCGGTGGTGAAACACTGTAAACCCTGAGAGCAGTTGTTGGTTTTGTCTGTCAAGCCCTGATGTGGAGTCTGATTTAATTATTAGCTCGGGGGAAAATTACTACTGCACCCTTGCTTGTTGAGAACCGTGTTTCGTACCAATCGAGCACAGCCCAAACACTATTATTTTGGGAAATAAACGAGTTGCTCTTCTCAAAGTGCCAATGGAAATATAAGTTTAATTTTTGGAGCCACATCCTAATGAAATTCATTGGCACATTTGTTTTTTAAGATAATTGATTTCTTAAAAATTAAACCAGGACAAAATGTAAAGTGCTCTAAGCTTAGATATCCAATTAATAGCACAAGACAACAAAGTACAATGAGGTTTATATGTTAAGGGCCTGTTCGTTTATCACGGAATTACATGGTATGAGAATTGACGGTGACGGAAACTCACTTTTGAAAAAATAGAAACCCATATGTGTGGGTTGTACGGAAATAAATATGGAATGTGTTGAAATGAATATTCAGTTGTACTATGGGTTGTACGGAACAAATCTTAATTTATTTTAAAAATATGTATAATATTTAATTTATTGTACACATTAGCAGCTAGAACCTAGAAGCAACACATTTATTGCCCACCACCTATGCAACACTAGTTAATAGCTGGACATCACCCACATGCACCAATAATTTATGGTTTACGATTCAAATTTATTATTAATTTATTATTAGCACCTCCTATGTAACATCACCCACATGCACCTCCTATGTAACACCACCGACCGACATGCACCAATAATTTAGGCTTTGCAAACTTCAAAGTGATTCAAAGAGTGGCAAACTTGACTGGATCTAGCAGCACACATTATTATTATTATTTATTTATTTATTTATATTTTTTTTTTGGAATGTGACAGTGGCTGTCGTTGTTTACATCTTGCACCAGAGGTGCAACTCCAAACCCTAGTTACATCACTATTCAGTTACTACCATAAAACCGCAGCTCCTAACAATATTTCTCCTACAGTAGAGCTTTCTGTAATTATTATTATTATTTTTAACTTCCTTTCATATGAAATAACACATTTGAAATGAATATTCGGTTGAAACAACACATTTTTAACTTCCTTTCATATTCCTTTCATTTGAAATGAATATTCGGTTGTATTGTGAAAATTTTAATTTATAGAAAATTTTAATTTATTTTAAAAATATGTATATTTATTTTATTGTACACCATTACCAGCTAGAAGCAACACATTTTTTTATCAAAGTTTATGTCAAAGTTACGTCAGAAATTAGTTTTTTTCCTTCCAATTCTTAGGTTATAATTGGAGATTCAATATTTATTAACTAGAATCGTTATTGGTTAATATGTTAGCTGCAGTTGTTATTATTTCCAAGAAATATGATTAAACAGACAGTTATAAAATTTTCCAACAGCTATATTGATTAAATGATTAATTAAAACAAAAAGTGCTAGGATCCAGCCGGATCATTTAGTCTCACAAGCAAAAATAAAGTAGAAGGGAACTACTTTATCAAAGTCACATGTGAAGTAGATGGAAAGATGAGAGAGGAGAGAGAGTACATAAAAAAAAAAAAGGAATGAGCGACTTGGGAAAACAAAAATAAAGTCTGAGTTAATAATTTTTTTTCCATCAAATTGAACTGAGTTGGGAACCGAAATGGGAAATAAAAGAAAAAGAAGTGGGAATAAACATGTCATCCAAATTGAGTTACTTTACATGATCCGGACCCCAAGGAATTCGCATCCCCTGAGATATCTCATATGTTCGCGACTTTTTAGAAAATCTCAACCGTTTAAATACGTTTTTCACGAATCTCAAAGCTCAAATAATACTGACTCCCATGCTATCTCCGAATAGGCACCGGACACGTCAGTCACGCAAAATATGAGATATCTCAGGGGATACACACTAAGCCACAAGAGGGCCGGATTTGGTTCATTTGTGTAACAAATCAATTTCGTACCATTGTACATGTTTTTCAGTCCATTATACAAAAAAAATATTTTGTTCACAATAAATCTCGGAAAGCACCGAATAATCCAGAAAAAATTATAAAAAAGTAGTGAAAAAGTGTGACACTTGAATTTTATTTAAAGATGAAATTATAGAAAAGTATATAAAAATGGAAGTTTATTGAATGAAAAAAACTTGAATTGTGCTTAATTACGAGAAATTTTTCAAGAAATATAAAATGAGTCATTACAAGTGCACAAAATATTGTGATGTTGGTTTTTCTCCTTGTGAGTCTCAGCAACTTTTATAAACTCTTTCACACCGGCTAAATATTTAGCACTGGTATGTAATATTTCATACATCCAACTTCGATCCATCTATAATATAGAATTGGAATTTAATATATAGTTAGAGAGCACCAAGTATTTAATTTAGAAATTACACATGGCTAGATCAACAATTCTAACTAATTTTTTGAATACTTTGTCTCAGTAGTGAACACGTATGAACGGATTTAGTATTTAAGAAAAATTCGGTAGCATTTTTCTCGCACTCTCCAAGTATGCGTACGAAACACAAACTCATAGGAGTATTAAGAAAAGGTGCTACTAAATTTTTCTTAAATACTAAATCTGTTAATACGTATTCACCTCATACATGAGACAAAATATTCAAAGATCAGTTCCAATATGGAGACTATTCAAAATTAATTCTAGGGATTAATTTTGAACGGAAATGAAGCTAATGGTCAGTTATTGGATTACAATAACACGAAATCAACACAAAAGCATCAAAATATATAATAAAAAAACAGTAAATATAATTTTAAATAATTAATAACTAACCTTATAGAGAGGCCGGAGAAGAAACAGTAAATATAATTCCAAAGTCAAGTGAGTTCAACCTTGAACTAATTTCGTGTAAAATATAAAATAATTAACAACGATATATTATATTTTATGTTTTCTATTTTATTTATTTTTGAGAATTGAAGGTGAATTTTCTAAAAACAAAATACATGTTAATTTAATTAGAAATAACAAATTTTAAATGGAAGAGACAAAAATTCCAACTAAAAGCTTAAACAATAAAAATTATTGAAGATCTCACATGTGAAATCTCATGGTATTTTTGTTGACAATAATGAGAATTAGGGATGTTCAAACAGTCAGTTCGGTTGAAACCGAAATAAAATAGGCAAACCAAACTCTTTATCGGTTTTTAAAAACCGAACCAAACTGAATGAATTAAAATGACCAACCGAACCGTTAAAATAGAATGAAATTTCTGTTGGTTCGGTTGAAACGAATAAGAGAGTAAATTTCTAAAGGTAAAAATTCAATACATACATCAATACATTAATAATTTCATGAAATCTAATAGTAGTTTACATGACAATAATTAATGAGAATCACCTTTCTTCACAAAATTATTCTGTGTATCACCAATACAAGAGAACTTCATCATTCTCTCTAATTGTACAAGACTTATATGTTAAAAATGGAAACCTTTTTCAATTCTTTTTTTTTGGTAAATTTTTGATAAAAATACTATAGAAAAGTATGGGAGGGTGAAAAATAGCAACGTCTTTCCAAAATTAAATTGTCATTATAAAAATAATTACATAACAGATTGTGCATGATTAATTTTGAACCTAAAGACATATATAATGGTCGGTTATTGGATCAAAGTAACATGAAATCAACATAAAAACATCAAACTATATAACAAAAAAACGGTAAATATAATTATAAATAATTAATAACTAACCTTGTAGAGGCCGGAGAAGAAATGTAAATCAATAGACCGAGATTCAAGCGAGTTCAATCTTGTACTAATTTCGTGTAGAACAGAGAACAATTAATAAATATTATATTTTCATCTCTTCATTGGAAGTCTGCACAAATTTATATATTTTTTGTTTCCTATTTTATTTATTTTTGAGAATTAAAAGGTGATTTTTCTAACAACAAAATATAATAAAAATATTATTATGTGAAGATAAAAAAATTTGATGAAAAAAATCAAACTTACAAATACTTGTCAATTTAATTAGAAATAACAAGTTTCAAATGAAGGAGACAAAAAATTCTGACTAAATGCTAAAACAATAAAAATTATTAAAGAACTCACCCGTGAAATCTAATGGTAGTTTTCTTGACAATAATGCAAATTACCTTTCTTCACAAATTTACTCTGTATATCTCCAATACAAGACAACTATTAACACAAGTCTCTAATTATATAGGACTTTATATGTTAAAATGGAATTTTTTTTTAATTATTATTTTGGTAAACTTTTGATAAAAATACTATAGAAAAGTCTGAGAGGGTGAAAATTAAATAACAACTTATTTCCAAAATGAACTTGTTATTCTAAAAATAATTACATAACAAATTGTGCATGATGTCAGAATGATCTAATTTTTTTTATTTTTGTCACACGTGACATGATACTAACGGATCATGAGGAGGGTTCAAATGCACCATGATTTTGTGCTCTAATATGCTCTACATTCTTTATTTTCGTTTTCAAAGTCCGAACAGTCGATCCGAACCGCTCAACACAATCTTCATAATAAAATATGTTTGGAGACCGAATTTTATATGTTTTAGAATTTTCTTTCTATTTTTAAGTAGGTATAAAATCAAGGAGATTTTGGATCATCCGAAAAAGTGATATGGTACCTATGTAAAAAAATAGTAAAAAAATAGTAAAAAAATTCTAAAAAATATAAAATTTGGTGTCCAAGCATATTTTATTATGAATATCATGTTGAGCAGTTCGGATTGACTGTTCGGACTTTGAAAACGGAGATAAAAGATGTGGAGCATATTGGAGTACAAAATCATTGTGCATTTGAACCCTCTCAACGGATCATATACATGTTTCATCATGTTTGGACCTACACTGACAATCGGAGTCAAAATCTCATTTGACTCTTTACCCACGACTCAAGTCTTTTCTCACACCCATTTACTCACACCGCTTTGTCCACCGCTCAAATCGTAGCTATTTTTCATTTTTTTTTTACTCACACGTCTTTCTCACGCTCCTTCAATCACAGCCACGGTGTAAACAACCACGGTGAAATTATTTGAATGACAACAAACCACGGTTCAACCGTATAAACATGTCCTCCCACCATCTCATTTTCTTGTTTACCCGCAGCTCATTAAAAAAATTTCGGAACCGTAGACAATAATCCGTTAGTAATTAACCTTTTTGATTTATTTTATTGTACATCATTACCAGCTAAAAAGCAACAAATGACATTTATTGCACACCTCCCATGCAACACCAGTTAATAGCTGGACATCACCCACATGCACATGCACCAATAATTTAGGGATTATGATTCAAATTTATTATTAGCGTGACACCACCCACTACATGCATCGATTATTAAATTTTAGGGTTTATATTTATTCCTTGGTTGTATAGCTTTGCAAACTTCAAAGTGATTCAAAGAGTGGCAAACTTGACTGGATCTAGCAGCACACATTATTATTATTATTTATTTATATTTATTTTGAGAATGTGACAGTGGCTGTTATTATTCACATCTTGCACCAGAGTGCAACTCCAAACTCTAGTTACATCACTATTCAGTTACTACCATAAAACCACAGCTCCTAACAATGTTTCTCTCACAGTACTAGGGCTTTTTGTAATTATTATTATTATTTTTAACTTACGTTTAAATGAAAATTTAGGATGTTTTGAAGGATTACTATATATATTTGATCAATTTTGACATTTAATTATTTTTTCTGAAAGTACATATTTATCTATATAAGTACTTGTACTATTCTAACAAAAGCTATATATATATAATTGAGCTATGGTGAGACGTGGAGTAAAACAAGTTTGTACTCCATGGCACTATATTTTCATTTTGAAAATCCAAACAACCGATTCGAACAGTTCAACATGTTCTTTATATTGAAATGTGCTTGGAGACCAAATTTTACATATTTTGGAATTTTTTTACTATTTATTAAGCCACTTTGAAAATCGCTGATCCGGTGGTCCAGAAAATTTTATTGTTTTTTTTACTGTTCACAGTGGATCAGCGATTTTCAAAGTGGCTTAATAAATAGAAAATAATTTCAAAAAATGTAAAATTTGGTTTCCAAGCACATTTCAATATAGAGAAAATGTTGAACGGTTCGGATTGGTTGTTTGAATTTTCAAAATGAAAATATGGCGTGGAGTACAAATTTGTTTTACTCCACGTCTCACCATAGCTCATATATATATATATATATATAAATATATATATAGATATATATTCTAGCATTTTAAAAAATGTACGTCTCGCATTTACATTATATAATTTTTATAATTGAAACCATCTACAGTTGTATGAAACTCGCATTATGATAACAAGTAAATGGGACACATCTGGTTCGGATCCAACTGGCCATTACAATGCTTCCTCTAGCAGATATTCCCTGCGATATTATTTTTGAAAATATTTCCCGTGATATTCTCTCGGTCTGTTACAGCTCATTCTCAGCTCACTCAGATCAATTAATTGCACGTAAGGCATAAGGTTTTAATCTTGGGTAATTATATCTTCCCCCATCTATCCCCATTTCATCCCCCAACTAACTAACTATATTTTCTAACTATAATTCAAAATTATAACTACCTAATGGCCCTACAAATTAATTACCTAATTTTCTCCATTTATTTCTTTCCTCTTTCTCCCTCCCTCTCCCACCTCTCCCACCTCTCCCTCTCCACCTCCGCCTCCACCTCCGCCCGCCTCTCCCATCTCTCCCTCTGCGCCTCCGCTCGCCTCTCCCACCTCTCCCTCTCGGCCTCCCTCTCCCACCTCCACCTCCGTCTCTCACATCTGTCTCCCACCTCCCACCTCCGCCTCCTCTCTCTTCCACCTCCGCCTCCGCCGGAGTAGATCCATCACTGTCAACCGCCGGGTCAGATCCGAGTTATTTGCAAAGAACAAAGCTTCATTAATGGTGAATTAGAACGGTTAGTACTAAGTACATATTGATGAATACTTAATGTTTTAGAGATGAATACTTCAACATTTATGGATGAATACTTAATATCTTAGGCATAAATACTTTAACTTATTTGTAATACTCTTGGTACATTAACTATTTACACTTACACGATGAGGATGAATACTTGCTTAATGCGGAATGAATACTTGCATGACGAGGTGTGAATACTTGTGCAACGGAACTCGAAAGTATGTCATCATGGATCTCATTTGAAAGAGAAAATTGTGTAGAAGACATTTGTGGTTTTAGATTTGCAAAATTCCTCATAGATCGTCAGAAATATTGGTTAGATTGAACGGAGAAAAAAAACTCATCTCTAAAAAACGTGTAAAAGATGAGTGATTGATGTGTCCAAATATGCTTCTATTGCAAAGATGAATACATTTATATAGATGGATGAATGCTAGTTGTGTTACAGATGAATACTTTTTTTACAAATTTCTAAAATGAGCTGAAGGTAGTTAGAAGTCCCCCACTTAATTAATGCGCTGACGGTTATGCGGTCCCCCACTTCATTAATGCTCTGACAGTTGTGCGGTCCCCCACACATGTTGTTTGTCCCCTACTTTCTTGTTGTAATATATCCAAATATGTTTCTATTGCAAATGTGAATACCTTCATATAGATGGATGAATACTAGTTGTGCTACATATGAATATATCTGCAAATTCCTAAAATACACTGACAGTTATAAATTCTAACTAACTAACTACCTTAATTAATGCAACTGACGGGGGATGAAACGGGGGATTGTTCACGGGGGAGAGCTAGGCGGACCCTTTAATCTTAGCTATGGAACTTGTGTATTGTGTTCTAGTGGGATACTGACAAAACACTAGCTTTAGCTTTTCTTTATAAAATACAACTTTAATTATATAAAATAAGTACTGTCATTTCGGGTAACGATATTGACAGTTGGCTTGCTAATAAGTAAATATTAAGCACCATGATTGAGGATTGAAGTTGGATTGTTGTTTCCCAGAGATAAAATTCTTTATTGACAATGTATAAAAAATAATTACGCGTGACGATCGAAAGTTGGCTCCGATTTTTTTATTAATATCTAACATTAAATTAAAAATTACAAAAATGTCCATATTTTTTGAAAATTTAGAAAAATACTCAAATTGCTAGGAATCTCGGCGGTCTATTATCTTTTAGGACCGCCAGGAATCTATTACCATATCATTTTTTTTATTTCACATTATTCTGCAGAGCCGAAATACATTTATTTTTTGTGATTTGACCACATTCGACAGCACGAATGTTTGATTTGTAATTTTTATTATCTAATTAGAAGATTTTTAGGATTTTTTTTATTATTTTATTAAAATATTAGAAATATTTTTATATTTTTTTTAAATAGATGGAATACTATAGAATTGAATTTACTAGAAGACTGTGACAAATAACTCGGATCAACATTTTTCAGTCGGAATTATTTGCAATTGTAAGAAAAATTAAAATATTTTTTTGTGTGTTACTGGAAAAAAATAAAATATTTTGGATCTAAGTTGTCAATCCCGGTTCAAAAGTCACTTCTATGTAAATAAAGAAAATAGCATGGTCCTTCTAGTACATTCAAATTCTAAGGTACTCTATCAATTTCTCTAGAACTGATTTTAGGAAAATATTAAAATATTAAAAATATAAAATAGCTTTTCTGGAAATAAATGAATTTACTAGAAGGACCATGATAATATCTTTATTTACCTAGAAGTGATTTTTGAACCGGGATCAATAACTCACATCCAAAATATTTTTATTTCTTATAGCGGCAAAAAATCCTGACTGAAAAATGGTGATTCAGATTATTTGACGCAATCTTTCTTGTAAATTCAATTCAATAGTATTCCATTTATTTTCAAAGAAATATAAATATATTTATAATATTTCAATAGAAAAAATAAAACCATTATAACATCTTCTATTTAATTAAAATAAAAAAAATCATAAATCATAAATTTAAGTATTCGACTCCCGTATGAGGTCAAATCAAAATAATTAATTGTTATTCAGCTCCCGCATGATGTCAAATAAAAAAAATCATACTATAACATAACGTACCTTTATGTTTCTCGGTGATCCATTTTCTTTTAAAACCACTAAAATTCTTGGCAGTCCTGAAAGAAAATGAACCGCTGAGAATCTTCAAATAGCACACATAACATGTTTTATTGTTTATTGTTTATTAATTTAACATACTTTAACATATGACTCCGGCTTTACTTGAAATATTTCAGAAACCATGATTAAAATGTTAAAATAATCACGGTCAAATAATTCATCCTCGTTTATTTTTTTAAATAAATTTGTTGGTAACCTAGTAGGTAATCAAAATGAAAGAACGCTCAGGGTGAATATAACATCATTTAAACAAAGATGACAACATTTTCAACTTTTTTTTCCAGTAAAGTTATAATATATGAAGTTCCAAATTAATGATGGAATATATATACAAATTATAAAATAGAGTTTTACAACTTCCCACATCCCGTAACTTCTTGCAAACCTCCAGGATGATCGCACAACATCATATAGAAAATATTCTATGATTTGGCTTGAATTTGTACATGAAAATCTCAATTTTGAGATACTGAAGAACTCCTACAATTTTTTAGTCTTACTAGAGATACTGAAGAATTTGACGATATGGAGCAAGAATCGGGACAAATCAAGCCTGACGGAGATTGTGTGATACGGACCACGTTGGAAACCTAATCTTAATATGGTCCGCATCAGAGGTTAGAAGGAGCACGCCTAAAGACCAGAAAATCAACAAACTCAAATACACCGCAATACCCTTAATTCGGTCTTGAAGGATTAAGAAATTCACTTAGTGCTGAATTCAGTGCATCTAATGCCTTTCGGCCAGGTAATTACAACCGACTCCAGAACATGTTTCTTGCACCATAGGTGACTTATGGTATATAGATGTATGCATCCCATTGAAAGACAGACTCCTCATTGAACTTCTAAGAGCTATTGTCCTTTGGACAATTTGGATAGAAAGGAACTCTTTATGTTTTAAAAAATACTACTGCTAAATCTATTGGAGTTATTGGCTCAAAAATTATCTCTGCCGCGCAGACTGCATGCTGCATGATGTATGGAAATAAATCTGCTGCGATCCTCTGAGATCGCAGTGTCCCTGTGATTCCAATCCCAACTGTTCACATGTTTCGAGATTCGTGCACAAAAACTGACTTCTCAAATGAATCCTGAATTTCATAGTTTGAATGGTTGGAATTAGAAGATTCTGCAATCCCTTAGAATCGCCGCAGATTCGCTTCGCATGATGTATACCTCCTTTTGAAAATTTAAGCAAGGAGATTATTACCCCGTACAACAACTATGATATGTTTGTTAGCCATATCATATGAATTAAATCTCAAAGAAACCAAGCATTCACGTGGTGTGAATAATTCAACGACATAGGAAGCCATGCTCGAGGTAGATCTGAGATGCATCCAGCTGCTTATTTGTATATTTAATTCACTAGTCAAATCAATGGCAGATCTCGAGGTCTACTTCATTTGTTTAATTCAGTTGATTCAGTCGAGTTCAATTAGAATGCATATCTGTACCCAGCTGTCATGTGTACTAAACAAGAATGTGATATGGCTAACAAACATATCATAGTTGTTGTACAGGGAAATAATCTCCTTGTTTCAACAATTTAATCTAGTTGACAATCAACTAAAGGAAAAGACAAAATATTACAGGTACGAAATCCGCATAGAAGACTCTTTATAGATATTAAACAGTTAAATGAATTGACTTCCAATCTTTATGAAAAGAAATAATCGAGTTGTAATTATAAATTTCCGTTGCAAAACATTATTATTATTATTATTAGCTGTTATTATTTTTATTGTTATTAGCTGTTATTATTATTATTATTATTAATATTATTATTTAGTTGTGTTAAATTCACAAAAACAATTATATATTTGCTTATAATAATTTATTATCACATCGTTTGATCAAATTATAATTGCAATAGTCGTAATTATTGCAAGGACAAAATTAATTGCAGATTGCAAATATATTCCATGATAAAATTATTTTAATGCAATGAAATCGTACTCAAGAACCATTGACCTGTCACATCTAGATCTCATCTATCATAGACGAATCTGGCAAATTGTACTAAATACGCTGGCCATATTTGAAAATTTTAAAAATATTAATCCACACATCTATCATAGCTGTCCTGATCCGCCAACGATTTTGATTAAAAGATGAAATTTTGGATTGAATGTTACCAAGGCATCTTTTTTATGTTTTTTTACATGTAGAAGTCTAAATTCATTTATATACGTACTCGCCACACATAGATGTTGTGATTTTCTGATTGTCATTTATTTTCATTTTGAAAATGTCATTTAAGGATAGAGATCCACAGTAATCCAAAATTTACTAATATGTTTATAAATTTACTAATATTTATCGTTTAATTAGTATGCAGCCCAATTGATGAAACTTTCTATAAAATATAAAGGTTAAGTTGTATTGATATGGAGGTCAATTGATGAAACTTCAAAATATTGATGAAATTTTTGGTGTATTATTCTATAATTTGTAATTAATCTGTTATTTTTTTTATCGAAAAATAACTTTCTCTGACTTTTTATTTACAATTTTACTTGGCAGTTGCTGCCAAGGTTTTTTTTTAATTAATTTTTATTTATAATTTGGATTTAGAACCAATCTATTTTGATATCATTCATGGATATTGTTGAATAATTATTCTTTTCATTCGTCTAATTTATGAATATATATCATTTTGTATAATAATTATTTTTGTTATCTTATAATATGTTCCCGTTGCAACACACGTGCAAGATACTAGTTTATTGTTAGTTATTTTCATGCACGGTTGTTTGATAAATGACAACTTTATATTATTTGTACGTACATCTTAAACGAAATATGTTAAAACCGAGTGTATGAAGATCTGGATGACAAAATTTTAATTAATTAACTAATTTTATTTTATTTTTAGAAGATATAACATCAGCACCGCCCATAGAAAATGAAAAATCTACCAATTTGTTTCTCAAATTTAAAACTGCAGCAAAGCTTTCTATAGTATATATATACCCACTCATACTGCTGCTCTGTCAACCATTCCAAAGCAAAAAGATAAATTCACTTTCAAGCCCACCCCCCCCAATCGAAAAAAGAAAAACAAAGACACTTCCCACAATCAGAAATACATGGCAGAAGCTGTGGCCTCTGTGCTGGAAAAGCTTGCTGCTGTCTTGCTCGTTAAAGTTAAGGAAGTGCAAGAAGTGAGTGGGCTAATCAAACAGATGCAGAAGGAGCTTCTCTTGATCCAAGCGCTGCTCAGAGATGTTGATTCCAAGTGTAACAGAAATAATGTTGCGACAGAGTGGCTGAACCAGGTCAGAGAAATTGCCAACAGAATAGCTACTGTAATTGATACCTTCCGGGTTAAGATTGACGAAAACCGTGCAGAAAGTTCCAACTGGGTCAGAAATATTACCAAGGCATTCAAAAGAAACTATAAAACGTACAAGCTCGGCCTGCATGACGAGCTCAAAGAAATCATAGACGAACTCAATCGGCTTTACCAGCGCCGAACCGACTTGAGAATTGAGGATCTTGGTGCTCTTGATGATGTTGATGATCCAGAACCTTCTGATGCTGTTGATGATCCAGAAGTTGTTGGCCTTGAGGATGACCAGGGAAAGATTATCGAGCAGCTGCTTGATAGCAGTATTCCAAGGCGCACGGTGCTCTCGATTGTGGGTACTGGCGGCCTCGGGAAGACCACCCTGGCAAAAAAAGTATACAAAAGGTGCATGTCCTTTCTTTTAAACGTTTTTTTTTTATATATATAAAGCGGCTAAATTTTTGTGGAACAATTAATTTATAACAAAAAAATTGCTAAATTCCAAACCAACTAGTTGTGAAGAACTCAACTGTCCAAATTTAGATTGTTGTCCTTTCTCAAGAAGTGATGATATTCAATTACTTTGCATGTAATTCTTACCTAGAGCAAACCTGCACGTTTTTCTTTATTGGTGAATTAGGGACAAAGACGTGGTTCAAACTTGAAAGAGTCTTCTCTTAACAATATATTTGTTACAAATCATGTACTCCAAATGTTCTGTTCCTTATTTTTCCTTGATGTAACACATTTTTTTTTGTAAAAACAGTGATAAATTGGAGAGACAATTCGATTTTCGCGCATGGCAGTCCATTTCTCAAACGTACAATTTAAATGATCTCATGAGAGAAATTCTTTACTCAGTTAAACCTCAGATGAAAAAAAAAGATCCACCCGTAACAGATAGGGATTTACCGGTGAAGCTAAAGAGCTCCTTGATAGGCAAGAGATATTTAATTATCTTAGATGATGTGTGGGACTTTAATCTTTGGGAGAAGTTGAAAATGGCATTACCCGATATGTACAATGCGAGCCGCGTTATCATTACCACCAGATCGCTTGATGTTGCCAAAGCAGCAGATTGCAACACAAAACCGTACAAGCTCCGTTACCTAAGTGACGCTGAGGGTCTAACTCTCCTCTTCAGAACCGCTTTTCAACAACATGTTCAACCTGAGAGTTACCCTGATCTATTGGATGTCGCCAAAAGATTAACGAAAAATTGTGGTGGGCAACGTTTGGCATTGGTTGTTCTAGGTGGTATCCTCACAAGGAGGGACCGCAACTACACTGCCTGGAACACGTTGTACGAGACCATAGATTGGCACGACAAAGATGGGAAACAGTGCTCGCAGGTCCTTGCTAGGAGTTATGAAGACTTGCCTCAATATCTCAAAGATTGTTTTCTTTATTTTGCTGCATTTCCTGAAGTTTATAAGATTTCAGTACAGCACGTTACAAGAATGTGGATGGCTGAAGGATTCGTACCGAAAGATGGAGCAGGAACAATAGAGGATAGAGCTGAGAAATGCCTCCAAGAGCTCGTTGAAAGGTATATCTCTTTTCAATTTTATTTTTTATGGTACTTGTCACGTATATAAGAAATCCTGTTGTGTTTTTGGCCCAGCCCAGTCTCATCAAAATTCCTCTCTAAGGACTCCCCCTAAATTCAATCAATACCCGGTACAGACATGCTTGATCTCCTTTTTACCTCCTTAATTCCCGCATGCATTCTCCCCAGTTAAAAAAAAAAAAAAAGCAATTTCCAATGATAATACCAAATAAATTTTATTTTACATTAGAATATTTGCACGAAAGTTAGTATCTTTTAATGCATAAAGGTCAAGGATTGTACCTCATAGAAATAATTTGTTAGAAATTCTCTAATCTCCAAATAGAAGTATAAAAGAGAAGTCATGTTCAAGTAATTATGCAACCAGAAGCTTCTTTAGATTTTAGATGTATATCAATTAATTTATTGCATCCATGTGCCACTTCGCGAGATAGTAAGTGTGCTTAGTACGTAGAATGTTTCGGTTCTGGCTGAAAGGAATTGAAATTAAGTTTAACTTTAGAAAAAGACAACAATATATATATATATAGAGAGAGAGAGAGAGTGGCTAATATCAAAACGTTTGCACCAAGCCCCTCGTGCAACCAAGTTGTTTTCGGGTTTTCAAAGTCCAAACGGTCGACCCGACCCGTTAGATGTTCAATCTATATTAAAATCTGCTTGGAGACCAAATTTTACATTTTTTGGAATTTTTTTTACTATTTATTAAGCCACTTTGAAAATTGCTGACCCGGGTGAACAGTAAAAACAGTGCAACTAAATTCTGGACCATATGTGATCAGCAATTTTCAAAGTGGCTTAATAAATAGTAAAAAAATTCCAAAAAATATAAAATTTGGTCTCCAAGCAGATTTTAATATAGAGATCACATCTAACGGCTCGGATCGACCGTTTGGACTTAGAAAATCCGAAAATGACTTGGTTGCACGAGAGGGCTTGGTGCAAACGTTTTGATATTAGCCACTCTCTCTCTCTCTCTCTCTCTATATATATATATATATATATATATATATATATATATACTATGGTGAGTTGTGAAGTAAAACAATGTTTTGAAAATCCAAACAACCGATCCGAACCGTTCAACATGTTCTAAATATTGAAATGTGCTTGGAGACTAAATTTTACATTTTTTGGAATTTTTTTACTATTTATTAAGCCACTTTGAAAATCGCTGATCTACTGTGAACAGTAAAAAACAGTAAAAATTTCTGGACTATCGGATCAGCGATTTTCAAAGTGGCTTAATAAATAGTAAAAAAATTCCAAAAAATGTAAAATTTAGTCTCCAAGCACATTTCAATATTTAGAACATGTTGAGCGGTTCGGATCGGTTGTTTGAATTTTCAAAATGAAAATATGAGCGTGAAGTAAAAATGACCTCTTACTTCACAACTCACCATAGCCCAGCTCTCTCTCTCTCTCTCTCTCTCTCTCTATATATATATATATATATATATATATATATATATATATATATATATATATATATATATATATATATATATTTAGCAGCGGGTTTTGGTGACTTACGTATATCAACGTTAATTGTTGAAGAAATGGTGGAAACTCAATTACAAACTTTTAGGCAACAAATTATTTGTTAAAAAAGATTTAAAAATAGATATTTTGTTGTTTGTCAATGTTTCATGGAACTAGATATAACGTTACATTATTGCCATGAACATAGTTATAAGTCTGATATCGACATATGTAGATATATGGAGCATGCGTAAGGTGTATGCAGGAGTCAAGTACATGGGTGGGCACTTAAGCTTTCCTTTTTTCTAAACCAATATATCATATTAAAATTAATTTTTTACTAAGATTTTTTTGAAAAATTGCAATAATATATTCATATAAAGTTTAATTGTAACGAGGAAGAGATTTGCATACATACTAACCTAAATTAATTGGCTTACAAAATTAATAATAAAATAAATAAGGACGACACCTACATGAGCAATAACTAACAACATGTTTAGTTCGCATGAGGTGAAGAAAAAGGGTTATGAGGTATGTTACTATTTTTTTCATCATCTTATTTAATTGATCTTGTCTTCTTCCGTTTCACTATAATTTGAAGAGTAAAAAAATAAACTTCAAAAAATTACAGTAAGTTCTAAGAAAACCCTTACTCATCTATTAAATTTTCAATAATAAAAAAACATAATAGTAGATCTAGAAATCCAGAAGTTACAGAACATTTGAAAGAGTGAAGCACTAATTAAGATAGTCCGAAATTTATTTATTTTTTTAAAAATTAAAAACAAGTGCGCAAGTACTGGCTAATTAGCTTTGGTGATATATGTCTACAGATTTTTATTTTCAAAATGTCAATATACATAAATAATACTTCTATCCGGATTTCGAACTTGTAACTTCCCATACCTCATTGTTTTTTGCTAATAGACTGTAAGCTGGTATTCATATACTACAGCAATATATTTATAATTTCGGGCCACGCTAAGGTAAGAGAAAATTTTGATTTTCACCATACTGCACTTTGCTTCAAAAAAGAAGCTAATAAAGCAAAATATGGAGCTTTTGTCAAATTTTCTCATTATCTCTTAAAAAGTTTTACAACTTAAATTGGTAACGAGATGCCTAATATCACAAATTGTGAGTAATGAGTTGTGAATTACACTACTAGAAGTCATATTTTTGTAGATATTCTTGTGAATCATAAAACATAAAAGTAAGGAAATAAAACATAATGGGAAAACCATACCATAAAACGAAAAAGTCATTACTCCTAGAAATTTTATTTTAACAATGGAATCTCACACAGAGTTTTTAATGGACACTTTATTGCTATTCTAATAATTAACAGACAACTTTAAAATTTTAAAAATCATTTAAATTAAGCATATAGTAGTAACATTATTCTCAATGGTCATATTAAGGTCTTCATTTTCATTCATTGCTTCATTGACTTGACTGGCTATAAATTCCATCATCAAAGAAAAATGTTATTTTTCCCCCAAAAAAATTATATAAATAATTAGATAGCAGAGAAAATTTCAGTTCAACAATTGAGTTATCTACTAATTTCTAACAACATAAATATTGTAGGAAAATAATAACTTAATCTTTTCCAGTCCATATAATTTAAAAAAAAGACGATTAATACATTTTATTTGTAACCAAAGCTAATTATATGGTAATTTCTTATTATTGTAAATTATGATTTTCTCGATGTAATTCTCTATCCTATGAAACATAGTGAAAAAACTTATTTTTGCTTTGATTGGAACATATTGTGTTTTTTTATTAAAGGGCTCCGTTACACTCTAGTATCTTTTAGATATTATTCCTGAGAATTGAATCTGTGTCCTCTTGAAAGAGAGAGGCGGGCTCGTGCCACTGCACTAAGCTCTTTATTCATTTATTTTTTTCAGATTGTCAAATATAAAAATTCAATTATACTTGCCTACAAAACTTCATTAAAAATAAAACTCCCGGACACAATTAATTAAATAGAGAGAAATTTTGAAGCTGAGAGAAATAGTTTGAATAATAAAACTGATTAAAAAATTTTAATTTATCTTTATTGAGTTCGAACTTGATGACTTTTAATAACCTAGCTATGTCAAAGAGAGAAAATAAGCACGAAGTTCCAAGCAATTTTATGTGTTGAGCCGTAAAGGCCAACCAGGGTTTTACCTTTACTTTAAGATTAAGTTTACTGCAGTGAGACTCTACACAATTAATGAGGTATCAGAAGGTCAAAACAATTATTTTTAAATTTTTCTCTCACCTCACGTTTGCTTTCAAAATAGTTAGGGGTGTCAATGGCACCCTTTTATCCATTTACCCAATCCGTACCTTATTTGATAAAGCGAGTATGTGTTAGATTTTTTTGCATAAATTTATCGGGTACGGATATAGGTATAGGTACGGGTATAGATTTTTTATTTATCTAAATGGGTAAGGGTACGGGTAATACCTATTCCGTATCTGTTATCCGATCGAGTAATTATAAAAAAAGTTACATATTATATATATTAATGAGCAATCAATATTCATTCTCCAACTACTTTTTGTAGTTGTGTTAGACTTAATTAACTATTAAAACACGTAAATAAATTCCAACAATTTCCAATAAAATTAAGACTTTTAAACACACGCGCATGCACACACAATGTGTTTTAATATTTTATTTAGTAAATAATAAAAATAATTATTATTTTAGCATTACCCATTATTTACCTGCTACCATTTCGTTATTCGACAATAAGAATAGGATAAAGGTAAGGTAATTCATAGCGGGTAATTTATAACGGGTACGGGTAAGAAAATGCTTCCACCCAATTCTTATCGTACCCATTGACGCTCCTAAAAATATTGTTGTTGATATCCGCACCACTCGGCACACGTATGCTAGGTTTACCAATAAATACATTGATCAACTATAACAAAGGCGTACAGTACGGAGCCTATCGACAAATATGGCCGTACTACTATCTAAATAACAAATTTTTGCCATTAGTATTATTTTTAGACTTTATATCTAAATGAAAGAGAACAGACATGTTCTTAATTAATTGCTTCACCGTCAAGCAATACCAACATTCTTAATTTTATCCATATAGAAAAATTTATAATGCAACTTAATAGAACCACTCAAAACAAATTTATATGCAACTTAATATATTAGCCGAGTAAGAATTTTTAAAAAAATTCAGCATTTCGAGGTGCTAAATATATTTTATATTTTTATGACTGCACCATCGGCTATATAAGCGGGACATCTTAAGGAATACCTACCTATATAGCCAAGCGTTCATCATTTATATAAACTTTCTTTTTGGATCGATGAAAGATATATTCGAGCGTTCGTTATTTTGATATTAATTTCACTTAAGAAATACCTACTTATTATTAAAAAATACTTCCATTCTTCTTTGATGTCAATTTATATGAAAAATACTGTTGTAGGTGCTTGATTCAAGTAACTAAAAAATCTTGGAACAGCTACTGCAAATACTGTAGTATGCACGATCTTCTACGGGACCTTGCTATCCGCAAAGCTAAGGATGAGAACTTTTTCACTGTATTCTCAAAAGAAGAAGATGTTAACAACCTAGCTACCAGCAAGCCACGCCGTGCGGCACTGCAATTTTGCACTCCCACGGAGGATGGCATTTATTCCGAAAACACTCGTTCTTTACTCTGTTTTGGTTTTGGGAAAAATTCATATTATAATAGTGGCTTTGGACTACTAAATTATAGTGGCTTTAGATTACTTAGAGTGTTAACCTTGGAGAGTTTCGATAGTACCACATTTACTCGGAGACAGTGGCCGGAGGGCTTGAGGTACTTGGGGTTAAGAGACTGCTGTTTTCCACTAGATATATTTAAGAAGATTTCCTTCTGTAATCTAGAAACCATTGATTATAGTGACTGCCATAGTCCAAATCAATCGCGAATGATTAGTATTGTGGCCAAAGAAACACTAGATTTGTGTGATGTCGTAATCCCAACTCTAAGACATGTATATGGTAACAAGAGTTTGCGTTTGCCATTAGAATGGGATAAGCATACAAATCTACAAACAATTAAAAATGTGGTGATACAGATAGAATCAATTGTTGAATTAGGATTTTGTGTCAACTTACGTACATTAGTGATTTACATTACGGATAATCTAGATAATGAAAGGGCTATAAAAGAGTGGCAAAACCTCAAGAGTGTGTTGAGAAGGACAGAACAGTTGGTGTACCTCTCTATTGGAATATATGGGATTCTACCATTTGGTGGCACAAAAGACTTGCCTTGTCATGGGAAGATACAAAAACTAGTTCTGTCGGGAGAATGGGAAAGAAATATATGTGTTCCAAGTGTTGAGATGTTCCCAACAAACCTCACCAAATTGAAGCTCCTAGATTCTAAACTCCAGGAAGATCCAATGCCCATATTGGAGAGGCTGCAGAGCCTCAGGATACTTTATTTATATGGGGACTCATATGTGGGAACAGAGTTGATCTGTTCAACCGGAGGGTTTCCTAACCTCGAAAAACTGAAGCTTCAATGGCTGCCCAACCTACATCATTGGGACATTAAAGAGGGAGCTATGCCCATCCTTCGTCACCTCGAAATTAGTTATTGTGAAAAGCTGCACGTACTTCCTGAGCTACAAAAGGTGCGGACTCTTCAAGAACTAACAGTTTATGCTACCTCACATGTGCTCCGGAATGGTATGCAAATGCAAGGAAAAGATGTACACAAAATTAAGCATATCCCATCTGTGCATAACAGTATGATTAAGGATATCCCATCTGTGCGTATAAGGTAAAATCTCATGCATCTTTAATTTCTTGTAAGATTTTTTTACAGATTTTATTCGATTGTCATCATAACCCATCTAGATTAGTTCATATTACTTTGCATGGCTACAAGACTTTATTTTCTATTGTCATCACTTTTTTTATTATTTTTGTTGTAGTTTAATTAACTATTCTTAATTATTGTATGAAATATGTTGAGCAGGGACTATGACCAACAATAAAAGAGACTACACGAAAAAATGCAACAAGAAGACGAACGGTCAGATTTGAGTCTACTTTTAATTTTATTTTATCCCTATTTTCAGTTTGTTGTTCCCGGGCAGTTCAACTTTTCATACTTGCCCCTTGTCATGGTTGTTAGGTTTAATATTCTATTATTATGTACTTTCTGTTTTTATAATTGTAATTGTACTCATTGCAAAGGAGTTAATTTTTTTATGATTATTTATCTGATTTTTACAAGGAAAATAAGATAAATTTGAATAATTAATTTTTATATTTTGTTATCTTCTTTATAATTTCTTCCATTATTTTCTTAATTTCAATCTCTATAAGTCCAAGTATATATTTTAGAAATAATCTAAAATTATATGTATATCATTTTGAATTCGAGTAATATTTGTTGACAGGATTTTTAAAATATTTGTATACTATTTTTTCACTAATTTTCCAATAATGAAGTTATCAGAAATTAATGCATGATTTGGGACAGAATTTGTATTTCTTATTTTTAAGATACATAATTTATTGTTTAATCAAATTGGGTTTAATTACTTCCTACATAATCCAAACTTAATTAAAAAAATATACTAAATTAGTGTAGTTCGCTATAAATTTGTTGTTTTGATTATATTGCTAAATCATTATTTTATTTTTTGTGCTGAACTGAACTATGAGAATTATAAGAAAATATTCCCAATTTCTATTGCTTTACAAGAATAATTTTAAATTACAGAAATTAATTTTTCAGTGAATTAAATAATGTTTCGGGTTCCCCACTGGATTTGCTAGCATTCAATTTATTGCATTAGATATTGTTGTTGACAAACGGATTTGCTAGCATTAAATATTTTGTTTGATAACATAAGATAAATGTTGTTTCAGATGGTCTCATAAAATCGGAATAATATAAGATAATTACTGATGGATAAAATATGAAGTACAGTACTATGCATAGCGCTCTTCGGTCCATACTACGGAAATACAGATTCATATTTTATATTTTGAAAGTCAATCCGAACCGTTAATCTTGATCTTCATATAAAAATGTACTTGGAGTCCAAATTTTTCATTTTTTTCAATTGTTTTAAAAATTTTGTTAGATAGAGAGAAAATCACTACTTTTGGATGGCCCAGAATCTTTAGATCAAGTGATTTTGTACATAATTAAAAAAAAATAGTAAAAAAACAAAAAAATGTAAAATTTGACATCCAAGCACATTTTTAGTTAGATATCATGTTGAATGGTACATATCGAATATTTAAACTTTGAAAATAAAAATATACATCCATATTACAGATCAAAGTGCGCTATACATAATACCGTAGCCTCAATCTGTAAATAATATCATCAACTTAGTTGAACTTGGGAATCATCTGAAATTAATGTCGGAAATCAAATTTAAAAGTAATCTAATGGGCTGAGCCCACAAACCGCACAAGGCCCAAAACAATCAGGGCCAGCGTGTTGTATAACATGTTGTGGTGTGAACAAATGCTAATGATTATAACCTTTATAATTATCAACTTTATAATTATAAAGGCTCTGATTGATTCAAAATTTCAATTATGATAATTCAGAAATCTTTATGAACTAGCATTTTTCTCACTCGTACATAGAATGAGTTCTAAAAAAAAAAATAAGAAAACTATTTCCCTTTTTAGGCCTGCTTGTACTTTAAACAATCAATTGATAATTAAAAACAGTATCCATTTATAAGCTACAAAAACGGCTAAATATTTGTGCACAGTATCTCAGCAATGCCTAACGTTAACTAACATGCTATAAACCGAAACAATGAGATTAAAATCCCTCAACCGGAGCTAAACCATGTACTACTGTGGGTCCCACCTGCTCCGGCCCCTCTTTTTTTTTCTCAGATTTCAGAAGAATACATAAAATAGTTACAAAATTCATTCTTCCATTTTGCTATCATCTGCAGAAGCATTATTTTCTTGTGCAACACTACCAGAATCGGGTTCGGGTTCGGGTTCAGGTTCAGGTTCGGGTTCAGGTTCGGGTTCCCCACTGGAAGCAAGGGGCATCTCTACATCTTGAACCCCATTCTCTGTGGGACCCGATTCGTCAGTACCATTTTGGTTGTCAGGTTCATCATTTGCATCTGAAAGACAGAAAATGAAGAAAAGATTTAAGGTCATATGGTACATACACATGGCAAGCTCGGGTTATAGAACAATTCGCCAAATTGTAAAGAATAAACACCATTTCTTGTTTTTTAAAGCTTTTTTGTGACACTGTTAATCGATCAAAATCAACGGCAAAAGCCTTGCAGGTGTTGTTTTGTAGGCCCATCATAATATGCATATTACAGATCGACTCTAAACCATATCTATGCCTCCGGTCGATCAGTCTATGGTAATATGCATATTACAGATCGACCTATACTTTGGATCCATATCTATGTTTTCAAAATCCAATCAGTCGATCTGAACCTTTCAATGTGATCTCCATATGAACCATATCAATGTAGTTGGAGACCAAATTTTGCATTTTTTAGAATTTTTCTACTATTTTTATTGGTAGAAATTCACTAATTTAGGATGGTCCAGAATCATAAGATCAAATGATTTTCTATCTAAAAAAATAGTAAAAAAAATAAAAAATGTACAATTTGGTCTCCAAGTACATTTTCATTCGGAGATCAGGCTGGATGGTTCACATCAACTGTTGGGACTTCGAAAACGAAGATATGAATCCATAGTATGAACCAATCTGTAATATGCATATTACCATAGCCTCACTCAAAAAGGACAGCATGACTAAAACATGGTCTTCTTGTGTCGATTAAGCACAGCTTATAGAACAATTTTTGAAGCTATTTTGTGACACTTACCATTATTCGATCAAAATCATGCTACGGCCAGGGGCTATAATCGATCAAAACTTTTACAGGTGTTATTTTGGAGAAAAAGAAAAAAAAAAAAGGACAGCATGACTAAAGAGTCAGAAAGTACCTGATAGAGTTCATGCATTCTAAAACTAGCAAGCTGTTCCATATCCTCAACCCCCTCCACAAACCGCACCATGCCGGTTACTCCAACCGGCCGATCAGTAAAAGGTGTGGTCTCTTCCAAATTCAAACCGAGCTTATCTGGCCTCTGTAATAGGAGTCTGAAGGTGGGTTGCAACTCAAAGCACTGCTCAAAAAGGGCCCGCCGGCAGAACACGTACAGCCCCAGTCGTGCACGCGACATGGCCACGATCAATCTACGGACGTCACGTAGGTGTCCCACGAACCAGGTCCGCACTAAGGAAAGCAGGATGAAGTCGTTTTGTTGCCCCTGGAACTTGTCTACAATGGCCACCTGGTTTTTAATATTTGCACAGTTAAAAGTTGGGTTTGGTTGACAGTCACATGAAATTATTCAAGCAAGCAAAGCATTACAATGTTGGTATATAAATAAAGAGTCGAGATATGAGCAAATAATAAACCTTGATTGACCCTCACTAATACTAAACTAAAAATCACTTTGCCCTAGTTATCAGTAGTTCACATTCAGATGTGCAATTACATCATATCAAGGCAACCAAAAGCTAAATAAAGAAATATAAACTGCAACAAAACGAGACCAACTATCATAATAATTTAATAGTAAACTAAATAAGAACAAATGAAAGTAAGAAATAAAAAGCAAGTGCAGTACGTACCTTGCTAGGGGGTTCAATTCCATACGCTTTGCACCTTCTACTGATAACATCACGGATCAGTAGCTTCTGTCCATTATAAGTCGTCAGAATAGAAATCTTTAATTGATGCTGGGTACCCAAGTGAGCGCATGTAAATGTAAACACTGACTATATATTCCGCCTCACCTACATTCTGATAAAACCAAGGAGATGGTGCTGACTCGCCTTTCCCCATGAAATCCGGCACATCCACCAGCTGATACTCATATGAGAACCCTGCATTCGCCTTCTGAAACATTGCCTCCTCACGTACATAAGGTAAGTCTCCCAACTCCCGGTACCGCCAATTGTACAATTTTGCAATTGTCGGCCGGGCCCTACCTTGTGCATTCAGTTCAATGTATGGTACACCGAGTCTGACAAAACGGGTGAATAAGGATTGATCCATGTGGCTGTACTTTTGGAATGCCATGTTTTTCACAACTGGAGGTAGTTGGTGGTGGTCCCCGATTAGAATGCATCTTTTGAGGCGTGCATGTCCGTCCTCTTGTCTCTGAAGTAGCATGGGTATAAAGGTTCGATTTCAAGGATTTGTGCACTTTCTTCCATTAGTAGGTTGTCGTACTTGAACCCCTAGCTGGAGAAAATCTTTTCTTTTTAAGGCTGCATGGGTGCAAGTCATGGCCACAATCTTTGCTTGTTTTGTCATTAGGTAGTTTGCCCGGTCGGCAGTTGATTTGAGAAGTTCAAATGCCCTGTGAAATAGTTGCATGAATTTAAGTGCATAAAAGTTACTTGAAATTGAGTTCATGCTGATTGATTAAAATCACCGTACTATGTCTTACTGTATGATTTTCAACCCAGTATAGTATGGTACTACTCAAAATGTGTTACAATTATTGTCAATGCCCAAAAGTGAAGACTAAAAGTACTCTCATGTGTGCTTCTCTTGGAATATCACTTTGATTATCTAATTACACTTCAGTTCAATCAATTTATATCAGCTCGTGCTCAAAAACAATAAAAAACACAAAGAAAGTGTACCTGCACTCTTCCAACTCTTGAAACATGGTAGAGAGATGCCGAAAGCAACCCTTGGCAGCACGCATGTCCCGCTCAAACGACTCACCCGCAAAAACTTGTTCAGGAGCATTTTCAAAATATGCAGAGAATGGGAAGTGGTCCTTGACGAACTCCGCCTTGTCAGCATTGGAGGCTGACTCATTAAGGAACCGCTCCCAGCGCGAGTAAACATGAAGTAGCCAAAAGTAACTGGCCGCTTCGCAAGTGTGCGCTGAGTCGGGTGGAGGCGTAGGGAGATTGCTAACCGCTCAACCTCACGTAGAAGCTCGAGGCGGCGCACGAGCATGGCATTTACACAACCTTGACGGCTGAAGTCAAGGTCGGTTGCAAGCTCTTGCTCTCCCTGACCCAGCCTGAGTAGGTATCTCGCCGGCACATCCCTCTAAAACAAATTCAAAGGAAACGAATTAGATGAACAGCTATAGTTCATATTGAACAACTCCATATAGGGGTGTTCATTGGGTTCAGTTTATTTGGTTTTCAAACCGAACCGAAAAAGTTTGGTTAAATGGTTCGGTTTTTCGGTTTAAATGGATTGGTTCAGTTGAATTTTTGAATTACTTTGGTTTAGATTTTTCAAAAGCGAAAGACCGAACTGACCGAGTATGATTCAAATCCATGCTTTATATATACTGTATGTAATATCAACAACTTATATTTTGGTTTGGTTATTTTAGATCATCTACATATGAAATTGAATAATGTATGTAATGTCAACAACTTATATATATAATTCATTTTTATTTTTATGATATTTAATGTATTTGTGTATGTATTGAGTTTTGACATTATAAAATTTAATCTCTTATTTCAGTTCAACCAAACAAACCAAAATTTACTTTGGTTAATTTGGTTCAGTTGTTCTTCGGTTGACAAGTTTAATTCGGTCGGTTTGGTTATATTTTTGAAAACCGAATAAAATTTGTACTTTAATTCGGTTTTAACCGAACCAACCCAATAAACACCCCCAACTCCATAGACTCAGCGTACATGTTGACTGAAAATACAAGAAAGAGAACTACCTGCATGATCTTCTCAAACAGATCATTCAAAGCTTGATTCGAGTGAGTGATGATCAGTGTCCTCTGAGAGGGGCAATTATGGTAGAGAACGTTCAATATCTGCACCGCTGTGTCAGTTTTACCAGTACCTGGTGGCCCCACAACCATGGTTAAACCAGGCTGAATCCCTGAAATGATGGCCCCTACCTGTAAATTATGACTTCCTATTAGTAAAACCAATCTAGCTTCAAACAGGCAAATTTGGTGATTAGGTGATATGAAGTGTGCCATTCAAATTACTCCCAATTAAACCCTTAATCAGTGTTAATCTTATTAAAAGAAAGAGAAAAAACTGATTACCTGTGTTGATGTAAACCTAACTGCGTTTTGCTTCGGCTTATCTTGAGGATATGGCCCGGGATCAGCTGGAATGTAAGCCTCAACAACTAGCTTCTCCTTCTTTGAAATATTATTCTCTTCATTAACTGGTTTTGAATTGCCTGGTAATGCAGTGGTATCTCTCTTTAATGAATCTGGTATTCTGATACGAAAAGGCGCACTTGGTTTAGCGATCTCTGTGCCATCCGATGTCACAAAGGAAACCTATAAATTACAAAAGGTGTGTTTGTCAATAAATTCCCCTCTCTATAGATACATTATTAAACAATTGCAAATGTTGCAATTTTACCTCATGATTGGGGAAGCTCTCCCTCAAATGCTCGGCATCAAGAAAAGTATCCTTAAAATCAATCTTATCGAGTAAATCTGGCATATTAGCCCACTGTGCAGCTGACGGGTTTCCATACCCTAAAAATATGTTGTGCAACCACTCAGGCACTATACATGTCTCATTCATGAGATCTCTTATTGACTCCAAAATCGCCTTAAAATTATTCTTCCTTGGTTTTCGTCTCATCAATACATTAAAAGATCCATATATATCCTCAGAAGCATTATCAGTGGTATCAATGTAATATTGCGCTGGATCAAGAGCAACTGTTTATCGTACGCATGTCACCTTTCGGCGGTTTCCATTCTTCCCTTTTACCCTTCCCGTGAAATCATTCATGAGATTTCCTTCTTCGTCGCGTATCTCAGTCACCTCACATCCACGCACAAATTGTAACCCTAATCGCTCCGGCACAGTAGATTTATCTGCCTCGTCAGCACTAAGAGGTTCAAAAGTCGGTTTAATTGAAAGGAGAAATAATACATCATGCTCTTTTAAACCGTCCCACTCTGACCGAATCTGGTGCCGGTAGCTAGCAACACTAAACGCCACCTCAGCTGTGACGGCTGCCGGTTTGACCTCTCCGATATTAGGTTGCTTCACTTCGGAAATTTTGAACTGCTTGACTGGGACTGCCATGCGGGACCAACCGCGAAATGCAGTTTCCCCTTCATTGTTTATGTATGCAAGGAGATGCGGCACGGCCTCTTGGATGTCTTCACGGATTTCATAAGTCGATTCGAGATGAAACAGGTTGAAGTTGCGTAGCAAATAGTCATGAAGGGTTAAAAACTGGAGATTTAGTTTTGGTAAGGCTAAGCAACCTCACCAGAGTAGTTAATGCTTGGTACCAGGCTCTCATCCCACATTATTTGCTCGTTCGGGTAAAGTGGCATTGCATTTATTGCTTCTTTTTGAGATTGTCGTTTTTCAAAGAAGGAGACCATGACTTCCATCAGAAAATCACGTCTAGGGCTGCAAGGATCACCTTCTGAAATTAACTTGAGCTGTTCAGGAAAAAGATTGTTAGATAATCATGCAAATAAATAATTGTAATGCATTTGTTCTTTTACATGAAATTCTTTTTGTTTTAATTCATATTAATTGTGCATTTCATGTTTTTTTTGGATTTCACCCAAAAAGGCCTATGAGAACGGTTTTTTCATGACATCTTTTACTTTAACCCTTTTGAAAAATAATTTATTACAAACCTTATTGCAAACCAGCTCGCGTAGTTCTTCATCAGACAAGACCAAAAGCTTCTTCGTCAGATCAGCACGTTTGTCAATTGCACCAATATTGCACTGTGAGAAGTCCCGCAACTGTGTAGAGATAGAGAGAGAGAGAGAGAAGAAAATTTCATTATTTAATCCAGAATCAAAAAATCTTGCAACTGGCAGTGCATGCACTGGTCATGAATTGTGCAATCCATACTATGAAACAAAACATTTTCTTTGCCAATATAAATTGAGCGGTCATATTTTTCTTTCCATTTGCATTTTATTATATTATAGAATCAGGCTAAATAAATTGAATCACAGGTACGCAATTAAAATGAAGCGAGGTCAAATGGGACCATATACAATCTTTCTCTGTCAATTTTTTTTTTCCTTCGTATAAAAGATACTTAAGGATAAATTAAAACCTGGTTGACAAAGTTTTGCCAGTATATAAAACTCAAGCCTGTATTAAAAAATCAAGCCTTGCAAAGTTTGGTCTACATATTATCTGGTAGTAGGGGTGTATGGATCTGGTTTATTTGGTTTTCAACCAAACCGACAAATGGGACCATATAAATTGAATTTTTTACTTCAGTTTTTTATAATTGGTTCGGTTTAATCTCTCTTGTTTCAGTTTAATCAATTGTTATTCCGCTGACAAGTTTAATTCGGTTAGATTTTTTGAAAACCGTGTAAATTTTCGGTTTGAATATTTTAATTTGATTTTAACCAAATCGACCGTTTGAACACCCCTATATGGTAGGCCAATGCTGTGATTACCAGAAAATGAATGATAACTGCTCCATTGAGACTGAAAAACCATTACCTTAGGTACTTGCTTAAAGGCCAAGAGTTGAAAGGCCCGGAGGCGGTTGTAATGTGTAGCAACGGGAGCAGCTTGGGTCCGATGCCCATCGGACCCAAAGTGGGTTCGATGGGCTCTAGGACCGTCCGATCTGCTTTAATATTCACTCCAGAACTTTCACGGCTTCTTTAATTTACGTGCACACGGATCTTAAAGCAGATCGGACGGTCCTAGAGCCCATCGAACCCACTTTGGGTCCGATGGGCATCGGACCCAAGCTGCTCCCGTAAGCAACACATCATCATCTGACAGCTGTGTGCCGAAATGATCATCAATCTCAAATCCCTCGTAGAACTGCAACAGGTCTACCAGCTGTGCAAAGAGACGTCCCTTTTCGTGGGTGTACAGAGCACTAAGGTGGCATTTTGCAACAACTGACACGTCAGCAACCAGTGGCCTCAGAAATCTGGTAGTGTTTTAGCATGTTGTTATCAGTAAAACACTTGTGACAATTCAAATCTTGACATAAAACAACTATCAACAATAAAAATTAGAGATAAGGCCTAAGGGCATTTTGTAAATTAGAAATTGCAAAAGTCAGCAACATTTCTAAACTACAAGCAACCATATCGTCTTGAGATGTTTCTCCAAACCAAAAGAAAGGGGGGGGATTTCATGTGTGCCCCTCAAAAATCTCAAAATTACATATTTCCCCCCTCTGAAATTTATAATATCATATTTACCCCTCTAAATTTCAGAAACTCACTAATTTACCTCAAATATAAAACTAACATATAAAACCAGAACTCAACATACATATAAAACCAAAAATATAGATGATTAAGCTGTTCCCAAGGCTTTCTCATCTACATTAAACTAACATATAAAACCAGAACTCAACATACAAAACCTCTTTGTTTGACGATTCTCATTTGTATGTATTACCAAAACACATTATCACATTTGAATACAATACTGTTACCATCACCTTAACCTAAGGACAAGTTGTAATGTGAGAAATGTGGAGGTAAATTAAAATTCACCAATACTGTAAAAATGATAGGTGTAATTTGTAGAATAACATATTATATAGCACATAACTTATGCACTGGTAATACAAATTTGCATTAAGAAAGAAATGCATCAAAATACAAGGCCTTCTATTCACCTTCTAGTTGGGAGTTGACTCAAAAGATCAATCAAAAACTCCATAAATCTCCGCAGTACAAGACGCATGATTCGTCAACTGCTCCTCCATGGAATCCTCCTCTGATAACATAACCTTGGAATCCAGAATCTAAAATATATGAATGTAAATTGTTCATCAGGTGTAATGCCCTAAATTATAGCACTTGAACTTTAATGAGGAAAAGAACTTCGATCAATTAGATAAGGTCTAAAGAACAGTTTTACCTCTAAAAATTCTTCAATTAGATTGCGAAGAAACCTCACTTCGAGCACATTAGTAGGGTCGAAATCCTCGCCTCCTTTCGTAGCACCTTTTGCTTCTCTTTTTGTCATTTTCTTCCATTTCTTTTATCAAATGGGGGTTTTGGACAGCTCCATCTGTTTAGAAAAGGGCGTGAGATGAATTCAATCTAGCAAGAGTTACCTTACTAATTGAAACTAAATTTACTAGTGAAGTATTACCAAGTACCTGAAATCGGCCAAAAGAGAGGGAATGCCACAACCGGAGGCTTACTAACTGCAGTACAGTTTCACTGAAGATCTCATCCTCTAGACTCTGAAAAGCAGTTATCATGAACAGAAGGTATTTGTTTTCTCAGCCATGCAAAGGCCCTGTTGCTGCAACCAAGAAAAACAAAATTGAACAAGGTTAGGGAGATTGAGAGATAAGAAAAGCAAAAAAAAAAGAAATATATAAGAATTGCTTTTCATTTGAAGGAGAGAAGCATAGGCAATTGTTCTGTTCCTACGAAGTCTCATTAAGGGTTTAAATTACCAGTAAAAGTTTTGCAGTAATATATACTACATTAAACCTGAATTTAACCAAAACAAAACTTGCACCATTATGTGAGTTAGTTCTGAATATTGAAATTATACCTCAGGTGCAAATAAGACTAAATATACCCCAAATTCACCTCAATGTACTCTTGCATTTGCAATTAAACAAAACTATACAAGTAATTTCGATTTGTTTGGTTGAACTGAAATAAGAGAGATTAAACCAAATAAAATATAAAAATCCTATGTAATTCAAAAATTCAACCAAACCGAACCATGTAAACCGAAACATTTATCCAAAATTTGCCTGAAAACCAAATAAACTGAATACAATGAACACCCCTACTCCATTTAACCCAAAGTTTATACTGAATTAAACCAAACAAAACTTGCCTCCATTACGTGAGTTAGTCCTTGAAATTGAAATTATACCTCGGTGTGGAACAAGACTAAATATACCCAATCCACCTCAATGTACTATTATATTTGCAATCGAACACAAGATATGAACATAACAAAAAGGAGAAACCACGCACCTCACTCCTTAAGCCGAAGAACTCTCAGAGAAACCCCTTGATGCCTCCTTATTGTCATGAAAACAACCCAAGCAGCAACATTCTCTCAAAACTGCAACACAAAAGCAACAAGAATCAGTAACAGTAAATCTTCTGACATTACTGGTAAAAAAAAACTGTACAAGCAAAACAAACCTTCTCATTAACCATGAGGATCATAGACATGACATGCTCGAAACTTGCCGAATCAGGATCGAAATTCGCCAGAGATAGTTCTCCAAGTACTGACTCACTTCTAGAATCTAAACTCGATGCAATGGCACAGTCTTTCGACTCTGTCAGTAACCATCAGTTCAGTTTCATAAATCTCCTTCACGACCTCAGGCTTGAACTCGGTGTCAGTGACTGAGGGGCCCCAGTTTGCAGCGGCGACACGTGTCCGGCGGTCAACGCTGGATCTCCGATAGGTAATGGCTGAGCAAGGGACCCGATGGTAGGTGGCTTCTCGACCGGGAGAGGAGCCGGGGGTTCGCCGGACTGGACGGAGGCGGAAGCGCAGGCTGGTCGATGGGGTACTCCGCCACGCGGTGGCGCCGAAGTCGTAGACGCCGGTGCCGTAACTTTCGGCATGGCTGGAGTCGGAGAAGGAGAGAGAGAGAGAGGTTAGGGGTTAGGGGTTTGTAAATGGATTCTCTCTCCTGCTAGTGAAGTAATAGAACTCTGGATCCTCTGAAGTAAATCAAAATTTTGAGTTTAGATCCAGACCGTTAGATAAGAATCCGGACAAGTGGAATGCATTTGATCTCTTCAATATTCGTGCAAAATCAGATCTAAACGGTAAGATCTGACCTCAAATTTTGAGTTACTTTAGGTGATGTTCAGCTTCATCTCTCGGCTACGCCACTGATGGCGTGTACAAATCAGCGGCCCAGATTAAATCAGAGCTGTTTACGGAGACTCTGATTTAGTCAAGAGATACTGTGTTTGAAGCAAAAAGATAAATCTAAAGAGAATAGCATGTGTTGTAAAATAAAATTAAGTTGTAATAAAAGTAAAGTAAATAACAAGAAAGATAGAGAGAGTAATAGCAGAATTTTATTCTCTTCTAATTGTATGTTATTTCTTATGTTTACAAAGCCTTTATTTATCAGCTAAAAAGAGATGTTACAATAATAAAGAGAGAAATGAATGTCTATAGTAGTGGAGTAGTGGGGCAAGTGAAGTGAAACATCCACATAAATCATATTAAATTTGATTTACAACACTTCCCCTTGGATGTTTATATTCATTATACGCTATTAATATGATACTTCATGATCATATTAACATGATACTTCGGATCAATATAACATGATACTTTCGGACCATGTACTGCCTCATTAAAAACCTTATCAAGAAAAACCATTGGATAAAAACTGATTAAGGAAAAAAGAGTACAGTGCGTATACGCTTCTCCTCATTTAGATATCATTGAATATTCTTCAATCGGTATAGACCTATCTCTTGTGAGTTGTTCAAAAACCTTCGTCGTAAAGAATTTTGTGAATAGGGCTGCCAAATTATCGATTGAATCGGACTTGGCAAACATTGATTACGCCTTTCTTTTGTAGGTCATGTGTTGAAAAGAACTTTGACGCAATATGTTTAGTCCGCTCTCCTTTGATATATCATTCTTTAATTTGTGCAATGCATGCTGCATTATCTTCAAGCAGCAGAGTAGTGTTTTTGTTGATGTTTTCAAGCCCGCATTCTTCTTGAATATTTTGAATCATTGATCGTAACCAAACGCATTCTCAACCTGCCTCGTATAAGGCGATCAGCTCGGCGATGATGTTGCCGTAAGAGTTTGTTTTGTTGATCACCATGAAATTGCAGCTCCACAATAAGTGAATTCATATCCCGTTTGGGATCGTGCTTTATGTAGATCCGATAAATATCCCGCATCTACATATCCAATTAATTTGGATTTTGTATCATTTTGATAATATAACCCCATATCTCTAGTTCCGCAGAAATATCGAAATATGTGTTAATTTCATTCTAATGTCTTCTGGTTGGTTTAGAACTATATCTTGCTAACACATTTACTGCAAATGCGATATCGG